>CM076584.1:958483967-958691249 GCA_034641835.2 Pinus albicaulis
AGACTGTTCTCATGCTTCCTCCAAAACTCTAGCTATAAATTTTAAAATTGCAATATGTTAAAACATATTAACATGACTGTTTATTTTGTTTAAGATTACACAAATTCACAACATATATATGTATTATGTAAAGGGAGAAAAACAGAAAAGGAAAAAAGAAGAACCTATGTTTTCATTTAAAACAAAAATCCAATACATATTCATATTAAGCTTAGATCCAAACAGAAAAGGTCGAAACATCTAGCCCCATTGGAAAATTTTCCACATAAAAAGACACCAACTACTGCCTGAAACATGGATGCTGAGTGAGCTATTATCAAATGGCTATCATATAAACCACAAAATTGAAATTTTGTGTTTGTTCTTATTCAAGTTCGAGTTTATTTCAAGACTGCTACAGTCTATGGTCATGTGCGATTATGAATTATATGTTGAGAATTTAAGGGCTATAGATTAATACAAATTCTCTTCTTGATAACTACTTGTGAGCTTGCCGAGTTAATCCTTCATCAAGTCAATTATCAAAGTGCTTATACAAATGTAGAGACAAAATTGATCTTTCTTGTAAAAGAGTATTTTGCAATATAGTTAGGAAGGTAAATCTTTGATTTACCTTCCTTACTTGAGGTTTCTGACTTTTACAATTCTTTCTTCAGAGATAACTTAATCATATCCTTTAGTCAATATCTCAATCTTTCAGTTACTTCAGCAATTACTAACCTTTAGCTGCTTTTGTAGAATACGTCCTTTAGCTACCTTGGAAGTTGTATCATTCAGTTCTTCCTTTAGATAGGTCTGCAATCAAAACTGTTCTTGTATTTACTATCTTTCAAACGATGTCACCTTCAGACTTATACGTAGACAATCTTGTCCTTAGATATTATTTGTTATACCTTCAAACTAGTTCTTTCTTTTAGTTGGTTCTTGCACTGTCAACTTCATAGGAAAGAATTCAGATTCTTTCAAACTCAATGTAAGCAGCTATTCCGAGATCCTCGAATGTTCTATTTCATTGTGTATACGTATTACTGTTTTGACCTTATTTTGTGCTTCGATTGTAAATACTTCACTGTACATGTCTCTAACTTCTGTTGACCATTTCTGTGAGACCCTATGTCATGATACCATCAAACTGAAATGGCATACTTCTCATCAAGTTGTGATGGCACTGAACCAGTGAGACCTTTCTCACTGTGGTAGCACGAAACAGTGATAGATTTTTTACTGTGGTAGTTCCAAATTGTAGTGTCATACTCATCATGTGATTGATTATACCGAGACTGTAGTTGACCTGTGATTATAACACTGAATATCTTCACTGTAATACGGATTATACTGATATCTTTTTGTCACACCGAGCCTTAATTGTAAATACACCTTTATAACTCATTCTCCTCACTGCTGTGGTATCGAAATAATCTTATAAGAGTAGTATTGAATTGAGGCAGAGGTAATTTCAACACTGTGATGTCATTGAGATTGACCTTTCTTGTGAACTTGCACTTAGTTTAATTATTGGACCGTCTTACTATGATTTGAGCCCTTTTGACATAGGTCCTTTTAGAATGTTTCGAGTCCTTTCAAACTGCCTTTGATCATAACCTAGCTCTGATACCATGTTAAGAATTTAAGGGCTATATATTAATACAAATTCTCTTCTTGATAACTACTTGTGAGCTTGCTGAGTTAATCTTTCATCAAGTCAATTATCAAAGTGCTTATACAAATGTAGAGACAAAATTGATCTTTCTTGTAACTGAGTATTTTGCAATAAGTTAGGAAGCTAAATCTCTGATTTACCTTCCTTACTTGAGGTTTCTGACTTTTACAATTCTTTCCTCAGAGATAACTTAATCATATCCTTTAGTCAATATCTCAATCTTCCAGTTACTTCAACAATTACTAACCTTTAGCTGCTTCTGTAGAATACGTCCTTCAGTTACCTTGGAAGGTGTATCATTCAGTGCTTCCTTTAGATAAGTCTGCAGTCTGCAATCAAAACTGTTCTTGTATTTGCTATCTTTCAAACGTTGTCACCTTTAGACTTATACGTAGACAATCTCGTCCTTAGATCTGATTTGTTATACCTTCAAACTAATACGTAATTCCTGTTCTTTCTTCCACCTTTTTTTAACTTCAAACATGACTGTAATTGTTACTTAAATATCTGCAGTACCTCAGAGACAGATCTGCAAATCTGTTCTTTCTTTTAATGTGTTCTACCCCAGACGTTAACTTAATCTTTGCTCCCTTCTTTATGTTGTATTGCCTCAGTAGAATCCACAAAATTTTCTTCTTTTGCACGTTGTATAACCTCCGTATCATCCGCAGATATGTTCTCTTAACCGTAGCATATGTAGGGTATATATAGTAGTTCTAGCCAAGTAATTAAGCCGACCTTATAGCCATTAAGTAGGCTGACTTTAACATTTGTTTGTAGGCCAACTTCATAGGCATATCTTCAACGTTTGTAAGCCATTCTTCTGCAACGTCTTTGAGGTTATTCTTCACACCTTTTACATGACTCTTAATTACACTTATGTACCTAATAGACATCAAGAAGAAGTCTATAGACCTATACTAAGAATCTTGCTCATGAAACCCATGAAGCAAGTAAACCAAAAATTCATTTTATTATTATTGACTTCATCTTTACATAAGTACATAATTACATAGTCATTATAAGGAAGACCTACCTAGTTACACTCTTCAACATTATAAATATATATAATTTTGATGTTTCTAGGTTGGAGATTGTACTATTTTCATTGGAGGATGCTACTATTGATGCGCACAAGGCTCTTGAGTTACTTGGTAGGATTCTCGCAAAATTGGTTGTTGAAGGGATATTCTTTATTCAAGATACAACAAGGGAAATCAAGGATGGAGGTACGTAGCTAGGAATCTTATTAGAAACGAGGGGATTTTGAGGTATTTCTCAAGAAGAAAATTTCAAGGTAGTCTGCTCACAATTTTAATGCCTGATCAATTTTGTAGTTTATTTGTGATCTCTCATGTTGACAAGTGAATGGTTGGTTAGTTTTTAGCTGTGCTCACATTTGTTGGTTCCTGAAGCTCGAGCACTTTATAAAAAATAGGCAAAGTCAAACAACACAAATGGTCCACTAGCTCTCTTTTCATTTGCTAATATTATAATGAAGTTTTATTAGAGGCATTGTTTGTTTGTTTATTTTGGTTAGAAAAGGGTTTTCTCTTGGTTTTATGTGATTTTCAATTTATCGTATGTAGCATGTTGAGAAATGGGAAAGAATAACGTGACATTTATTTTGCAGAAATTGATGCTGAAAGAAAATTGCTTTGACATTGTTGATGTTAAGGTATATGTTGTATAAACTATTTATAGTCTAATTTATGTTATATTCTAGTGTTCATTGTCTTTCATTTCTTACAGTGCATTGTATTTTCTTTTGTGTTCAGAAAATGAAATTGGTATTGATGGTAAAAAGCATGAATTGAAAAAAGAGAAGAGCAATAACATTGGAGCGACAAATGCAAAAAGAGAGAGGAGAACTGGTCTGGTGATACCCTTTGAACCAATATCTCGGATAAGACACACATATAAAGACCGATGATCAAGTCTTCAGAGTTGGTGAATTCACCTGTAATGCCTTGACAACACAACGATAATGTTTTGAAGTGATGAAACATCATTTCATGTGTAAATTGTAGTCCAACTAATATAAAGTTGGAAACTCATATTGTAATATTTTAACATTTCATATAATATAATTTATGTGATTGAAATTATTTATAGTTGCACTTGATGTTGTTTAGTTTTGTAATTAAAATATGTGACTTTGTGTTTTCATATTAGATGAACATGCACATTGTATGACATTTTTTAAATCATACAAATTAATTTATGTTGATTAATAATGAACACAAATAAAATGAATATGCGACTAAATTAGTCATTTATAATGATTATTAATGAAATGAATATAAAATACTAAATTAGTCGTTTATATAATGAATAAATGGCTACTGCAAATGATAAATTTGTGATTACAAATGATGACTAAATTTTGCATATATACGACTATTAGTAGCTAATTTACAGTATCTTATAACACTACTAAAATTTAGTCACATTTCTTCGGTCATTAATTGGTTTCAAACAATGACTAAAATTTGCATATATATATGACTATTAGTAGCTAATTTACAGTATCTTATAACACGACCAACATGTTGGTCATAGTTCTTTGGTCATTAATTGGTTTTCTCGGGTGATCATATAGTAATATATTTAGTCATTAATTGCGACATTTAATGACCAAATAAAAGACCAAATCAATGACTAAATGAATGACTAAATCAGTGACCAAATGAATGACTAAATGAATGACTAAATCAGTGACAAAATGAAAGACCAAATGAATGACTAAATGAATGACTAAATCAGTGACAAAATGAAAGACCAAATGAATGACTAAATTAGTGACCAAATCAATGACCAAATATACAACTAGATAACAAAATTGAGATAACCAATTAATGACTAAGCTAAAAACGACCAAAAGTTGGTCGCGTTATAAGATACTGTAAATTAGCTACTATTGGTCACCGACTGAAAAATAGTCATTTATATGCAAATTTTAGTCTTTTTTTTAGCAACAAATTAGCCATCGGATACTGGAAATCAGTGAAAACGTTACAACAGCATCGCAGAGCCTAAGAAGTACACATATGGTGGAGATATATATACACATATATTGCGTACGAGGGGAAAACTTATTCGTTTACATAGTTGTCAAAAAGTAATAATATTCTAGCAAACGATAAAGTAACCAGAGAGAAAAAGGGCTTGGGACTTCAACCACATGGATGTGTTGAAATCCAGGAACCATGACGCAACAAACCCAAACGAAAAGGGAAAAGTAGGGAATAACATACTTAAAAACAAACTAAGTCAGTTATGTATGCTAATAGTCTTAAGAGAAGCCAACGATAGAAATAAATCACCTGTAGAATACCAAAGCTCCAAAAATGCAATAACAGAAGTCTAAGGATTGTTCCACCATTCACCGAGGGTTCAGAAAATGCGGTGATAAAATGAAAACATAGACAAATTCCGAAATTCAACAACACCCTATTTAAAATAAAATTGGAATAGGTAGAAAATATGGAAATTTCATTTCACATTTCAGAATTTACGCCTAGGCATTGTCTGTGAGGAAATATCCTCTCAAGAAAAGTGAAACAGACTTCCAAATCAGTGAGTATTGGAGTCAGGAAAATAGTGAAACCCAACGAGAACATTGTGGGCAACCTTGTAATTAAAATAGAAGAGAAAAGTGGATAGACAACTTAGCTGTTTTCTTTAGCTGTTTTCTAAAGGGATACTATGGCATGGGTAACAGAACATACCCGACAGATTTTAACGGTGGCGCCCCTAACAATGACGAGCAGAACCTCGACCAGATGCGGCAATCAAACCAGCAGAAACTCAACCAGCAGAACCTCGACCAGCAACTCGCCCAAGAACCTGTAACAAGAACCGAACCCGTAAATATAAAAGCCATCAACAGATGTACAAACATGAGATAGAAGAACGGCAGCGTTTGCAATAGAAACAGAACATACCTCGACCAGCAACTCGCCAGCAGAACCTCGACCGCCAGAACCTCGACCGGTAGAACCTCGCCAGCAGAACCTCGCCAGCAGAACCTCGACCAGCAATCAACGACAGAACATAAAAAGTCGCGCGGAAATCGCCCAGCGCAATCAACGACAGAACAGAAAAAGTCACGCGAAAACAATGAAAACAGTAAACTGAGACCCTTCGCGGGTGATTTATTTATAAAAACGTAGTTCGGCCGAACTTTCAGCGAGTTCGGCGAGACTGCCATTGTCGATTTTCCAAACCTCAGGCAAAAATTACGTTTTGTGGTAGTCAGCGTGCGGGTCAATATAAACGGACTCAAGGGATTCGGCGGGAACGTGCTAAAAAGTTGGTAGAACTATTATGAGATCCAGGCAATGTGCCGAAAATTTTTTTTTGCCTGATTCTCCTGGTGTAGCTTGACTTCACGTTTCGCCCTCACTCTAAATGGAATACAATGCATGCATATTTCCTCTAAATGGAATACAATGCATGCATATTAATCCTCCTTTATGACAAGAATTTGTTGCTCCTCCTATATATGAGTCTCATGTATTCTCATTTGGGGGGAGAGGGGTAATGCCAAGAGTGGAAGAGACTTGAGCAATATTGGGAGAGGGAGAGATATGGAGAGTATCCAATTACTTCCAAAACAAATATGAATTTCTTACTAATCTACTAAGTATCTATTGAGGTTGAAGATGAGTGGTATTTAGAGGAAGTGAAAACTATCTTCCTTAGTTTTCCTTGCATCTCTCTCTCTATTGTTGTATTTTGGTACTGTTTGTGAGCTTTTACAGCTCGGGGGTTCCAGGGGGAGGAGTTCTCCCTGGATATGGTTGGGTGGAAAACCGGATGGTTCAAATGAGTTGGTTAAGGGATCGAAGGTGGATCATATTCTCAACGATTGGAGCTGAATATCTCTTCAGGTATAATTTCCATTGTCCTAAAATTGTAGTATAGATTTAGCATAAAATAAAAGGTAGACATTTAAATTGTTGTAAGCATCTAATTTTGGTTTAGGCTTATGTTATCTAAAATATTATTGATTAGTTAAAAATGAAGACTAGATCAATCTATATGTATGGATGTTTAGATCTCAATATTGGAGTTATTATTGGTATAGTTTACGGTACTAATCTTGGTATTGTAGCATTTGAGAAAGGAAAGCCAAATATTGTTGAAGGTAATTTCAATAAATAAATTCCAAAGGACTTGGGTAAGTATTTCACGATTTATGGTTCTGTTACAAGTAATTAATAAATGCATGTTTTATAAATGGTTTTAGGATAGTTTGCAAAGTGTTTGACAAAATTTGTGAATGAGTAATGTTATAAATATATATATGCACGAATAAGTGCTAACTTGCAGATAACATCAGAAGTAAGAAAATGGACATGTACCCAAATATGCTTGGAGGAATTACATAATCAACCCTTAAAAGAAAATGCAAAAATAATGGCAACTAAAGTATAGTTTGGAAGATCAAATGTTTGAGGTAAGTTGGAGATAAATTTTAGTTATGGCTTATGTTTCATATTCTTCAATGTTTTGTTATTCAAGTTGTTGTAATAGTACTATCAGAATTTTGACAGAAGCCTTAATGTCTGTAGCATTCGGGGATTCCATGCGTTTGTTAAATTGTAGCAGTTGGTGCAAAAGGCTTGTCAATCATGTCAAATGAATTAGCTTGTGGGTGGTAAAATGTTTCAAGAACTCATATGGTGGATTTAGAAATGTGTGATTTCCATGAGCATATATTAGTAGCATAACTCTGGGTTGTTTTTCCTCATGTAGAGGTGTAGTTGTAAGTTTTCATTCCATATGTTTGACAAAAGTCATAAATGAAACATTTAGGCTATAAATTTTGTTGTTTTAAAGAAACGCATTCCTGGGCATTTTTAATTCGATTCAGCCCAACATCAGGGGGTATCCATGCCTAATGGACATGTAACCCCTGATTTCATTCCAAAAAAAATAATTTTCAGAACCCAGATCAGAAATCTGGGCGATTTGGTAGATTGCTGCTGTGAGTTATGTGCGCCTGTTTTTGAGTATTTGATGAAAGACTAAGATTATTTAGTCCCTGTTTTAAGATGGAAATATTTAAAGTTTCAATTTCTGAATTTTATGAGATAAATATGTTGAAGAATAATCTTAAATTCATTATTTCCAAGTGTTTGACAAAATGCCTCAATGACTTTTAATTGCATGCTTGCAAAGTGTTTGTCATAAGGGCTCAATGAGTGTAGGGTGCATGTCTGCAAAGTGTTTGTCAAAAGTCCTGAATGGCTGTAGCTTTTGTGCATATAAATTGTTTGTGTAAAATTATTAGTTACTGTTTTTTTTATGTTACTATAAATTATAAATAAACTATTTAATGGGTGTAGCTTCCAATGTCTGCAAGTTTTTGGTATAAATGTGAAAATAAATTTAATAATTTGCTGAACTGTGAATAAGATAGTTGTTTCTTGTATTATCTAAAGCTTAAGAAAAAAGGGGGGCTTGTTGTTGGAAACAATTTTACAGTGACTAATTCTTTAGGATTTTGTGGGAATGAGTATTAGTGATTATGTGACATCTACTTCTCTATCTTACTGATGGTGGGTAAGGTGGGACCTTACATATGGTATCAAAGCCAGGTTACAACGCTAGGGCCTAATGGGCCAACATGCTTACTTGTAGGTTGATGATGTATGAATGTTGATTTTGCATGCATGTTGAGTTGTTGTATATCTTGACTTGGAAGCATATTGGTTGCATAGAGGATATTATTATCATTATGTCATTTAGTGACTCATGAAATAAAATTAAAAAAAAAATCCCTTATATTCCTTTATATTTTTGTTAAGACACATTATTAACAATATGTTAAAATGCTTAAAGACATGTTGGGAAAGGACGTGCTTGAGAAAGTTGGGGTTAAACCCAAGTATGTGAATGACTTGATTTTCAATCAATGAGTGAGATAGGTGGAGTGAATGCATGGTTTCATTTATCTCTAGTGCATCATTTTCAATGTGATATGGGCTTAGTAGCCATCTTTACTTGCTGAAATCGTATCTACCAAGAATAATATTGGCTTAATCTGGACTATAGTGTGATGACCTTGGTGTGTATGTTTTGGGAATGAGTAACAAGTGTAAGGTTGAGATTCCATTAACATGATGATTGAGTTCATCATGATAATTTTGAATCTTTTCATACCTACACTAAAGGAAACTTAACTAAAAGCTACCTTGAAAGATGTCACTTTTAACTGTGAATGTAAATTCAAGAGTAATGTATGTGTATTAAGTAGATGTATTAAAATAGGATTTGGGAATACATTCTTAATGAGTAAGAATGAAATTACTCTGATTTCTTTGACATGATTTTGTGTATTTTGGGTTGACATTAGGCATCAAATAACTTTAAATTACTCAAATACTAGGTTGAGGTATGAACTTCCTAATAAACAAGTGGCTTAAATGATTGGTGCATGATGGGTTGTGGAAACCATTTTAAGGAACGCTTGAATGTTATGTTTTCCTTAAGCTAATGTATGGGTGTGGAATCCATAACTAGCATATATCTATGAGAAAATGTATGGGTGTGGAATCCATACTAACATATATCTATGATCTAATGTATGGGTGTGGAAACCATACTAGCATATATCTATGAGGAAATGTATGGGTGTGGAATCCATACTAGTATATATCTATGAGATAAGTAATGAGGTAAGGTATGGGTGTGGAATCCAAAGTAAAATATATCTATGAGCTAAGTAATTCTTCTAGTTAGAATATTTTGATGGAATCTGATATTCATGATTAAGGAATGATTATGTGTAATTAAAGTTAAATGGATAGAGATTTGTAACACAAATTTGCTTGAGCTTTAAATCCATTATTTTATTTTTATTACAGATGAAGATACTAATATTGGTATACTAAACACCATTAGGTGGTTTAGAATGTTTGGAATAATTGACTTTGATATATGGAAGTGTGAACTAGATATCTATCCTCTAGTATTGTAATCCTTTTGTATGTATTGAATTTAGGTAGAACTAAAATGACTTTCAAATTCTTGAAATGTAGAAAAAGATTATTGTGATAAGTTGATGAAATAACTTTTCTATTGGCTTAAGACAAATTAGGTCTAGGAAAGCCATAATAGTCTCTTTAATGATTTTATCAGTTTAATATTGGTTGCATTCTATTTAACCAAATTAATTAGAGAAATTATGAGGATTGAACTCATGTATTTCTCTAAACTATTGTTAGTTAGGCGATCGCGTCAAAATTCAAATTATTTATAAATTGTGAAGAGAATAACATGTTTAGAAGGTAAATATTTTATGTGGTGAGAACTTGTTTTATTTGAAATTAAAGAAAAAAAAAGCATGTGATTAATGAAAATCTTAGTTGAATTCTTGTTTTACAAGAATATGTGCTTGTGATATTTTTTGAGGGAGAAATTGAAGGAGAGTGAGATCACATTTTGATTGATTCGAATTATTGCATGATGATTGTATTGTATGTGGAATGGGGGAGATTATTTGATTTAGGAATTTTGTGTTGGGATGTATAGTTGTATGAGTATTTATTAGTCCTACAAAATGTTGTAATAATTTGAGGGGGTGGTAATTCTCCTTAAAGAAAAAGGGTTTAACTTTAGGCTAGAAATTCCCTTGTGATAGTCTAAATCTTATTTAAATTTGACAAGATTCATCACATTTTGAGAAATTTATGGTTTTCATAGTTTGTTGTTGCGTACGTATTAATAGTAAGGGATAAGACATGAAAGCAAATGAATCGATTAATTATTGAATAGAAATGATGAGTGATTTCATAGTTGGAAAACAAATTGACTTAGAGTTATCAAGGTAGATTCAGTAATATAGATACCATATTTGCATAATTGTGAGATTTTTTCTTGATTAAAAGTCGTTTTCAAAAAGATATCATTAATCTGCTTTCAGATGAAGATCTTCTAATAGATTCATTCAAAATTGATTCTCAAGTTAGAGAAGTGAATAATAATGAATATTATGGAAACAAAAAGGAATGATCTATAATACATAAGTGGGTCAATGAGGACTGTATTTAACCTTAGGTTGTTAGTTAAAAAAAAAAAAAACAAAACAAAAAAAAAAACAAAAAAAAAATGGTGCCTTGAACCTCAAATTGTATTTTTGCCTAAAGGGTAAACATTTAGTAAAAACTAAAGATAAATCCTAAATATTTCGATTGCAAGGATGTCTTATGGAATGAAAAGAGGAAAATTGGATTGAGAAGACATAAATCAAGTGGGATGTAAGAGTGTGGTTTATATATAACGTCATGTTTTGTTTTGTAAGAGTGGGTTTTATATATAACATCATGTTTTTTTTGCATAATTTCACTCGCAATTGTATGTGGATTATTTTATGCTTATTGTATGCCAATTTGATTGTGATATGGGATGGACCATCATTGTTGTGTATACAACCAATGTGTGTTCTATTTATAGCTTGGAAAGCTCAACATACTATAGAACCTTGAAGATGACACATGTAGGATTCATATAGACTATGAGAAAGAAAAACATGTAGAATATCAAATTATTATAGATAAATTAAGTAGATATCATATCAATTACATACAATATTATTTTATAAGGTACTATAAATTGTATGGTTGGTTTTGATAAAAATCTTTGGTATTTTATATCAAAACATGTCTAATATGGCATGGATATATTTTCTACTTGATTAAGAATGGTATGTTTAGATTTCATGGAGTTGCTTCCAATATAGAAAACATTAAACTATGGATTGGCATGAAGAAAATATATATATATATATATATATATATATATATATATATATATATAGATAGATAGATAGATACATAATGTTAGCAACTTATTGATAGGAGAATCTAAAAGAACTAAGTATCTTATGACCGTAGGAAAAACTTCGGGCCAAGTTTAGCCCAAGAGGGGGAGTATGTAGTGTCCCTTCTTAGTGAGATAGCTTTGATGACACTTAGAGATGGTGATTTTGATATAATGATATAATATTATGTATGAAAGACTTATGTACATGCTTAAATGCTATGACCTGGTTTGGGTCACTTGGTTGTTGTGTGCTTATGATAATATCTATGTTTGCGTGCACAAGAATTGATTTTGGTTAAGAGCATATTAACGATGTTTTATCTTTTGGTATCCTATTTTGGACATAGGTGTATGACATGAATGGTGATTCAGAATTGAGACATGGATCCATGGATGATCATGGTTATGTGGAACATATGGTTAATTATGATTTATGGATGATACATGATTTGTATGATTATATGTGTGTAGTCTTGTACTAAGCATGATGTGGCAGGGGACTTGGTCATTGCCAATAGGGATGCTCAAGTTATAAATGACTACGGAAGTCATTTCTCCAAAACCAAAATGACTGTGGAAGTCATGCACAATATTTTGTAAAATTTGAATAAGTTAATTATGAAATTCATTTGATTTATTTGATCAATGAGATTGTGATGTGTGCAGGTCTTGGAAGAAGACCTTACCAACGAACCATCAGATGGGTATGAGCTCACAATCAGTACCTTAAGGTGAAACACGGAGTTTCAAAGTATAATAGATGAGAAGCCATGTAAATTAGGGCGCGGAGTCCTAAATCCATGAAATATAAAGACGTGGAGTCTTGGATATATGATAAAAGGATTAGGACGCGGAGTCCTAAATCCATGTAATATAAAGACGCGGAGTCTTGAATCTATAAGGAAGTGTTTGGGGCGCGGAGTCCTGAATATTTAAAAAGATCAAGGTGTGGAATCTTGGATCTTTAGAGTAGATCAGGGCGCAGAGTCCTCAATCTACAAAGGCATGAAGATGCATACAATAGGGGTGCGGAATCCCTATTATCCGGAAGAAAAATACCACTCATGGGCAACTCATAGATGAATTTCCTTAATAATCTCATTCCTAACAATTTTGGAGTGACTTTCTAAAAATAGAAAGTCATGTCTACCATTTCAAGTATGACCTTCCAAAAATAGTAAATCACCTCCAATCAATGGGTAAACAAGTATGCTTGAAGGAAAATCACTTAACTTATGATTAATCAATTGTAATAGTTCAATCTCGACTTAATCCTCAACATTATTAATATTATTAATATTATTATTATCTTTTATGAGACTATGATATTATTATTAAAAGGAAATTATATCTCCTCAATCACTTCACACCTCTCTCCTTCATGACTCTCATGGCTCTATGTAACTCTCTCTATTTTAAATATTACATTACACTCTTTTATGCACTCATCAAGGAATGGCATATTCCTCTTACACTCATTAAATATATGTCATAAAATATTCCTCTTACACTCACTTTAATGCATATGTTACACTCTCCTTAAATAAGGCATGCATACCTCTCCTTAATGGCATAAGTTACACTCCTCTAAATGGAATACAATGCATGCATATTAATCCTCCTTTATGACAAGAATTTGTGGCTCCTCCTATATATGAGTCTCATGTATTCTCATTTGGGGGAGGGGGGGGAAATGCCAAGAGTGGAAGAGACTTGAGGAATATTGTGAGAGGGAGAGATATGGAGAGTATCCAATTACTTCCAAAACAAATCTGAATTTCTTACTAATCTACTAAGTATCTATTGAGGTTGAACATGAGTGGTATTTAGAGGAAGTGAAAACCATCTTCCTTAGTTTTCCTTGCATCTCTCTCTCTATTGTTGTATTTTGGTACTGGTTGTGAGCTTTTACAGCTCGGGGGTTCCAGGGGGAGGAGTTCTCCCTGGATATGGTTGGGTGGAAAACCTGATGGTTCAAATGAGTTGGTTAAGGGATCA
The DNA here is from genome assembly GCA_034641835.2 of Pinus albicaulis. NCBI lineage: Eukaryota > Viridiplantae > Streptophyta > Pinopsida > Pinales > Pinaceae > Pinus > Pinus albicaulis. The sequence goes on from CM076584.1 coordinate 958,497,460, forward strand.
AAGGTGGATCATATTCTCAATGATTGGAGCTGAATATCTCTTCAGGTATAATTTCCATTGTCCTAAAATTATAGTATAGCTTTAGCATAAAATAAAAAGTAGAAATTTAAATTGTTGTAAACATCTAATTTTGGCTTAGGCTTATGTTATCTAAAATATTATTGATTAGTTAAAAATGAAGACTAGATCAATTTATATGTATGGATGTTTAGATCTCAATATTGGAGTTATTATTGGTATAGTTTATGGTACTAATCTTGGTATTGTAGCATTTGAGAAAGGAAAGCCAAATATTTTTGAAGGTAATTTCAATAAATAAATTCCAAAGGACTTGGGTAAGCATTTCATGATTTATGGTTCTGTTTCAAGTAATTAATAGATGCATGTTTTATAAATGGTTTTAGGATAGTTTGCAAAGTGTTTGAAAAAATCTGTGAATGAGTAATGTTATAAATTTATTTATGCACGAATAAGTGCTAACTTGCAACTTACATCAGAAGTAAGAAAATGGACATGTACCCAAAATATGCTTGGAGGAATTACAGAATCAACCCTTAAAAGAAAATGAAAAAATAATGGCAACTAAAGTATAGTTTGGAAGATCAAATGCTTGAGGTAAGTTGGAGATAAATTTCAGTTATGGCTTATGTTTCATATTCTTCAATGTTTTGTTATTCAAGTTGTTGTAATAGTACTATCAGAATTTTGACAGAAAGCCTTAATGGCTGTAGCATTCAAGGCTTCCATGTGTTTGTTAAATTGTAGCAATTGGTGCAAAAAGCTTGTCACTCATGTCAAATGAATTAGCTTGTGGGTGGTAAAATGTTTCAATAACTCATATGGTGGATTTAGAAATGCATGATTTCAATGAGCATATATTAGTAGCATAACTCTGGGTTGTTTTTCCTCATGTGGAGGTGTAGTTGTAAGTTTTCATTCCATATGTTTGACAAAAGTCATAAATGAAACATTTAGGCTATAAATTTTGTTGTTTTAAAGAAATGTATTCCTGGGCATTTTTAATTCGATTCAGCCCAACATCAGGGGGTATCCATGCCTAATGGGCATGTAACCCTTGATTTCGTTCCAAAAAAAATACTTTTCAGAGCCCAGATCGGAAATCTGGGCGATTTGGCAGATTGCTGTTGTGAGTTATGTGCGCCTGTTTTTGAGTATTTGATGAAAGACTAAGATTATTTAGTCCTTGTTTTAAGATGAAAATATTTAAATTTTCAATTTCTGAATTTTATGAGATAAATATGTTGAAGAATAATCTTAAATTCATTATTTCCAAGTGTTTGACAAAATGCCTCAATGACTTTTAATTGCATGCTTGCAGAGTGTTTGTCATAAGGGCTCAATGAGTGTAGGGTGAATGTCTGCAAAGTGTTTGTCAAAAGTCCTGAATGGCTGTAGCTTTTGTGCATATAAATTTTAGTGTAAAATTATTAGTTACGGTTGTTTTTATGTTACTATAAATTATAAATAAAATATTTAATGGGTGTAGCTTCCTATGTCTGCAAGTTTTTGGTATGAATGTGAAAATGAATTTAATAATTTGCTGAAGTGTGAATAAGACAGTTGTTTCTTGTATTATCTAAAGCTTTCAAAAAAAGGGGCTTGTTGTTGGAAACAATTTTACAGTGACTAATTCTTTAGGATTTTGTGGGAATGAATATTAGTGATTATGTGACATCTACTTCTCTATCTTACTGATGGTATGTAAGGTGGGACCTTACATACATAGGAGAATAACTGGAAAGCACAACTAGAAATTTGAATCACAACACAACAATATAAAATAACATGCAACATGAAAGGAACAACTCCACAATTTGAGAAATATGAAAAATCCATGGGCATCTTCTTATATATTGATATATATAATGAAATAGAAATCTAGATTTATGAAATTCAATTATCACACAAGAATGTCTTGAACAAATATCAATGTGTAAAATAGTATTTTTTGGATTTGGATTTACCTTTCAGAACCTATTGAAAAAGTTTCCATAGCCAATAAACATAACAACATGGACCTCAGGAGCACTAGAGAAGTATTCAAATAAAATGATGAAAAGTGTATCTAGAAAGAACTGAGAACCCTCTGAAGTAAACCACGCATTTATCATCGTGACAAGTACACTTGCAAAAAAATATCAGAATAAATTATGAATTATTCCACCAAAAAACAGTGAATTTTTCCACTAAAATACAGTTTCAAATTAATCACTAGCATGACACTAAATTATCTGCAAAAATAGGAAAGTTTCAAGACAATGTAAAATATCTTGCATGGAAATCGTGTTGATAAAACCTTCCAAGGAATAAGACCACAACATTAAACAAGAGTGCCATCATACTTAATACTATCAAAGAGTGGTCAATAGAAAAAGTGAATTGACGAAGCTTCATAACTTGCATTGGTTCCTTATCCTTCATCCAACCCTAAAATTTTATACCAAGGTTAACATTTTGAAGGAAAATTAAGAAAAGTCACATGATCTTGTGAAATAATATTGTTATCACTATCATTTTCACAAGATCATGTGACTTTTCGTAATTTTCCTCAATGCACACAACATTCTCTTTTACCCAATGCACTAACCTTCTATTTGTGGCCAAATAGCACTTCGTTCACAGTGGCAAGGCTTTCAGTAGCAGGCACTTATCAAATCTTCCACAATTTGCGCTATTGTACTAGAACTAGATCTTGGAACTATGCTAAGATGTGAGGTGTTTCCACTGCAAGACATCAAGCAACGTGTTTAGCATTCAAATCTAAAAAACTTGAGAAACATCTTAACCAGGGAGAAACAGTCAGAAAGAAACGAACAAATAATAATAATAATAACTTTAGAATATTATAAATAGGAAACCCTGCTATCACTGCACTAGAGGTGCAGACCTTCACTTTTTTAATTTTCATTATAATTTTCACAAAATCCCTCCAATCCCATCCTGTCACATTTTTTCATTTAGCAACATTTAAATTCATTTTCATCTAGTCACGTATGAATCCCAATGGACAACTGGTGTTATATATGCCATACATAACAATTAGGAAGCCAAAACAAGTAAATTCAATGTTTCAAATGTAACTTATTATCAGGAAATGTTAGTTACAATAAAAAAAATGGTAAGCCAATCGCATAAGCCATATGTATCTCCTGTGGAAAGGATGATTGTAATCCTCGTGTGAGCAAAAATATCAATAAATAGAAACATAAAGAACTAATATGCGGCATAATTGTTGTAGAAACTATTTTATAAATGGGAAAGGTAGTGAATTATGGAATATCATATCATGCGTACTACCTATTTAGTTGCTTATCCTCCAATATCTACTATCATTTTCAGTTGTAAATACACACCGAGTGAACCTTGGGATTGAATTCTTCTGACGGAGAAGTGCTCAGACGAAGATCAGATCTAAGTGATTCAGTGCGGAGAGGCGTAGAGGCAATTATTGGTCGGAGGATATTCTCTAGGACCAAGAGTACATAACAGAGAGGCAACAGAACCAACAGAAGAAGCATCGAAGCCACTAGGAGGTGTGACACAGTCCCCAAAAGGGGTAGCGTAGGCCCACAAAGGGATTGTGAAGTGTTTCCATGAGACAATCCGAGTTTTTGATGGAGATCATGGTTTTTGAGATGGGAGGGATGAAACTTGATTTTCAAAGAGGAAGATCGATTTAGAGAAGAGGTGACGTAGTCCACAACCATACCCACATAGTCCTACGCATCTACTGTGCAGATGCAACACGGAGGGAGCTGGGGTTTCCCCAGTTCAGATCCGGATCAGCTGGGACTTGAAGTGTGAGGTAACACTCACTATATTTTTGTCTATCGTGATTTTTCTGTACTCGATAGCGAGCAAGGCATCCAGATATTGTATTCAGAGACTGCTACTTAATAATACAAATCCTTAGAATTTTCTACACCAGTTTTCCTGCATTGAGTTTTTCCTAGGACTTAGTACAAAATAAAGGTGTCCTATGTGTGATTTATTTCTTCCTCAGTTTCCTTGTTTCATAATCATATTTAATTAAGTGTAGGCTACTTCAGTAGTTTACTTCAATAATTCATGATGCAATCTGAATTAATTTTGTAAATGTAATTTACATAATAGGATAAGTAAGCTCAGATAGTTGCAGTAGGATTCCTAAGATTGTCAGATCTAGGAATTTTCACATTTTGGGCCACTGGTAGGCCACAAGCCTATTTTCTCCTGATCCGATAAGTGGATGACGTGCCAGAGGGCTATCTTCTAGCCTACGTTGGCAGCAAAGTTGAACCGTAATAATTGAAGGAAATGTGCAGTGATTAACGAGGTCTGGGTATGAAGAAAAGAGGGTTATATTCAGCTGATAGAAAACCCTTACTCATGGTCGTTATTGCATCTTGATTGTTTAAAATTGGCAAGTCATTCTTATTATACTCTCTCTCTCTTTCTCTGTTGGAGATTTGATTTTAATAATAAGAAGAATTGATGAAGGGTTTTCCCCATATTAGGGGTTTTCCCTGGCTTGTTCCACATACTTGTGTTCTATTGTCTTGGCTTGTATTCTAAATCAACCATACATGTTCTTTCTTAAGTTTATCAATGGAAAATGATTCAGTGCTAATAAAAGTATAATGGGCTTATATGGAATTTTAATTTTCTGTGTTAATAATGAACATGTTAATCTAAATTAACATGGTATAAGAGCTAGGAGAGGAAAATCCCAGGCAAGAGTGGAAAAAGAAAGAAATCGCTGGAAGAAATTTGTTGACTAGACTTTATGGATTGTGGAGTGTTGCACAAGAAGGGGATCTCGAAATATTCAGACCAAGAATAGGGAGAATACCCTTTAATTTTAATAGCCCTAATTAGAGACTCAATTTCAGTCCAATTTGTAAACGATCAATTCTACATTAGTTGAGATTTTTATTCATGATTTGGATGGCAACTATGATCTGAGGATTCAGATGACAATCAGGTCTCCTTGTTTCAAGTTTGGTTGACTCACACTAATCTCTATTCACTCCCAGTCTGTATACAAGCCTTGTTCGACTTCAACATTCTACCACAAGTCTCTCATTCCTTGTTTACTGGTATCTCTCCTATGGCAAGCAAATAAGCAAAGTTTTTTCTATAAATAAGATCGAAGGGCCTTCTTTTGTTTTTTTTGTTTTGGCTCGACCTCTTGTATTTTGTAATTTTGGTCTAGTAAAAAGAATCCCATCATCTCTACTTCCAAAAAGTAATGATTAATGTGATTCAGTTGTTTTCTATGGGGTTTCATTGGTGTCACTTGCACTACTTTCTTTCCCTGCTCATTAACCTTGCATGAAGACCACTCCTGTGGAATTTTCTTTGACTAGTCCTGTGGCATTGAAAAAGTTTTTGTTTTGGCTTAGGGTCAGTTTTGAGGCTTTTGGGATTCATTCTGTTTTGTTACAGGGTCATTTGCCTTGACAGAGATTGGTGGTTTGAAAGTTTTCAAATTCTAGTCTTGGTTTCAAGAGAATTTGGTCAATCGCTGGAATGAAGTGGACTTATGTTGAGCTATAACTCTCTAGTTTGAATATTTTCTACACAATGTGTCTTTGGTGACCTCATGATAATTCTTGGATCTCCGAAGCTCTTATCTACGGCCATATGGAATTGGATCAGAAACTCTTTGTTGTTCGATCTACATCCTAGGTTAATTTGTATTAATTCAGTGGCAATCATAGAAGTTTTAACCGTCCAAACTCATCTTTGCCTATGACAGTGACATGGTTGGGTGACTTATGTGATCAAACTCATAAGGAGGCTGGTTATAACATATGTCTTTTTAAAGGCACAAATCTTGTAAATAAATCACCGAGGCTAGTATTTTTCAAGTCTTAGTCCTTAAAGCTAAGCAGACCTGAACATGCTCACTTATGGAGTTTCCAGAGTCATTTGAAATTTGTGGAAGGTTCTATATATATACTTTGTCACAGTCTCATTGAAGTGGACCATTAAAGCGTCATTCCAATTTCTGACCGTTTCAAGGACTAACAAAATTCTTGTGTTGAAGGAATTTGATTACAGTGCAATGTAATCTCTCACCAATAAAGGAGTACCTTCAATGCTAATAAATTTGAATATCATGTGCATTGACATAATTTCCTTGATAGCAAAGTATGAAAATATCACTATGTATCATGACAGTTTATCTCCTTGAAACTGATGACTATAGTGTAAATATGATCCTGACTTAGAGGAACACAATATGACCCTTTTGGTTAGTGTGTGTATGGTGGTCTCTATGTATTGGAAATATCTCTAAGCATTGTCTTGGGACTATAGGAGTACCAAGATCAAAATGACAATAAATCTAGGTTTTGGTCCACATGGCACGAGCTTTTGAGTGACAATGATATGCTTGCAAAGATATTATTTGGGTACACTGCTCATTTTATCTAGAATTACAGTGACATAGTTGTCTGATAGTTGGTCATATTACAGTAGGAACATCATCAGTATAGGAAATCTAGTTTTTTACTGAAAATGAGAGCAGGGCATAAGGAAAATCATTGCCACAAGGTAAAACTATGATTGCCAAATTCTTATTGGAATGTATATTATTTGGAGTTAAATACAAACTATGATTATTTTTGGTAATGATATGGATGTTGGAGAATAGATATTCAACAAATTTTATCACTGTAACACGTCTACAATGCACCTGTAGATCCTTTTTCACCTTGGTTTCTATTTTCTGTAATGGCTTGTAGTGGTAGCATGATGCATGCATTAGATATTTGTTTCCAATGTTCTAGTGAACCTGGTATTTTCAAGAGGGTGATAACCTGTTAGGAAATAACTTATTTTTTCATAAGAGGCATTCCTAGAAAAAATTGGTCAAGAGGCCAATCTGCAAGACAAAATTATAATATATATTGTGACTTCTCCAAAGGTTGAAACTTATTCACTGGTTGATACTTCACTAGTCATTCAATAATGCAGCAGTCTTCAGAAACCAAAACACAGTGGTGAATTGAAGGTGAAGTTTGCATTATGCTAGTACAAGCTTAGTCTATTCAGAGGCCTACCATATGCAACAAAAGAGATTTGTAGAGAAGCTTTCCATGTGCACTATTGGAATTGTAGGAAAAATGAAATAGTTAGTTTATATACCTTCAGCGATTTTGAATTAGGAAAGAAGCCCTTAAAATGTACATCCATCATAAGACTAGGCTGAGTACAATCTAGTCAAGTGTGTTTTTGCTTGCACACACTTGTTATTTATTTTTCCCATCTTAGGCCTTAGAAAAATAAGTGTCTAATTGAAATGGAAGACATGTGAGAAAAGTCAAGCTGGCCTATCCATGTTCACCCATTATTGGGGTTCTTTAGGATTAATAGTTGAGGAAAGTTTTTTAGCACTGTGGGACTAAGAAAGTATGCCAACTTGTAAGATTAAATAACATTTAAACACCATGAGAGTCATCTAGAATGGCTGAACTGATGTTGACCAATTTAGCATATTAGTAGGAGACAACTTAGCAACTTCTTAGTATCATGTTGCATGAAGAATTGAATTGAACCTAATTTTTTGAGGCAACTGATATACTGCCCAAATCATATCCTTTAGGAGGAAAAGTTTGCACATTGAGTGTGTGAGAGAGCGAATGGGTATCATGTTCACATGGACTGATACATTAGTCCAATTTATATTTTCTTATATTTTCCTAAAGGCTAATATCAGTAAATGCGAACATGAGAGTGGGCACCGTCACAGTTGAAGAGACGAATCTAGAGGGATTGTGTTAAAGAACATTTAAGTTAATCATTCTACCCTCATGCTTAATGGAAATAAAAATTTCATATGATTCATGTCATATGTGCCCAAGGTATGAAAATACTAAAGTTTAAACTCCAAACATGTCCTTTAGGAGAGTGGGTGCCCTCTCATTTGAAGAGACAAATATAGAGGGATTGTGTTAAAGACCATTCAAGTTAATCATTCTACCCTCATGCTTAATGGAAATAAAAATTTCATATGATTCATGTCATATGTTACCAAGGTTTGAAAACACTAAATTTTAAACTCCTAGGATCTCATCATTCCCTCTAGTTGAAGGAAGAAGAAATTTGAAAAGAAACATTGATCTCCTATACTAACTCGTACCTTTCTTATTTCACCTTTGCACTTGAGAATTTGGTGGCTTTGGATTTGAACCTCAAATTAAGTGGTAGGATCAACATATAATTGATGTTTTTTGACCTTTTGGGAAACAATGCAACGTCCAAGATTATAATGATCCATTTTAGATGAATCTCTTATCTTTCATTGTCTTAATATTTTTGAATATTGAGCTTATTAGAAATTGCAAGTTAAAGGTAATTTTTATTTCAAAATATAGCACCCCTATGGCATCATAGGTATGGGCACCTCAACTTGACCTATCTCTCTCAGTTGGCATGGGAGAAACTAGTAGATGACTTCCGATCATTCTGTAGAAGATCCATAGAGTTTGCAGAGCTTGTCAGGTAGGGAAGCTACGTTGAATACCATTTTATGAAGGACAATATTGGAGAGCGTAGGGGGTCCTTTAGTTGGTATTTTCAGACATATGTGGACCAATTAACATGACATAAACCACTGGTGCTAGGTACTTCCTTCTGTTTGTTGATTATTTCAGTAGAAAAATGTGGGCATATTTTCTATAATTAAAATATGACGTGTTTAATGTATTTCAAAAGTTCAAAGCATTAATAGAGAAACAATTAGGTTGTCATATTGCCTCTCTTAGATATGATACTGGTGGGGAATTCCACTTAAAATATTTCAATAAATTTTGTGCTAAACATGGGATCTAAATACAATATGGTATGAAAACACATTTCAAGACCTTGTGGCGGCCATATAAGAAGAATAAGCTCCCACCCCTGTTGAAGATGATAAAAACATCACGAAAAGGGACCCTCCAAATTCACAAGATTAGTTCATGATGGACAGGCTACTTTCTGACCAATATAGCCCCACAGCAAACCCCATCCTCATCAAAGAACTGGTATGTGTTGATGTATGTGTCCTAGATTCTATGAAATATTTGCATGAAAAAAAGGAGCATAATAATAGTTTGCACCATTGTGAGGAGGCTAGTCATGATGTCCAACATGACAAAGCAATAAACATAGGAAATGAATTTTTTTTTAATAGGTCCACCAATGATACAAGATGTATGCAGTTCTAGTCGGGTAGAAACCATGTTTCTACCCAAAAGGATCAACCATTTGAAAAGTATGATGCAGATCATGCTTCCCTTGCTGATAATTTAAATCCTAAAAATACTTTTGAGGTTACACAATTATACTTCAATCACACTAATCCTATTTTTTCAAACAGTGAAAGTAAGGGAGTTGCATACTTTCATTCTAATATACTTGGCACCTCGACATTCCATTGTGAATTTGAGTAGAGCAGTAATGTACCCCCACGTTGCACTTTGATTTTAATCATTATCATGTAAGAAATAAATGGAAGTAATCATGGTTTCCTAGAGTTTGAGGTCAATAAACTCAAAGGGTTTTTCAAAACCATGAAAGTAATAATGTGACCCTCGTGATTATCTGAGTGAAGAACCAATTAATTTTATAGTTCAACCCTTATATATCCTATATCATGGAATCTGATGGTCGCCCTATTTTTGATGCCTATGATCTAAATTTATTCCTCAATCTTGATGGGATAGGGAAGTTTCTCCCTTTTACTATCAATACTCATCTAGAAGAAATTTTTTTTGACATATGCCATGAATATTCCATGGTATAAAAATAAAAGGTATGTTATAAACATGCAATTAATGAAGCTCTCAGTCATACAGATCCATTTCCACGTCTATATGGCTCTATCATTGACAATAATGAAGTTGGACAGCCCCAAAAGATTGATGAAACTTTTAGTGAAACCCTCAATGATATTTACAACTACAGTGATAAGAATGAAAGAGATTTCAAGAAAATCATTAATGAATAATACGGGCTTGACCCAAATAAAAACTCTCTCTAGACCACATCAAATGCAAAGATATTCTCTTCTCCATGAACATGTGGACAATCATTCATGCACTAGACTTTTACAAGGAAATTTAGATAACGAACATCTAACAAATCCACATGAATTTGACACTGAGGGACAACTTTGGGGCCTAGAAAAGGTGCATTTTGGAATGATCGAAGATATAGGTCAAAATGATCTTGAAATCAGCGTAGTGATAAACAAGATTTGGCTGCTCTGACCACTCAGCTTATGGGGTACCTTTCAAAGTGTGATTCACATCAATAAGATCTATATATGCATAGGTAACCAAAAACATGAATTCCAGGAAAACAAATTTGAAAAAAGGCTACTAGCAGGAGTAACAAGTTTGGATATGATCATGAGCCTTATAATATTTTTCATAAAAAATATGTTCTCTAGCACATTGAGTATGTGGTTCATCCTAAGTGGACTATTTTCTTGCATCATTGCATTGGTGTCAACACAATGAGTGAAAGGGTTGATGCCAATTTAAATATTCGACTCAACCATGTTGGAACTAAGCAACCAGTGGTTCAAAACTATAGGCCTATTGAGTACCATGCAAAGATAGCTAAAGGAGAACATTCCAATGCAAAACCTAGTGCCAGAAACCCTGTACAACCCAATCAAAAAACTGAAATATTTATCAAAAAATTTAAGTGCAACTTATATGACGTGATCCCAAAAATAGTTGTAGTTGTAGACATGTACTTGAATAATTTGTATAAATATCCTAGAACATAATCGACAAATGAATTTGTACCCACTCTTTTGCATGCTCTGGGGGACAGGACCAGTTCTAATGTTGTGAAACCAGCTCCAAAAATAGAAGAAAAGAGATATCAATGCGTTAGAAATAAGCCACTTCGAGGGGGAAACTGATGGGGCCCAGCCCTTGACACAAAAATTGCACTAAAAAACTATGGAATAATACTTAATACAGGTCTCAAATTATTACTATATAATCAACTATATCATTGACCACATTACAGATTCGATAATTATGAATTTATTTATCTCGGTATTGGTGATTCTGTATGATAAGTCGACAAATTTGTTTTTAATTATCAATCCTTATTGATTAATTTCGTTTGTCCTTCTGACTGGATTATGATTGAAACCTGTCATAATTTCTCGGAGTCTGTTCTTCCGCGCTGTATCAAACCCTAGCTCTATCAACTATCACTCATTTTCATTTGTTCGAGTGTTGTGAGGGTTTCGTGAGGATTTTCTTCGCAATGCTTGACTCTCTTTTCACATCGCTTCTCCGTGGAAAGGATTTGCCAAGTATTTTAATGGCATTCAACAGTTCTTTGCAAAATGGTGATTCTCTGTCCTTTTCATTACTTACTGGTTCCTTCTATGCACTGTTCAGCCTGGTATTTTTTTTTGGACTCCGCCTCTAGTTCTCTTGTATTTTTAATTGATTCTTTCTGACACTTATAGGTCGAAATTCACCGTGGTTTTTCGATGTTTGCCACATCTCAACTCGTCCTTCGAAAGGTAAGCTAACCGTCCATGATTCAGTGTTTTTATGAGACTCTAATGTCTTCGCTCCTCGTGAGCAGGTCCTTATGGATTTTCGACCAAAATATTCTCTTCTGTTCGGTATTTCTTTGTCCAGGTAAACTATACTCTGTGAATGCTCTTAATTTCTTTTGTTCTGATCTCAATGTTTGTTTTTAAGATTTCCGAGTACTAACCCTTGAAATCTTCAATTTTTTGCAGGTGATTACAGATTCGGCCACTCGAATCCTTCTATCTTCCACAATTATCATCCCTAAAAAAAAGGGTAGGGTCGCAGCCTTGTGTGTCTCTGTTAATTTGTGATTTAACTAGTTATAGAACAGGGTTTGGAAAAAAATGATTTCACGTTCAAGCTTTTTCTACTTCCGCTTGTTCATTTGTTAGATTTTCCTTCTGGTTAAGGCGTTGTTAGTTCATGGTTTCGAAACCCCAAGCTCTAGACTTGGATATGTAAAGTTTCTTGTTTATAGTCCTTCGGGACTCTTCAACAGAGACATTTTTTTATTGATATCAATGGAATTTCTTATTAAACTCTCTTCAAATGTAGAGAAATTTATATTACCTGGAAAGATTTATAATGCTTGTTAATTTCGTGAATGTATGTGAATTTCTCTCGCTTGTATGAGCTTTCCCGTAATCATATGCTTCAACACGTCGTATATTATGATTGCTCCGGTGCCTGTGTTCAATGTTAATTCTATGCGCCTTAATTACAATTTACCCTGCACAATACAGTAAAAAATATACAGAAAAAGTAGTATAACAGTATTTGGCTACAATTTAATCTCAGATGGTTTCTTAAAACAAAATCTCTCTTTCGTTTTATATATTCTCTTTCTCTCTGTGTGATGGAAATCAACCCACAGAATGTATTTTTTCCTCCCTTTTGTATCACTGTATGAAAACATTTTTCGGTTTGAAACTGTCAACAGTTATTATATTTACATTCTTGAATTTTGTTCTTTTAATCTAAGAACGAATTTCAAATGCAAATTAAAAGAAAACTTTTAAGTGAAAACTACATAACTTAATTAACTATTAGGCCCTAATGATGGAAGTCTTAAAATAAAAAAAAATAAAAAAAACCCAGGTTCAATGACCTGTCAGCAATCAACTGTAACTGTAAGAAAAACACCTATCCTTTTTGTTTACCCTGAGCTGGATGCTCCTACATTAGGCTCCCAGGGTAACAAAAATTCATGGCTCTGTTCCATCAGTTCTTCAACATAATATCTTGCTCATTGTATTTGTGCTGTGTCAAGCCACGAACTGTCCTAAATGGGATGGTTCTTCCACTTGACAAGGTACCGTAAGTACTCCTTCTTGCGAGTGTGCTTGGCTACCTGTGTGTTGAGAATGCTCTCGATCTCAAGGGGTTGCATCCTAGGCATTTGCCTCGTCCAAGAACCACTTCCAAACTGGGTGTCATGTTCTGGCCCTGCTGCCATGTCGTCTTCAGGACTTGCAGTATATGGAAACAGATCTGCCACATTGAAGATGGGTGATATGCCTATCCCTAGTGGCAGTTGTAATTCATAGGCATTGGCGGAAAATTTTTGAAGAATTTTACAGGGGCCAATCTTCTTAAACTTCAGCTTGTTATATTCGCCCTTAGGAAAACGTTCTTTGCGTAAATGTGCAAGAACTTCGTCCCCTACATTAAAATGAACTTCATGCCTCTTCAAATCTACTTGCTGCTTGTATTTTGACTTCTATCCTGCAATTTTGACTTCACCTGCTCATGTAAATCGCTCATTTCTTGGGAAAAATCTTCGCCGTCAGTACTCCTTCTTTCCAAATTTACCAAATCCCATAGTTCATGCACTCTGCGAGGATGCATGCCATACAGAATCTGAAAAGGACTGTATCCTGTGCTGCGATTTGGTGAATCATTATAAGAAAATTCCGCTTGAGCAAGGACATGATCCCATATCTGTGAATTTTCACCAATCAAACTTCGTAGCAGGTTTCCCAAGCTCCTGTTCATCACGTCTATTTTCCCATTAGTCTGTGGGTGATATGTAGAGCTGAAATTCAACTGAGTGTCCAAATTCTTCCACAGGGTATGCCAAAAATGTCCTGTGAATTTCACATCCCTGTCAGAAATAATGGACCTCGGTAGACCATGCAATCTGACGATATTCGTGAAAAAAAAGTGTGCTACGTGAGTGGCATCGTTGGTTTTTCGGAAAGGAATGAAATGTGCCATTTTAGAAAACCTGTCTACTACCACCATCACTGAGTCAAAACCTTGGTGCGTCCTGGGCAGACCCAAGACAAAGTCCAAGCTGACCGAGTCCTATGGTCTACTTGGAATAGGCTGTGGCATATAAAGTCCTACATTTTGGCTGTGTCCCTTCGCCAATTGGCACACTTTGCATCTAATCACATATCGCTACACGTCCCATCGCATCTTTGGCCAGTAATAAAAGTGTCCGAGTTGTAATAAAGTCTTTTCTATGCCGAAATGTTCGGCTAGACCTACACTGTGATTTTCCCGAATAATGTTCTCCCTCATCGAACAGTCGAGAATTCATAACTGTCCTCCTCTGAATAACAACCCTTCCTGCAAATTATAGTCCATCCATGGATTATTATTCCTCAACAAAGGGTTTTGAAAAGCTTCATAAGCCTCTTTAAAATTTGCATTTGTCTGATACAAGTCCTTCAAATGCTCAAAACCCAGCACTTGTATCGTACTCTCCTGTAAGAGCAAAGCTCTTCTGGTCAGCGCATCTGCCACCTTGTTGGCCTGTCCACTAATGTGTTTCAACACAAACATGAAACTTTGCAAATACTCAACCCATTATGAATGCTTATGATTTAATTTGTGCTACTGCATAATATACTGTAATGCAGTATTATCAGAAAATAAAACAAATTCGTTACCTAATAAATAGTGTCTCCAATGCTTCAGTGCTTAGACGACAACATAAAATTCTTTATCATAGGATGAGTACTTTTTCCTGCTTTCATTCAAATTCTCACTGAAATAAGCGACCGAACTGTCCTCTTGGCTAAGTACTGCCCCAATGGCTATACCACTAGCATCACAACGAACTTGGAAAAGTTTGTTAAAATCATGCAACCTCAAAATCGGTCTTTCAGTGTTCTTCTTCTTCAAAGTCTGAAAATTTCTCTCTGCTGCTTCTATCCAACAGAAAGGTTGATTTTCCTGTTTGATGGTATCCAACATAGGTGCACAAATTCCACTAAAGTCTCTGATAAATTTCCGATAAAAACTTGCCAACCCATGAAAACATCGAACCTCAAACAGATTCTTTGGGGATTTCCAGCTAACAATAGCTGCAAATTTTTCTGGGTCCATCTTCAGCTCATTCTATGCAATCAAAAAACCCAAATAAACCAATTCCTTCTGAAAAAAGGTACATTTTTTTAGATTTATTAGCAGCTTGTTCTGCTACAATTTCTCCAACAAATTTCGAACATGTCAAAAGTGTTCTTCCTTAGTCTTGCTGAAAATCAAAATATCGTCAAGATAAACAATCACAAATTTCCCAATGAACTCTTTCAGCACTTCGTTCATCAGGCACATAAATGTACTAGGGGCATTACATAAACCGAATGGAATTACCAACCACTCATACAACCCTTCATTTGTCTTGAAAGTTGTTTTCCATTCATCCCCTTCTCGAATTCGAATCTGGTGGTAACTACTCTTCAGATCGATCTTTGAGAAGTATGTTGCTCCACTCAAGAAGTCTATCATGTCATCCATTCGTGGCAATTGAAATCTGTATCTAATAGTAATTTTATTGATAGCTCTCGACATGGAAAATTTTAGGGGCGAATTTTAGCCCAAAGGCGAATTTTAAGGGATTTTCAATTTTAATAGGGCAAATTTTTTTATATAAAACCCATTTTCTATAGTTTAATAAAGTTAGCCCAATAATTATTTTAAAAATAATTAATTATTAAATATTAGCCCACCAAAAAAAAGGCCCATAAAACTTAAAAAATGAAATTCGCCCTCGATTTTCTTTGGATGGAGCAGATTTCCATGGCATTCGCCTGGATTTACAGGGTTGGAGGGAGGGGTTAGAGTGATTCGCCCCATTTTTTCACTGGTTCGTTGGAATTTAGGAGCTGGCTAGGGCTTTGTGCACAGGCTTACCGATCTTCTTGCTGGGCATAGCGCTGAGCTTCATTCTGTCGATTTAGGGTAAATTTTTATTTCAGTAATTACCGTGAGAATTTAGTGATAATTTCTTGCACTGTGTGGGAAATGCGTGTGAAATTTTGGAGATATGGTTGAGGGATATGCAGCCGATATGCCACCAGAGATTCAAAGATGGAGCCTGGACATTAATGGAGGAGAATGGCATCACGATAATCATGAAGTCTCACAAATATCTCCTTCCGAGCCAACCATTGATGTCGAGCTCCTCTGAAATGGAGTTATAACCATTTACTGGGCGCATCAGAAAATTTCTTGAGAATGAAGACATTCCTATGGAAACGTTGGTAGAAACATGGAGCGCAAAGGTGTACAGAGCAAAGGGAAGCAATGTATAAAGAACCAGAAGATCGAAAGTTCCTAAGAATATTTGCAATGGTTGGAATGGTTAGGGAGGAGATCACATCTTCTGGGAGCTGCATCCATACCTAGACAGCTCAACTGATGGATGCCAGGCTTTCTCTGATCAGATATTTTGGTGATACATGTACAAAGGTTTTGTCTTATGACATGGATTGAAACAACTGTTAGGAAGGAATGGTTAGATGTTCTGGGAAGAAGACTTTATGCAAGAGGAATGTATACTCCTTTCTATGAGGAGAGGGCCCAGTTAATTTGGTATAATTTTCTGAACAATTTTGAAGACCAAAACAAAGGGTTGAAGCCAACCAACAACAACAATATTTCCATAGCAAGGCGAAGTTATTTTGGGAAGCCATTCTACCAGTTGGGTTTGTGAGATTTTTCTGGGTTTTGTTAGTTGAGGTGTGAGGAGCCCTCCTCTAATTTTTCATAATTTTTGAAGAAATTTTGAAGGTTCATTTTACATTTTTCCTCTAGCATTAGTGGCAGCAGAAATTTCTGAGCAATGCATTTGGACAGATTGAGCGATTTCAGCTGGAGATTTTATTTAGATTCTCACTTGGGTATCGCGTGCTTGTAGTAGCAAGCCCGGGTTCTATCATTTCACTCCATTGTACTCATTTCCTCATTTCTTTGCTGTACTAATTTGTGTTTGCATGGTGAAATTTTAATTGTTGTAGCTAGTGCATGTTTTGGTACTCACTGTTAATTTTCGAATTAAGAACATTAAATCACACTGAGTACTCCCTTAGGTTTATGCATAAAGCTCGTTTAATATCTGTAGAAGGGAGCATGCCTGTCTTTACCAATACAATCATTCCTTGACTTAACTGCAAAATATTCTGAGCATAAGGTTTCATTTTTGTCTTCAAAAGTAAAATATTGACTTTCATGCCAGATAACATGGATCTCGGCTTTTCATATAAAGAAGGATGTCTGACATCAGATTAACACCTTGTACTCCAATAGTGTTTTGAACTGTGACATCAATTATGAGAGTGAAACAGTGAACACCAAGGGCACCACACACCTTCATATCAGCTTGGATTTCTGTACCTGATCCTGAATCTGAACCAGCAAAAATGAGCACGTGTGGAACCTTGCCCCTCTTTGAACTGTTGTTAAACATATATCTCTTGAAAAGAACTACACCAATAGCTCCTCAGATGTGCCTTTCTAATGTGTGTAAGCTACAATATGGTTCCCAGAGTAGGTTCCTTAAACACACAAGGACTTTTTCAATCAGATTGAAAACACTGATGAAAAATGCACCCCTCTTTGAACTCGAGGTATTTATCGTCCATACTCTTTCTAGTCCATTATTCAAGATGTTTTCAAGCCTATGTATAATTGCATGCCAGTTGCAAATGGTGCCATATTTTGAGCCTGTGATGATGATAGGCAGCGCAACGTGAAAACAAACTCTAGGGACATTGTACATATGTCCTTCAAGCATTCAGACATATGATTCTGTTTAGTAGCCCCATATGTTTTTCTATTTGATCATCAAACCCTTGTAATAAGATGTGGTTTGTCACCTCCTGTAGAGTAGTCAACACAATTTTCACCTTTCATGTGTGCCTCAAGTGTAAAATTTTACATCTGGAGAGCTAAGGTTCCATATCTTGATGGTGCAGTCCATCTAATGAAACACTTGCGAGTTTCATTGTCACAAAAATTTCTCAACAATTGATAGTGTTGTCAAGTAAGCACTATTTCTTGTACCAAAAAAAATAAATTAATTCTCCTTTAGGACTTCTTTAAGGTCACCCAAAGAAATGATAGGAAACATTTCTGATTCGGAACAAAATATTTTAGGTCACCAATCTTCATATCCTCTCAGACAATGGGCTGTTCACTTATGCTCCAATGAGATCCCTGTGCATACTGGGTATCATCGAAGACAAGCGATCTCACTGCATCAGCTTCTACATGTTTGCCACTGTCATCATCAGCCCCCATATTAATATCTTTATCATGAATCTCACCATCCACGTTGTAATAAGGGTCTTCATGAATGGCTTTTAAATTCAAATTTTTATGCACTCGTTAATTCATAAAGTTTTCCCTCAATGGTATCACTTTTCTTACCCATTGTCCAGTATGGATATATGTTACTAGAACTCTTGTTAGCCATAGGAGGGTTATCCTTGCTTGAAGCTCATGACATTCATGGGACCCGCTTGTAACAAGATAATTCTCATGTTTGATATGATTGTAGTTATCATAAATGGAATTTATTTCAAAGCACATCACATACGGTCTTGGATTCATCTGTAAAAACAATTCACATCCCTAGAATTCTTCATCCGCATCCAACACTAGATATCTTTCAATGGTGGCTTCATTTATTTGGCCGGTAATGCTGCCTTTTTCAATTTCTAGGCTCAGAGCCTCACATGTAGCAGCAACAACAAAATCATAACTTGAAGCATCATCCTCTGAGTTGTCTTTTTGATCTGGAATGTTTTATTTGGTGAGATAAAAAAAAACATTATTGCCAACCTAATGCATATTACTGCCCAAAAGAGTGATAGTTCCAGCAACATCAAGATTTTTTCTTACTGTCGTCATTGCTCTTATGGTATTCATGGATGTCCATGGTTGCATAATGCTCATCACGGTTAAATTCCTGTCCTTTCTCTGAGACAAAAAATACATCGTCATGCTTTGGGGTACTAGTTGGAAAACGTTAGTGGTTTTCTCTTTCAATGGTGGCTTCATTTATTTGGCTAGTAATGCTGCCTTTTTCAATTTCTAGGCTTAGAGCCTCACCTGTAGTAGCAACAACATAATCATAACTTGAAGCATCATCCTCTGAGCTATCTTTTTGATCTGAAATGTTTTATTTGGTGTGACAGCCAAAAACATTATCGCCAAACTTATGCATATTAGTGCCCAAAAGAGTGATAGTTCCAGCAACATCAAGATTTTATGTCATACTGTCATCATTGCTCTTATGGTATTCATGGATGTACATGGTTACATAATGCTCATCATGCTTAAATTCCTCTCCTTTCTCTGAGACAACAAATACATTGTCATACTTTGGAGTATTAGTTGGAAAAACTTAGTGGTTTTCTCCCAAGTGTAGCACACCATCAAGGAGGTCAAATAGAACTTTTACCAGTGCTTCATCTTCATATTCATCAATGCCTTCATTGCCTTAAAAAATACTAAGAAGGTCCTCCTCTCGCAGGGTCACCAATAGGACTTGGTAAGTGTTAAAAAATTTGAAATCTTGGCCCCAATGCTTAAGAAACTCTAATAAAAACCTTAAGAGGAGGAATGCACCTTGGACTATACGAATACTTGACCCAGTCCCTTTGGATCTTAATGTCTTCCATTGAATTTGGAGACATACCTCATAAGTGACAAGATATGGGCCCTGAATTTCTGAAGTCTCTTTTCTATGCCTGTTTTGTTCATGTCAATGCATCGACTTTAAGCTCAAAGAAATCTGAAATTCGGAATAAAGGAATTCACAATGTATTTAGATGGTGGTGGCCATGATACACAACAAAAATCAACACGATCTAGAATTAAAAATCAACATTTATTTGCTGTATTAATTTGTGTTTGCATGGTGACATTTTAATTGTTGTAGCTAGTGCATGTTTTGGTGCTCACTGTTAATTTTGGTACTCACTAAGTGGGATCTTGATGAGAAAAGGTACAAAATATGAGAATGTCAACTAGATCAGATCCAAGGATGAGATTCATGGGACTTTGCTTGCTCAGAATACAATTGGTGTCATCCATGACCATTATATTACTTTCTACCTGGACATGGATGTTGATGGTACAGATAATTCCTTTGTTCAGGTCAAGATGGCCAAGAAAACGGTGAAGAATGGACAAACTCCAAGAAAAAGTTTTTGGAAAGCAGAGAGACACATAGAAAAAACAGAGAAGGATGCCCAAATTAATCTGAGCGTCTAGGGTTTAAGTATCTACTAAGCATTACCAATAAAATGAAGTGAATGGAATGATCTCCAATGTTGCAGTTACAGGATCAGAGACATTTTAGTTGGGATTATATATGGTAGAAGCAGCAAATTCCTAGCTCTCAAAATTTGCACATGTTTCAATCCTGTCTATATGAAAAGCCTAACAATGTTGTTGTGACATTTGCTTGCAATCTTAGTGCACTTGTTGACATTCTCAGATGGATTGTTACACTATTCTATAAAGAAATCAACACATGAAGGTACGAAACTAGGGCTGCGGGTTGACACTATTGTCTATTGTCATTCTCAAGATGGTTTAGTGCTAACTGCATTTGGGCTAAGACTATCCCTGTAGCAGTGCTTGAGCCTTGAACTTATATAACATTAATACCAGTTAACTAGTGCAGGGTACGAAACTGGGGCTGCAAGTTGACACTGCTGTCTATTGTCGTTCTCAGGACAGTTTAGTGCTAACTACATTTGGGCTAAGATTATCCCTATAGCAGTGCTTGAGCCTTGAACGTATATAACATTAATACAAGTTATAACTGAATATGGGTTGGGACTGTACTTATCTGTGGATATTTCTTCGAAATTTGATTTCATATGTTTAATACTGTGCTTTTTTCAATCTCTTTATTTTTGGATTTTGTTCCTTCATTTCATTACACTTCAGCTATACCCAAGTTCGAGATGCCTGAGGCATTCCTTTTGATGTAGGGCTATTTTTTGGTGTTTTGACTATTTCTTTGACCAATTCTCTTCTTGGACACATGTTTATACACTTTATTTCTTATTTAATTTCAATCTCTTATAACCACAGTCAAGGTCTAGAAATAAATTTGTATGTTCAGTAATACCTTTTGTTAAATACATCGGGCCAGAATTTGGTTTCTGCAAAAAAAAGTCTCCTGCTAGAACAAAAGAACTCAATAGTTTCCATTTCAGAAGTTTCAGTTTGATGTGATTCTTCCTCTCAAGCAGTTGAAACTTGTTTCTACAATTTTCTCAATGGATAGTTGTGGCATGCTATGATGTTTCTTTAACATGTATTGGATCTAATATGAGAGAGACCTTAACAAAATCAATATAGAGTAATGCAGTTGCAATGAATTTTCTCCATGGTTAAAAAGTCTTGTATATTTGCAGTTTCTTCTACAAACTTGGTACTAGGAAACATATTCTTTCCCATATTTTATTACAATTATGTTTAGTATGTGAAGTTAGCTCTCAACTACATTGTTGCATAATAAATTTGCAAGGAACACATTTTTTTATGAATCAGTTGTAAGAGTTTAACCTTGTTGGGGAATGCCCCATGATCCATCCTTAACCCGATTGTAGAGATGGGTCCTCGGAAGGCCAGCCACAAAGTGACTTTGTGACTGGGCTTTGTGATGACATGAATCTACCATCGGGTTAAGGATGGCCATTGGGGAAGTAATGTGGCCATCCCAGGGTAGTTGGAGAGGACAATGAGTTTAGTTACAATCATCGCTTTTGTGAACATTATGTGGAAAATAATAGGTCACGAAGGCAACCAGCCATGATATTGTTACTATACATAGATATCGATCTCTGTAACTCATCGGTTTCCTTAAAGAAGCAACAGCCCCAAAAGGTTCCTCCATTTTTAACGTTATTTTTTTCTGTTTTATTCTATAGTGAACTTTCAAGGCTTCCAAGATGGGTTTTGCTGTGATTGTGGATTTATGGCTGATTTGGATATCAATCAATGCCTAACAGTCAATTGATATCTTTTTATGTATGCAAGAAAGAGTTAGGTTCTTCTTTTTGATACAGGGAAAATTATCGTAGAATTGAAAAGTGATAATAAGGGGTAAAGCTTTGTCCAGGGAAAATTGTCATAGAACTGCAAAGTGATAATAAGGGATAAAGCTTTGTCCAGTAACTACTTCCTTGCTTTTTTAACTAGTAATGTTGGCTCAACGTGGCTGGATCCCATTCATATAAATGAATGGAGGTGTGAGATAAATGGGTAAGAGGAGTAAGCAATGAGGTTCTTTAATGGGGATGATAAATGTATTTTTGTCAATTAGGTTTTGAGGTGAGCAGTCATTGTAAGCATGGATCATAATCATACTAGTGTATAACAGATCATGGATAACCAGAATTCAATTTGGATTTCTACACCCATTGTTAATTTACAGGATATCCTATATATTTGTATTACCATATTGCCTTCCAAACTTTGCATATATCCCTCCTAGATGATAAATACATTGACATGAAGGAGTGTATGACAAATTTAGCTTTAAATTTCAATATCAAGTGCCTTACATTAGAAGTACTCCAATGTAGCAATAGGGAAATATATCACTGTTATGCATTTGAGATTTTGGTCTTGTCGTAAAATTCATCACCTATGCTTAATATTCAACAGTTACATTTTTACCTTACAAATACAGAAAAATTCATATTAATCCTACAATTAATACCAAGAAAGTAGAGAATTTTTAGGAGAAATGTTTCTGAATGTGACCAATCTTGAAAAAGAAAGCCTATAGTGTAGACCAATCTTGAAAAAGAAAGCCATCCTTCCTTCTTGATGAGCTTTCCTTATATTGTTCTTCAAAGGAATTGTTCTTCAAAACCCTTATATGGTCCTTGAAGATGATGCAAAAATGAATAACTCTATCAGTTCAAGTCAAAACAACCCAATTTTTGATGTGAAAGAACCAATGGTGAATGTAAAGGATGCAGATTATTTGGTACTAGGATGCAATACCAATTCCAAAGTTTGTTCAGAACATCCTTTGGATGATGTTAATACTAGGGTGTTTTCAGCAGAACCTGAAGATGGTGTCACTGACCCAGAACTGGTGGATGATCATGATCTGAGAGGCTTCTCAGAAGAATCAGATCTTAATACCATAGTTTCTCCAGAAGAGCTTACTTATGGCATTAATTCAATGCATGTCTCAAAAGCACCTATGGATCCTGTTGATGCAGTAGTCTTGTCAGAAGAGAAGGCTAACATTGTAGGTCCATTGCAAGTTAACAATGTCCCTTCCCTTATAAAACGAAATATTTCAATATTGAATACAGAAGAGCACAAGACAATGTCAAATAGACACACAGGAAACATTGATTTCAGAGTGACTAAAAACTCTTCCAGAGACTTTCCTATACCAATAGACAGTTTTACAGATATTGCTGTCACAAATAAAGTTGCAGCATTTCTGTAAATTTCTAGTTCCCTATCCTTGAATTTAGTGAGGGAATGTGAAGGAGAATCACATTCTATTTCTATGATGCCCAATTCAGAAACTGTTAGTCAAGTCTCTGAATTTCATGAGAGGCGTGATAATGTAGATTTGGATACTATAAATGTCGGGTGCTTAGATCCAAATCAACAAGATGAGGATTTGTGTGGTGAGGCTGGAATTCAGCAGGATGAATCACCTGGAAATACAGAGACAACTCTGGAAAATGCAGTTGAGTCATTTGATTCTAAAATAGGCATACATATTTTTAGTCCATATAATCTTCCTGGAAGTACACATCGAGACAATCTAAGTATTTTTTTTCCCTCTTGTTGATGCCTTTCTTGCTCATGTTATATTTCTTTCATGCATTCCTTGTATATGTGGCCAAATTATGGAAATATGTCTCTTTCATAAAGTGCTTTTCGTTGTACATATCTTGTTTTCTGTTTTTTTGCATGGTTTTGTTTGGACTGAGAAATTCAATCCACTTGCAGTATCTATTCTTTGAGGTAAGTATACTTTCTCTATTATTAAGTAACCTTTATGTAGTATCGGCAATGCTTTAGATTTAGTGATCAAGAAAACACTTGTATTAGAATTGCTAGTCGTCCTATGTTAAATAACATCATCTTCTGCTAGCTATGGTCAAGTTTATCAACTTTAATAATATTACGAGTTAATACAAGAGCTAAAAGTTTAATCTCTGTAAGTATGCTTAAAAAACTTCTATATCTTCATTACCATGTTTCCTAGTATGGCCTTCTTGTAGTCACTAACCTACATTTCAGTTAACCCATTTTGAGTATTCATATGAGGTTCCTTCGAAAAATGCCAGTATGATAGTTTTTCTTGAACTATTGAGAGTTTGATACCTGCTAAAATCTATAGATGGTATTTAGAATGTGATGAACAGACCATGGAACCATGAAATTCAACTATTAACGATTTTTCTTGAGCATCTGTGCTGCTGGTTATGGCTTAAAACTATTTTTTAGATGGGGTCTGATAATTCTTTCAGCATGACTAGTAAGCTATCCTCTTAATCCACAATAATTACATTCTTGTTTTCTTTGCTGTGACACACATCCGTCTGTTTCTTATGTGCGCTTGCATACTGAATCTTGACACTGAAGAAATTACTTTTAGGGTGAACCTTTTTAGTTTTTTCCTGGTTATTGGTGGTTTTGAATCACTTGTCAGTTGATAACATTCTGAGTGAGCTTCTTCATGCATAAATTGAATAATTTCTAGATGAAGTTGATCATGCAGCAACATTAAGTCAATGACCTCATACAAGGAATTGCAATTTCATCATTTATTCATTCCACTATTGTTAGTCTAATATTCCAAATTTTGAAGAAAATTAAGTTTATTTTTCCATGACTCCAGACATTCAGCTTTTTTATACCTTTATTTAGCAATACATTCTATTTTCTAAATGATATTTTGGAAGCTAGTGGATGGAGTGGATCTGCAACTGCCTAATGTTATGAGATACTAATGTTGTTACTCAACATCATATCGGAGTCATTTATGAAAAAGTCATTGGTTAATAAATTTGTGTTCCAATTTTTGGAAATTTTTGGTAAGTTTACATTATCGCACATTTCCTTCTTTAGTGTGATTCCTTAGTTGTTTTGAGGGAGCTTTGAATTTTTATATGTAATTTGCTACTACCCTACTTACACTAGTGATTATCACCTTATATTTTTAATATTTTGGGATGTATTTATTGCCTAGAGTTGAATTGTTATGTAAACTTGCATTGAACACATTTACTGCTACTTATATATGCCTTGTTATTGGTAATGATTTTTACATTTCTTGATTATATCTTGTTTTCGTAATTATTTACATTTTTAACTGTAAAATTGGCTTAAGATCTGATCTTTCATCTACACTGTGAGTCCCTATTGTTACAACAAAACCTAGCACCCGCAAAGAGTATAAAGTCTCAATCACGATGGTGTTAGTTTTTTACAATGCAAGAATATTACCTACTCACTTTGAGTAGCTTTTCCTTTCTCTTTCGGTTGGCTCTTCTTCAACTCAAGGGGGAATCCCTAAAAGGTAGGATTGCTAGGCTATAGAATGGGGGCACAAGGTGATTTAATAAGATGAGTGGTGGTTGTAATGTATGAAATAGGATGAAGAAAAATAAATGGACAAAAGCAAGGAATGAATGAGAAGGAAGGAAATTGGTGCCTATCAGTTATGGGCTAATGGAGCCATAAGGCATTTGGATAAATGAGAGAACTTGTATGTCACAAAAAAATACTTTTAAGCAGGTCATATGGTAGAAGATTTTTGTTTACCATTTTCTACCAATTAGTAGATGAAGAAACAATTTGATACATTCATCTTTAAGGTGTGTACTTGAGATGAAAAGGGCCTAATGTATGCATTTGATCCTTATGTGTTTGCTGGAACTGTGTTGTAGAAAAGCACTCTTCAAGGGCTAAATTTATACTCATCAATCCGTTCATAAGGTGTTGTTTTATGGCTTTAGTATGCTTCAAAATATGCAACATAGTTGATAGAAGAAAGGGAAACAAGTGCAAAAACAGATAGCCAATGTTAGGGTATCTATGGTATTCCTGTTCTAATTATGCAATATTTCCTATTCATAGTTATGGTACGCATTAGCCAAGACACTGTCAGAGAGGGCTGCATGGGTGCTGGCCATGGACAGAGGGTTGAATATGGTGACAATCATACATCTCTGATTATGGGACCTGGTATCACATACAAAAGCTCAGGATCTACCATTGCATATCTTAAAGGTGAGGGTGAGAGATTTGCATACCAAATAGACTCTGTTCTAGAACGTACAAATATGTTATAGTAATCCCTTGGAGAGGATCTAATCTATTGGTATAGTAATCCCAATACCGTATCAGGTGTGGCAAACCGAGCACGTTTGGAAACCAGAGCTTCAGGAAACCAAACTTTGGATCAATGTGTCTTCTATCAGCATCTTTGTAACATGGACCTCAACTCTGCCCTTTGGCTCTGGATTTGGTTCTAGCTATCCAACTCTATTTCCTAGCTTCACTTGTTTCTATAGTGCGAAAATAGTTAAATTTACTATTGATTCTCAACTCCAAGCAATCTTTAGATTTAGAACTATTTAATAAAAATACATTCCCATTTTATTCAAGTCCCTTTCAGTGTTAGAATTGGCGATAATCTATCTTGGTAGCTATTGGTTCCATTATTAAACCCTCACATTTTATCAGGGAAACATTCATGGGGCAAGATCTGGATGAACAATTACCTGAGATGAACAAATACATTCTGGTGTGAAGGATCTCATTTTTCTTGAGCTAGCTAGGTGAATATGTCGTCCATAGTAGGTCAAACCATATAAGACACACGATATTTGGGATTTAAAATGTTTCTCAAAGAGTGCACCACCATTAAAGCTCAGTCACTCAGCCAAAA
This sequence comes from Pinus albicaulis, assembly GCA_034641835.2. Lineage (NCBI taxonomy): Eukaryota > Viridiplantae > Streptophyta > Pinopsida > Pinales > Pinaceae > Pinus > Pinus albicaulis. The sequence continues at coordinate 958,524,217 of CM076584.1, forward strand.
AATCAATGCGGAGGAGACTCCAGGAGGTATGCCTCGCCATTCTTTACTCGGAAATTAATTCCTCGTAATCACTAGCCAACTTAAGTTCGTCGAAGCATTCAGGTATGCATAGCCTTTCTTTCATTGAATCTTTAGTGGTCTCAAGCAGTATGCCTATTCTGTTCATGTCAATGCATCGACTTTAAGCTCAAAGAAATCTAAAATTTAGAATAAAGTAATTCACAATGTATTTAGGTGGAGGTGGCCATGATACACAACAAAAATCAACATGATCTAGAATTCAAAATAATGTGGCAGTAAAGAAGATCTCCACCGATTTTTATCTAGTGATTTAAAGCAACAATCTGCACAACTTTTTTGTAAATGACAAGACTTTACTTTCTCCTCCTTTAGCCACTATGATCAAACCTATTATCTAAGCAGAAGCGTCGATATCAAATCAAATCAAGCGTCAGTGTTGGCTAACACTGGGGTTCAAGGTGTTCCTAGAAGATGGTAAAAAAATTGGTTAGTAGCAGAATATCTGAACTTACAAGGAGCTTTTTTTGTTGAATATACTCCCTACAGCTCATTACTATGTCACAATTTTATTTCTTTACAGATTTCAGGGGATGAAATAGTATGCTTTTGGAATAAGGCCACAAGTATCGTTACATAAAAGTTAGGTTATGAGGCTTTATCCTACATGGATTTGCTGCGAGAAAGACATTGATGGTAGGTAAGCATCTGGAAGATTTCTTAAATTAGAACCTTCTCCTCGTTATCTCTATCAAACAGAATTCTGACCTACGACAATGGACAAAAATGCTATTGGCAGGGACCAAATCACTGTATTTTCTGCAAATGTTAAGGTAAATTTGTGGATCACCTCTTTATGTTATTTCTGTATGGCAAGATGTTCTCCAATCTTTAAATTGTCGAGGAAAATTTAATTCTGGGTCCCTACTTCAGGGTCTTGAGACATGGTTTGCACACACTCAATTTTGAGCTCTTCTAAGATATATTATGTGGGGGTTATGGATTTTTGGAACAAGTGGAATTTTGAGGATCTGGCAGAATAAGTGGACGGTTGGAATAAGATAGAGAATCTGGCAGCGCATATAATTAGAATTTCCTATAAATAAAGTTGCAAAGATAAAAAGCCAAAGGATTTTAAGATAAATCATAATGAAGCAAGGGTTTTTGATGGAGAAAGGTATTCCAGAAGATGTGGATATGGTGTTGTTTTGTTTTTATCTCACCCGTTACTCTACCTTAAAGTTTGGAGCTGATTAAGGGCTCAAATAAGAGGATAGAACTATTTTCCTTGTAGATTTTTTTGAAGTCTTAGTTTTCTTTAGAAAATGATATCAAATATTTGTAGGTACCAGGAGTTTCAAAGTTGAAAATGGCATTGGTTTATTGAGAAGTGTCAAATTAGATCTTTGCAACTACCAGGAGTTTCAAAGTTGAAAATTGCATTGGTTTAATGAGAAGTGAAAAATCACTAATTTAGTGTTGTCTCCTTTGCTTCACAGAATTAGAGAGACAGGGTTCACTCTTTGGTCTGTTGCAACATCTGTATAGAGAATTTAACAAATCAGCCAATGGACTCTCAAAAAAAGTTATGGCACAACAGAAAGGTTTTCTCTTGTTCAAGGAGTTCAAGGGGGAAGCAAGCTTCCCAGTGAGATATAAAATCCTCTATTGACTTAGAAGAACTATGGGAGGTACTCTAGTTTACTTGTAACTCTTGTTGTCATGTATAGTGTATACCGATTGCAGAAGATGGATGTGGTATGTATTTGGTGTAAATCCAATGGTTAAGTTCCAATGTATTTAGACTAGTAGTTTTGTATGAAAGCGCAGAATTTTCCATGCATATTTTTCTTTCACACTTGAAATAGAAAACACAGTTTTTCCTTGGAAAAAAAATGTGTGTAAAAGAATAAAGATGTAAAAAACTCAAATATTTAGAATCCATGAAGGGGGCGTATGAAAGAAATAATTCATACTTTTGATATTTGATATTTGATAGTGAAATTATAATATGTTTTTTTTTTCTTTTGTAAGTAAGCAAGAGTTGTATTATATTATAAAATTTTGAAGATTACATTTGATTTCAAACGTGCTCAGTTTGCCACACCTCATACCGTTCCCTAACAGGTACAGAGCAATTAATTATTGTTCAGTTATTGAAATCACTAAACATTATGTATCTTCAAGATTTAAATTGGGTTGCTTACCTAATGATATTTTTTCTTTAGCTATTATGTCACAATGAAATTAATCATACATCGATACTCTCCAAAGATAATCATGAATTCATTATTTATTTGATTTTTTTCATAATTTGGTAACAGATTTGAAAAACCAACTATCTACCAACAACATCTGAATAATAAGAAGTTGACTGGATTGATGGTTGGATATGGAAACTATGCAACCCTAAGCAGCGAACTATAAGGGACGGGGGGGTTTCCCATGTTACAGCTTAACAACAACCATGAATGAGGGGCACAAGAAAACTTGGGGAGTTTACATGTTCAAACTATATCCATTTTTGTACATACTGTAATGTAATTTTCACTTCAAGGTTTGGATAGTTGGCAATAAGTCGATTTCCATAACGACCAACATTAAAATTTTAGCTGGTGACTAAGGCTCTCTACCATATGTAGTTTTTTTCGTTAATTTTTGATGTAAAATCAATTTCCTGATTTCCGGCAAGGACAAGTGCAAGTAAGTTGTTGATGGGCTGTTTGGTGTGTGAATAAAAAGTGGGATACCCCACACTTTGGAATTTGTTTATCATTATTAAAGTTCCTCCTTTTGTTTTAAAATTATGGGAAGTTGCACTTTCTCTTATCATGAGTTGTGTTATGAATGGAATGAGAAGTTACACTTTCTCTTATCCTGAACTGTTTTATGAGTGGAGTGCATAATGTTCGTTTGATGGTATTTTTATATATTGGGATGTTGAATTATTTAATTACAAGATAAAAAATTGAATACTACTTTGCCTGGTCAAACTTTTATTTTTAAAGTTTTTAGTCAAGCACCGTCGCTGGTCAAACTTGTGAGAGGCCACTGTTGTGAGAGGCTTGGATTGTGTAATAGTTGTGTAACTGCTGGTGCCTGTTGGTGATTATATGCATGGAGGAGAGCCGACCTCCATTGTTGCATTGGACTGTGGAGGGATGAGTTGAGCTTCATGAATTTATGATACCACCCCCTCGAATTCCCCGATCCATTCCCACAAGCAAATTTTTCCATGAGCTAAGTCGGTTTGGATGTGCGTAGCAAATAGTGAGGCACAACTGTCGGTTTGGAGGTGTGTTTGGATTGTCATATTGACTCTATTCATTAGTTATTGGTGTTTTAATTTTTTTTTGACTTGTTCTGCTCATTGAAGAAATCGGCAGAGGCATGGGCCTTTGTGTTGGAGGATTGTTGAAACAAAATGATCTGCAAAGATCCCAATTTGTTGAAACTCCTCTCCAACCTCAATATCAGTGCTAGTAGTAGCATGAGCAACAACACTACGCTTAGTAGAACTAGAAGAATGTGTTTTCCAAACTGCATGAGAACTACTTCCCTCATGAGTCACCATGTGCCATGCTTAGTCTCGGTGGTTCTCTTCCTTCTACTCCTGGTTCAACTACCATATCTTCATTGGAACCAACAACCCGAACTCCACTAGACAACGATTTACCATTTTGTAGTAGTGATTCGCCATTTGTACTGGTGATTCGTCATGTTTTTACAAGATAATATAATTTCGTGAAAGATTCGCCAAAAAATTATATATACATATTATATTATTTATAAAATCGCCTTCCATTTTTCCTATGTATCATGGGGATTCTCCTATTTATTATATATATAAATTTAGGGGGGTTCTTAAAATTTTCCCTGGCTCTCAAATCTATACACATCCGCCATTCTCCACCTTTCTAAGGAGCTAAAACTGTTGGAACTGCACAGGGGCTCAAACTTTCCCTTATCAACCCTTTATCTAACAGTTCTTGTACCTGCTTCCTAATCTCTTCATTGTCCTTAGGACTCATTCAATATGCTGCCTTGTTTGGTAAACTAGCTCCTGGTATAAAATCAATATGATGACTAATACTTCTCTTAGGAGGCAACTCATCTGGTAAATCATCCACTATAATGTCACCAAAATATTGTAACATATCTTGGATTTCTTCTGGTAGATCTGTAATTTTAGTATGGAATATCACTGTTTTTTGCCTCCTTACCACAACAAATTTGATTTCATTATCCTCGATCTGCTTTAAAAATTCTTTTCCTCCCACCAACAATGCTTTGATTCCACTGGTTTCTGCTGTTTCTTCTTCCTTGATGGGTACAAGCATATGCTTAATCCCATCCTTAACAAACTTGTAACAATTTGTCTTCCCATCATGCACCACTTTCCTGTCATACTGCCATGGTCTCCCTAACAGTATATGACACACGTCCATTGGCATAATATCTCAAATAACTTTATCCTTATACCTGCCAATATGGAACTCAACTTCACACTTCTCATCAACTAACAATTGATGCCCTTTCTGTAACCACGACACCTTGGAATGAGTGGGGTGTTTCAGCCTCTTCAACCCAAAATTCTCCACCATTTATATGGCTACTAAATTATCTGTGCTCCCACTGTCAATTTTCAGTTTGCATCATTTACCATTTGATTTGCAAAATGTCCAGAATAATGTTTTTCTTTGATTCGGTTCAAATCCCTCTTTTTCTGGTTTCGACAACACCTTATTCAGCACCAAGGCCTCCCTTGTATCTGGAAAATTCTCTACCTCTTGGGGTGGTGCTCCTGCTTCCTCCATCTAGGAAACATATGTTCCTCTACCTCCTGCTGGTTCACCCTCAGGACAGTCATAAGACTTGTGCCCCCACTTATGGCACCTATAACACTGGATAGCAGCTCCTCTGCCTCTACCATTACCTCTTCCACGCTGGTATGGGCTTTCCCCTCTAGTGTTATTGTCTCTTTCTATTGTTCCTGGAGTCTTTGAACTATTACCTTCATCGCTAGGATTGACAGCTCTACCTCTACCATAGGCCCATCCTTTCCCTCTGCCAGATCATCCTCCTCTTCTGGCATTTTGCTTTCTGTTTATTTTCTCCTCTGATTTTAAGGCACTCTGATATGCCTCATCTATAGTTCCAGGTGAAAGAATACTTATTTCATCTAGTATTTCCCACCTCAATCCATTCAAAAACCTTGTTGTTTTTTCAGGGGTGTCTTCTATATAACCAGCTCTCAAATTTACTCTATAGAATTATTCAGTATATTCTCTTACAGTTAACCCCTTTTGTTTCAAATTTTGTACCTGCCTATACATCACAATCTGGTAATCTTTGGGTAAGAGTTTACCCTTCAATTTAGCCTCCATCCTGGCCCATTTCTTTATAGGTTGCTTATTCAACCTTTTCCTCTCTACCCAGACACTATCCCACCATAAGGATGCATGTCCTTTCAACTTGGTGGCAACGAATTTCAATTTCTTATCTTCGCTGATCTCCTCATAGTCAAAATATTTATTCAGCTCATTGAGCCAATCCAGCAACACCTCTGCTGATAAATTTCCATCATAAGTAGAAAGCTCATGCTTTGGCTTACTACTTGCTAACAAAACTGACCTAAACATTCCGAGTTCAGGTCCTTCTCCATCTAAACCATCTGTCGTCTCTGTGGCTTCTTCATCATTGTCATCTCGTCCCTCAGGATCTCTTCTCCTTCCTGCCTCTACTGCTGCCAAACGGGCATTCAAAATTTGAATGTCTTCCCGTAATCCTTCATCTGCTACTCTTCGAATAGTTGTTCCTCGACCTCGTCGACCAACCTCCCTTTCTTCTAACACACAACCTTGCTCTGATACCAAAATTGATGGCGCCCAACCCTTGACACAAAAACTGTGCTAAAAAACTATGGAATAAAACTTAATACAGGTCTCAAATTATTACTATATAATCAAATATATCATTGAACACATTACAGATTCGATAATTATGAATTTATTTATCTCGATATTTGTGATTCTGTATGATACATTGACATATTTGTTTTTAATTCTCAATCCTTATCGATTAATTTCGTTTGTCCTTGTGACTAGCTTATGATTGACAGACTTTCTCGGAGTCTGTTCTTCCGCGTTGTATCAAACCCTCACCCTATCAGCTATCACTCATTTTCATTTGTTCGAGTGCTGTGAGGATTTCGTGAGGGTTTTCTCTGTAATGCTTGACTCTCTTTTCACATCGCTTCTCCGTGGAAAGGATTTTCCAAGTATTTTAATGGCGTTCAGTAGTTCTTCACAAAATGGTGATTCTCTGTTCTTTTTATTACTTACTGGTTCCTTCTATGCACTGTTCGGCCCAGTATTTGTTTTTGGACTCCGCCTCCATTTCTCTTGTATTTTTAACTGATTCTTTCTAACACTTACAGGTTGAAATTCACTGGGTTTTTTCGACGTTTGCCACAGCTCAACTCGTCCTTCGAAAGGTAAGCTAACCATCCATGATTCAGTGTTCTCAGTGTTTTTATGAGACTCTAATGTCTTTTCTCCTCGTGAGCAGGTCCTTGTGGATTTTCGACCAAAATCTTCTCTTATGTTCGGTATTTGTTTTTCCCGGTAAACTATACTCTACGAACGCTCTTACTTTCTCTTGTTCTGATCTCAATGTTTGTTTTTAAGATGTCCGAGTACTAACCCTTTAAATATTCGTTCGTTTGTAAGTGATTATAGATTCGGTCGCTCGAATCCTTCAAGCTTCCACAATTATCGTCCCCAAAAAAATGGGTAGGGTCGCCACCTTGTGTGTCTATGTTAATTTGTGACTTAATTGGTTATAGAACAGGGTTTGAAAAAAAATGATTCCGCGTTCAAGCTTGTTCTACTTCCGCTTGTTAATTTGTTAGATTTTCTTTCTGGTTAAGGGACTGTTAGTTCAAGGTTTCGAAACCCCAAGCTCTAGACTTGGATATGTAAAGTTTCTTGTTTATAGTCCTTCGGGACTCTTCAGCAGAGACATTTTTTTATTAATATCAATGGAATTTCTTATTAAACTTTGTTCAAATGGAGAGAAAGTTGTAATACCTGGAAAGATTTATAATGTCTGTTAATTTCGCGAATGTATGTGAAGTTCTCTCGATTGTATGAGCTTTCCTGTAATCGTATGCTTCAACTCATCGTATATTATGATTTCTTTGGTGCATGTGTTCAATGTTACTTCTGTGCGCCTTAATTACAATTTACCCTGCACGATACAATAAACAATATACATAAAAGGTAGTATAACAGTATTTGGTTGCAATTTAATCTCAAATGGTTTCTTGAAACAAAATATCTATTTCATTTTATATATTTTCTTTCTCTCTGTGTGATCGAAATCAACCCCTAGAATGTATTTTTTCCTCCCTTTTGTATCACTGTATGAATACAGTTTTCGGTTTGAAACTGTTAACAGTTATTATAGTTACATTCTTCACTTTTGTTCTATTAATCTAATAACAAATTTAAAATTAAAAATAAAAGAAAAATTTTAAGTGAAAACTACAGAACTTAATTAACTATTAGGCCTTAATGATGGAATTCCTAAAATAAAATCAAATAAAAAAAACCCAGGTTCAATGACCTGTCAGCAATCAACTGTAATAGTAAGACAAACACCTGTCCTTTTTGTTTACCCTGAGCTGGATTCTCCTGCATCAAAAACCTCCAATACATTACATGAATGAACAATTCTTGGATGATACAAATGACAAAACCTCCTTTTTATATATGGGAGTCCATGGGGCCACAATGTAATCCTAGCCGACCTTACAATAATAATGTAAGGGCACAATAATAACAATATGGGGGTTACAGGGGTACAACAGTAACAATAAGGGGGGATACACTAACATAATAAGGGACTACACTATTAATATAGGGACTTAACATGCCCCTCTCCTTAAAACAAGTGTTGTCCTCAACGCTTGATTATTTCTTGATGCTTCTATATAAAATTCTCATCCTCCGATGTGGAATCTTCTATAGGAAAGTTCTTCCACTTGCTGAGATACTTTGAAATTGATCGTACTTGTCGAGTTCTTGTTTCTATGACTACTTTAGAACTTATTTTGATGTGATGTTGATCTTCCAGTTGTTTCATTAGATTGTGCACCAAAGTTAGGTTATCCTTTGAGAGTTGGAGAACTTCTTGTTGATGCTTGATGTGATCTTCCACTAATTTATCATCCATATTGGTTATTCTTTGATCCTTGAGCCATCCAACCTAGCCTCCATTTCTTCTTTTAAACCATCTATGTCATCTTCGGTTGCTCTTCGTAAGATCGAAATTTGTTGCACTTGGTACCGTAATTTTGATATCTCATACTGCAATTCTTCCTCTTCATGCGTCATACTATAGCTTTTTGAGGGCTTAATGGGTATGGAATTATTTTTTTAAGGAATTATATAACCCATTACTGATAAAATTTTTAAAATATGCCTTGGAATCACTTCAAACTGCTTTTTCAAACAAAAGTTATGCAATTTTAAAAACCAAATACACACATTTTTCATGCTTTTGAGAAGCTCTATATTGAAACTGAATTATCTCTGTGATTTCATATTTTCAATATTTTAAATTTATCCCTAAGGTAGCCCTCTGAATCCTCTTTCGAATTCCACAGGTTTGACCTGATTTGGATTCTTCAAGGCAAAGTTATGTCCAATCTCCCACAATGACCTAATTATGGACTAGTTCAGTAGAGTGAACTTGTACGACTTTCCACGTGTTACTGTTTGCTCCTTTGGCTCTAAAATTTATAGATAGGAAACTATAGTCCATGTACTTGTGGCCACCTTTTACAGAATCTCAATCCGATTCTCAGAGAGAGAGTTATGACATTTTTCCCATGGTCACCTCTTTGAGATGAAATTGAGGAGCCTGAAAACATCCTAATTTCCGTAGATCATATCTCCAAAAATATTGCGAACCAAGTCTGAAATTTGTACAAGAAGTTCGCCAGGATTTCGGCTTCGCTCTGTGAAAATTTCAGCTTCTGAAACCTCGTAGAAAAATATTTACAGTGAAAATGCCGCAATGACCTGTTTAGGTTAAATTTAGGAACCTGCAAAAATCCATAACTTCCATAGATCATATCTACGAAAATATTGCGTACCAAGCTTTGAAATTTTGTGAAGATGTTTCTTAGGATTTCGGCTTTGCACTCTAAAAATTTCAGCTTCTGAACCTTCGTAGAAACAAAGTTATAGCGAAAAATGCCATGATGACCTGTTTGGAGCAGCGAAACACTAGAATCCAAAGCTATAATACCAAATGTTGTGAAACCAGCTCCAAAAATTGAAGAAAAGAGATATCAACGCCTTAGAAATAATCCACTTCGAGGGGGAAACCTCCAATACATTACATGAATGAACAATTCTTGGATGATACAAATGACAAAACCTCCTTTCTATATATAGGAGTCTATGGGGCCACAATGTAATCCTAGTGGGGCCACAATGTAATCCTAGCCGACCTAACAATAATAATGTAAGGACACAATAATAACAATATGGGGGTTACAAGGGTACAACAATAACAATAAGGGGGGCTACACTAACATAATAAGGGACTACACTATTAATATAGGGACTTAACATCTACTATAATTAAAAAATAAACAAGAATTGGCAGAGGTGACCAATGTGAAATGTTTTTGAAGAGTGCTCTTCATGATACTAGAAGAATAGCTAACTCACATGATATTTTGTATCCAGAGGAAAAATGGGACCCAAACCCCTTGCATAACTTTGAGTACCTTGTCCACAATAAAAGAATGGAAATCATTTTAAGCTTAAACGGTTTAGAGTTCTCATTTTTAACACAGAAGGGAAGGGTGGTCGACCAAGTGTCAATTATGATGTGGAAACCATCTTAAAATAGCCTAATAAAAAAATACAATGTGCTTGTACTCTAAAATTATAGGGTACAATGTGACAGTGGAATGCATTCCTCAACTATTTATAGGCCTATCACTTAGAGACTTAGGTGCACAACTTCCAGATGGGTTGGATCACTAGCACTTGTGGTGGCCTAATAATGGTTATGGAAGACTATGGAATCAATATTCCTTAAAAGATAGAATTGCAGATCGTGCTTCCCTTATGACAAGTTTTCAGATATCCAATACATACCTTTAACAACAATAATTTGGACAATTGTATGTGCTCTCATGTGATGGAAAATAGGGAGTTTCAAGAAAAGGGGACAGTATGTGGTTTGACAGAGCTCACAAACATCCTCTTTAGGATGGCTACACATATCTTGTGGCATCTTATGTCCACTGTTGCATCAAAATTGATGACATTTTTCATTTTCAAGTACCCAGGTTCTATTGTAGCCTAGCAATGACAAGATTCCATCTTGCAAACATTTTGGTTTTGAGGTTTCCTAGTTTTTCATGATGACTAAGCACATAGGAAATGACCATCGTATCCATGAGGTGTTGCGATAATTGCCTTAATTTACTAATTTGAACTGGAAGCCTTATTTTGGCACATGCTACAACAAGATAGGAAAGGAATAAGCTCTACTGAGTAGTAGTTTAGAGTTGAATAAGCTCTTTTGAGCAGCAGTCTTGATTTCTTAGATTCATAGGCTTTAATATCTTGTGATTTTCTTTATAAGGGCCGAAATTTTATGTAGTGATGATATTTTTTTTGAATGTGGAGGCTAGTTTCATATGTGTATGAAATGATTCTGAGGTTCTCGTGCACTTCTACGAAGAACACGTCCCCAATTTGGAAACAAGTATTGTCCACCAATGAAAAGGGATTGCACATGTGATTTTCATCACATTTGCAGGGTAGCACGGTGATCCCAACTTTCCAAATGTTGGAAATATGTAAAAATCCCTTTTCATTAAGCACAACTACATGCACATGTTTGAAAACATCATAGACTGTAAACCCATGGGAAATACCATCAGCTACAACACTATTGTTAGGCTAGATGTGGCATATTTTTGAGCTCATCTCTTGGATGAATTGTACTTTCTTGACTACTATAGCCAGAAATAAAGGTATAATAAACCAACACCGCTCTGAATCTTATGAGGCAAGACTTAAGGGAAAACCACTGTTTTTCAGATGTTTCATGGGCTTGATGACAACAAGAAAGACAGGCATTTTGGTGTGTAAAGAATGCCTGTGAATGATTTTTTTGACATATCTAAAGGTAGAGCCACTGAAGAAGAGGAACGTAGAGCTGGAAGGTTAAGGACTGTAGTGCACAAAGTTACATTTCAGAGATGGGAATTACATGACTAAGATACAAGTTATTCCAACTGTGAAGATAGTAATGTGAGGTTTTCGCCCAGGTTTGATAGTAGTTCAAGGTAGTTTGTGTTATCTTATGAGGTATGACAACAATTTTGCCGATGTATGACAGGATCTAACCTTAATCTATGTTAGAAATAGCAGTGACCTTGATGACATGACAAGTGATATGTATATGACAGTAATCCTGATGTACAACAATGATCTTGATATTTATGATATATAACCTTGACTAACTGGCAGCAACCTTGTTATAGGGCAGTCATTCTTGTTATATATGCGGTCACCTTATTACATAATAGTAACCCTTGAGACTATGGTACATAGTAGTAATTAGGTCATATAATAGTGATACATTTGGAAGTACACAGTGATTAAAATGACAGTTGTCTCCACAAGATCTAAGCTCTGTTATATACCCATGTGATGCGATGTAATATGAGTTATGGCAACTATTATCATTCTCAGTAAGCAAGAAACATGACAGTAATCCTAATTCAAGACAGTAAATGATAGTGAAATGTGGCAGACGTGACAGATATATATACCCTTGTACATTGGTGCAGTGGAAATCTCAATTCAATCATGTCAATGCACATTTCAGTTTATATCTTGTTAAGGCTAAATATTATCAAGTTCAGTGCTTCGTGAGATCTCAGTTCAGTGTACCACCATGGCTATAGAAAAGCATGAAGCGCAAATACAAGTTGAGTCTTTGTTTGAGCTGCGGGATCTACCTGAACCAAGGCTATGGGTATACATATGTATCTGTACCAAGCCCTTATTCAAGCTACAATATGTCTTGGTAAAAAGGGCTTGTGTGTGTGTGTGTGTGTGTGTGTGTGTGTGCATATATATATATTACAATGTAAAGGATAGTGGTTCTACTTCACGTAGCATTTCCAGTTGAAATTATATCTACATATAATATGCATTTTGATGACACCTGGTGCTCAGAATAAGAGATAATTTCATCCTGATAGCTATCTCTTTTATCTCAATTTTCCTTGATATTTGGATATCATATAACCTACAGTAATCTTGACCATGTTTCTCATCATGGTGTTGTGACTACAGTATACTTGGGATGTTAACAGTAACTCTACTTTGTGATGTCTCCAATTGGATAGTGTCCCATTTCATTTCAACTCACATAAACTATCTCTTCTGCATGAGGAAGAATGGAATCATATTTACAGGAAAACCTATTTTGGCATCATCATGCACACATAATTACAACCATCATTGGAAAAAAGGTAATTGGTAGGTGCCTGGCATCCTTACAAATCATTGAAATTTTGATCTAAGTTGGATTTAGTCATGACCTTGGACATTTTCCTCCCTGTTGAACTTGTAGCCTCTCTTCAATATGTCTAAGAAAAGAAGAGGCACAGTTCTCCTATTATTCTAGGCATCTCTAAAGAAAAAGGAGTCAAGTCTTCTATGTGCAAAGGAAACCTTGGTCATTAGTAAAATCATATCACCTTGCTTTTCAGATTTGAATAGTAGCTCGAAAGGTTTAATACATTTTTCCATTCTACCAAGATACATGATGATGTCTAATGTTTATGATTGAGATCTATGACCCACACCAAGCAAGCTCAATTATAGTTGAGCCATCTTGAGGAAATCTTCAGTTTTTCAATAGCTTCATATGTCAAGAAATGAAAGCTTTTGTAAGCATATGATTTATAGTTGTGGAAAGAAAAATTGAAATCTCATATACGGCCTTAGAAAACTTCAGTAGCAGAATAAAATATTTGTTATAAGGAGGAAAAGTCTTCCTGAAATAGAAACCTAGGCTGTCAGTTAAAGACAAAACCCTGCCCTATAAAGATTCCTGATTTATTCATCATATATGGCATTAGTCATGCTATGTGAGGTTTTATCCTATGTATGGCTTCTCATCTTATTCAACTCAGCATCCTCTATGGTATTTTTTCTGTCCTGTATAGTTCCATAGTCATGATGATGTGATGTAATGATTGATGATCTTGTTCACAATCGAAGTTGTGAACAAGACCAATGTGAATTTTGATAGCTTATCCCTTGACAGGATATTTACAATAATAAGTTGTTGGGATCTGCCAGTAAAATATTTTGCAACACCCTCTAGATTTAAGTTCAGCTCACCTAGAGCTTTTATTCTTGAAGGAAATCTAATCAAGTTCACTGTATCACTTCTTATCAGCATGAAAAACAGAGGTACCCAGAAGAAAATGCAATGATGCATATCAGATTTTATGTCTCGACGAGCACGACAAGCAGTAGTCCCTAGGTTCAATAGCCAAGCAGTAGTCCCTCGATTCATAAATAATGGTTCTTTAGAATATCCAAATGAGAAAGACTCCTCATTATGGATTGAGTAATTTGATGCGTTGATAGTAGTCATCTAGCAATGAAGGATCATAAAATTGTTCAAAAATAATGTCATGGGAATATTTCTTCTTCTTGGTTGAAGAAGGACCATAATCCACTTTTAGAGGGAGCTATAAAATCCTTGATAAATTTGCTTGTTCGATTCTTGATGAGACCAAGCCATGACCATTTAGTTTAAATAACTTTGATGATCTAAGTTGCATAATTAGAGCACATGGACCACAGGATTAATAACAAGTTGAAAATGAATTAATGGTTATAAGCAAGCCTTATTTCCCAACATTCAGAGGGAGATATAATGTTTAATGCCTATGCATCAGATAACGACTCTCCCATTTATCACTATAAGATCAAGATTATCTTTCTTCAGAAAGAAGCCTAGAATCATGGTTAGAATCTATTATGAGGGTCTCAGTTGAACATTGAGCTCTGGGAGATCATGGGGGCTTGGGGTACTTATTAAACTATGAGTGACCACAGGGTGAGTGGTTCACCTTTCCCTAATGGTGCGCTATGTACAGAGTGAGTGGTTCACCTTCCCCTGTGATACCCCATGACATGTGTGTAGGGTGAGTGCTTCACTTTCGCCCACAATTGTTGGCACATGCGTGTAGGGTGAGTGGCTCACCTTTCACTATGGCATATAAGTAGGATGAGTGGTTCACCTTCTCCTACGGATACGCCAGTGAGAGATGCATTCAATAATCTACTTGCGGACATGTAGGTGGGATGTGGTTCATCCTTTCCCTAGGTAGAATGCTTCCTACTATTATTGGTTTGCATGTGGGTAGGAAGTGGTTCATCCTTACCCTACTCTCGGTGTTTTTGCATACCGGTAGGAGGTGGTTCATCCTTTCCCTACATGTGGTTGTGATATATGTAGGAAGTGGTTCATCCTTTCCCTACATATGGTTGTGATATGTGTTTCATAGGATGTGGCTCATCCTTTCCCTACATATGGTTGTGATATGTGTTTCGTAGGATGTGGTTCATCATTTCCCTACATGTGGTTGTGATATGTGTTTCGTAGGATGAGGTTCATCCTTTCCCTACATGTGATTGTGATGTGTGTTTTTAGGATGTGGTTTCTCCTTTCCCTGCATGTGATTATGAGCGTGATGTGATATATTATTTCCCTGCTGATGTTCTTGCAACATCCTACCCATGTAGTTTGAGACTCATGGGAAGTATCTCTCATCTGGCCAATGAGTTGGTAAATGAGGATAGAGACCATAGCACTACCGATGGATGCATCGTGTATTTCCATACTCTCTATGATAGTATGCATGGTGTTCAAACATCTTGATCTAGGATCAACTGAGGTTCTACCTCTAGACTGACTTGTGTCAGTGGAGAGTGGCAAGGTCTTGTGACTCACTCTCAATCAATTCTTCTTCATTATTACTTCATGGTTCAGCAGAGCTGAGAAGAGATGACTGAGATGGCATATAATGTATAATGGCATGATGATGGATATATTGATAGGTGGAATTCTCCCTTGTTGAGAGGGAATGTTAAAATTTGCAACTAGGGAAAAAATTCCATTTTTGGATAGATCCAATCATGAAGATAATTGCGGCATTGAACTCATCTCTTCGAGAGGACCAAAATCGATATAAAATTTGTCTCATTTGGACAAGCGGAAGTGGGTTTTTTATTTTATCCTCTCACATGTAATTTATCAAGGTTGGACCTCACCTTATGTCGGCTCAATTAGCCCAAGATACACATCTATTCATCTTCCATCATATTATATAAATAGGGGATCCTTCTTCATAATTTGGACACATGATAAGGGTTTGATCTATGACTAAGGTAGCGGTGGTCTTAAAGGAGGACAAAGGAAGGTTTGTTGTTGAGTTAAATGTTTTTCTAGAGTCGAGTCTTCCACGGATGGTCAGCCACATGGAAGGATATCTTATTTGGGTTATCTCTCTATTTTTGGCTCATACTCTGGCAAACCAAGTTAGTTTTTGGGCTCTTTTCTGAATGAGTAACCCTCTCCTCATTAGGTCACATCATTATCCTCCTATTTCTGTTAGGGTTGTTGCATACATCTTAAGGAAAGTGGGTTATCTTGAACCAATTTAGGCCAAGAGTAAGCCATGGGTATATTTGGAAAAATAGATACCCTCCCACACATAGAAATGGGAAGAGTAGTTACAAAGGGAATTGAAATTTTCTATGAGATCCTAAATATCCAAAACAAGTAACAATTTTTCTCTAACAATAAATGTGGAGAAAAGGAAACTTCAAAAAAACAACTATTGGAACAAATCTAGAACAAATTGGTCAAGGAGTTCAATGCCTGAATCTATATGATTAGCAAGTTGAAGGATGCAAATACTAAAGAGAAGGAACAAACTAGACTATTGGATGTATTTTCGAGATTAGAAGGAGAAAACACACAACATTGTAAACCCTTAAATAGATGGAATTGTGTATATCTAGCAAACAAGATATTCTAGATCAAGGAGTATATAATGAACCAATCAATATCTTAGGTACCAATGACCCAAGGAAACCAATGGATAAATTCCTAATAAACAACGCACACTATTCTCTATATAAAATCACTTTTTTCATTTGAACTTTGGTTTTATCAATTCTTAATTGATCTCAGTTTTAACTATAAAAAAAAAAAAGTATTGGTGTTATTCAAACCATTGATTCATCAATGACTACCAAGGTGACACTCTCACCTTCCTGGCATGAATTTTAATGGGAAGAGAAACTGGGTGCAAGCATTGGGGAGAATTGGAAAAATAAAATCCCTTGCATTTAACATGTAAGCCAAAAAGAAATCTGCACTTTTTGGTGCAGTCTACAAGTAACATCTCTTGAATCATTAAAAAAAATAGCAAAAAATTATTGCATTGATTTGGAAATTCTTGTGGTTTCCGTACTCCTTGATGCTTCATATTCACTTTCTTTAGTAATTTTACTACTATTTCATTGGAAGCCATCATAGAAACATGCCACCAATAGTGATAAGATAAGACAATTTTAATAAAATATCCACAAAATAACCACAAAAGTAGTTGATTATTCTTTCTATTCATAGAAAATCATCTAGGATTTGCAACTTGCTTCATCTCATCCAAAGAATGACCAGAAAAAGCGAGTCAACATGATTACAAGAGGATAGCTGACCATTCCATATATTCATAGTAAATTATCTGGAAATTACACCTAACCTCACCAATTTGACCATACAAGTTAGGCATACTGACAGGAGAATGGAGCATCCATTTGTGAGGCAACATTCAAGTTGAGGATACAGCCAGAGGAATGGAACATCCATTGACCTTGTTATTACCTAAATCTACCTCAGGCTGAAGGAAGGCAGAGTTCAGGGTAACATCATACCATGCTCAGTCTAGTAGCTAGCCCTACCAGAGCAGGAGAGGGCTCTCTCCGGGTAAATCTCAGCGAAAAGTAATCAATATGGCCTGAGATGACTGAAATGAAAGCTAATTTTAGGCTAGGTATATACGTAGGAGGGGTTGATTGAAAATTGTGGGTTGAAAAGAGCAAGAGAAGGGACTATTGGGCTATGAATTTGGGGCTAGTTTCTGTCAGAAAACTTGGGGAAAAGTAAGTGCAATGTACAACCAAATTAAAGATGTAATGAGAGAAGAAAATAGGGAAAATACCGCTACCCTGTAGGAATCAATCAAGGGATGGATCTACAGTGACAACTTTAGAAGAAAGAGAAGCACCAGGTTACTCAACAGAGCATCTAACAGAGGATGGATTCTGAAAAGATAACCACTACATCAAACAACATAATCATTGTGAGAGGAGCATCGTGCATGGATGGATTCCTAACACTTCACTTAGAGAATGATGTAAACAAATTAGCAGAAAAAACAAAGCATGGAAATGAATTTACAAAAAAAACATGCTGCACATTAAACACCGTGATGAATCCCAAATTTAAAGAGCAGAAAAAGCTTTATTAAAATAATATTCGAGGAAAAATTTACACAATCCAATAGCAGCCTCCCTCTGCTGAAAAAATACAACCTCTACACTATGAAATTCATAAAATATATACATTTTCTCATGCTTGTACTAAGGAAATTGAGCTCAACCATCTTCTTAAAAATAGAATCAGTTACATTAAAGTTGGGCCGAATTTCTGAAAATAGGTGTTGACGATGAACTCGTATCTCCTAAACCATAAAACCTGTTACAAAAATAAAAGAGGTTGTTGTATATAAGGTCATTTGGGAGAAAACCCTCTCTCAAATTTGGGAAATTCGTTTCTAGTTGCTCGAAATCTGTTCCACAAAAGCATCTCTAAAACAGAAAATCATTAAAAATTTAAATCGGTAAAAATGAGTTGTAACGATCTAGTCACATATCCCAATTGGTGACACCTTTGAATAAAATAAAAGAGGTTTTTTTTACATGGCTCATGGTTAACAAAATACTCCTTGGATGTTCCATAATTACGTTCCATTTGTTGTAAAATGGCCGCGCACTAAAATGACTAAAACAGTAAAAAATATGAAAATTTTTCTTTGTTTTAATGTAGGCTCAAAATATCACCGTATATCTCCCACATAGTAGCACCTGTGCATAAAATGAAGGAGTTTTGTGTTATTTGATATGTGATGAACAAAAACCTCTTTCACTTTTGAAAAATTCCTTACCATTATTTCACAAACTGATTTTTTACTAAACTTGTCATTGTGTGCAGCAACCGACCTCAAAACATGCATAACCAAGAATCACTCATTCATTTTGATCATATCTTCTAATCCGGGAGCCAGTTACAGGAGTGTGATATACCATTGGAAATATTTTTCTGAGCTTCTTCTGATGGAAACACTTGTGACATGTTTTTTTGCTAAACATCATGTGCAAAACATCTGACAAAACGAGACATAGTAAGAGCTCATGTTGATCTCTGGTGACAGGCTGCGAAGACTGGAACTAACATCGGCTCCAATGGGGATGGTAGCTCCTTGGAGGTGCCAATAATAGTAGATATTTGGGAGAGTAGACAAGTTCCTTCATCCATTGGGTAATGGAGTCAAAAACTGCGAACCCAAAACAACTCATACCAATCCAAAACATATACATACTGCAATATGTACATAAACAAATACCGGAAACTGAAATGTTGTCTTTGGCAGCTTATTTATTTACAAATCTACCCTAATTTGCTGCAAAACCAATAGATCAAGTAATGCTATAATTCCAGATCAACCAATCAAGTAACTGTGACAAGGATGTTGCTTGAAAGTCCTTCGACCAGGACACAAATGTAAATGCTGACAGCCATACATGCGCATAACGAGTCTGGTTATGTAAAATACAATTCGATCTATCATTCAAAATGAAAAAAAATTCCATGTACGTTGCAATAGGAACGCAAAAACCAGACTCTGTTTGCTGCCCCAAATCCTCAATACATGCTTCCAGCTACAAACTATCAATGCAAATATCCACGAGCAGCTCTATTGTTTCTTGTTTTGAAGGAGGGAGAGTTTCCAAAAACGTTTTAGGATCTCGAAATTCATATGATTGGATCTGATCATTTAAATGCTGAATCTCCTTCTCAAATTTTTCAAGAACTAACTCAAAGGAACCAGTTTTAGCTTCAGAAGGAAACTTCGGAGATCTCAAACATTAAAGCACGACAATGAAAAATACTTCATCAATTTCAATATCCACTAGCTGATCTCTAACTTCTTTTAAAGCTTCACAAAGAGTAGGGTCGGCCACATACCCTACCATTTTATTTTAGTGCATGAATTGATCAGTGAGCACTGGAATCTCTGGATTGAGTTGGAGTCGCCAGGTGAATGTTTCAGCCTTCATATGTCTGATCGTTGTCCACCATCAACAATCAGATCTGAACTTGATACACGTACTGGGGCAACTTGCAAATCAGATGTTACATTTACAAACTAGACCGGAGATTGACTGAAGCAGCGTTTATCTACTTTCGCTAATGCAAAGCAAAAGCATTTCAAAGGCTACCTGGCATAACTTCAGGCTCCGTCTGTAGCTTATAAAAAAATTAACACCAATAAGCAAACCATTTTCTCTCCAGTATGGTCGCCACTATGTTATTACCTAAATCTACCTCAGGCTGAAGGAAGGCAGAGTTCAGGGTAACATCATACCACGCTCAGTCTGGTAGCTAGCCCTACCAGAGCAGGAGAGGGCTCTCTCCGGGTCAATCTCAGTGAAAAGTAATCAATAGGGCTTGAGATGACTGAAATGAAAGCTAATTTTAGGCTAGGTATATAAGTAGGAGGGGTTGATTTAAATTGTGCGTTGAAAAGAGCAAGAGAAGGGACTATTGGGCTATGAATTTGGGGCTAGTTTCTGCCGGAAAACTTGGGGAAAAGTAAGTGCAATGTACAGCCAAATTAAAGATGTAATGAGAGAAGAAAATAGGGAAAATACCGCTGCCCTATAGGCATCAATCAGGGGAAGGATCTACATTTACAACTTTAGAAGAAAAAGAAGCAGCGGGTTACTCAACAGAGCATCTAACAGAGAATGGATTCTGAAAAGATAACCACTACATCAAACAACATAATCATTTTGATAGGAGCATCGTGCATGGATGGATTCCTAACACTTCCCTTAGAGAATGATGTAAACAAATTAGCAGAAAAAACAAAGCATGGAAATGAATTTACAAGAAAAACATGCTGCACATTAAACACCGTGATGAATCCCAAATTTAAAGAGCAAAAAAAAGCTTTATTAAAATAATATTCGAGGAAAACTTTACACAATCCAATAGCAGCCTCCCTCTGCTGCAAAAATCCAACCTCTACACTATGAAATTCATAAAATATATACATTTTCTCATCCTTGTACTAAGGGAATTGAGCTCAACCATTTTCTTAAAAATAGAATTAGTTACATTAAACTTGGGCCGAATTTCTGAAAATAGGTGTTGAAGATGAAATCGTATCTCCTAAACCATAGCGCCTGTTACAAAAATGAAAGAAATTTTTGTAGATAAGGTCATTTTGGAGAAAAACCTCTCTCAAATTTGGAAAATTTGTTTCCAGTTTCTCGCAATCGGTTCCACAAAATCATCTCTAAAACAGAAAATCATTAAAAATTTAAATCTGTGAAAATGAGCTGTAAAGCTCTAGTCACATATCCCAATTCGTGACACCTTTGAATAAAATGAAAGAGGTTTTTGTTACATGGCTTGTGTTTAATAAAAATCTCCTTGGGTTTTTCAGAATTAATTTACATCTGTTGTAAAATGGCCGCCCACTAAAATGACTAAAACAGTAAAAAATATTAAAATTTTGCTTTGTTTTAATGTAGGCTCCAAATATCACTGTATATCTCCCACATAGTAGCACCTGTGCATAAAATGAAGGAGGTTTTTGTTATTTGCTATGTGATGAAAAAAAACCTCTTTCACTTTTCAAAAATTCCTTTCCATTATTTCAAAAACTGATTTTGTACTAAACTTGTCATTGTGTGCAGCAACTGACCTCAAAACATGCATAACCAAGAATCACTCATTCATTTTGATCATATCTTCTAATCCGGGAGCCAGTTACGGGAGTGTGAGATACCGTTGGAAATATTTTTTCAAGATTCTTCTGATGGACACACTTGTGACATGTTTTGTGCTGAACATCATGTGCAAAACATCTGACAAAATGAGACATAGTAAGAGCTCATGTTGATCTCTGGTGATAGGCTGCGAAAACTGGAACTAACATCGGCTCTAATGGGGATGGTAGCTCCTTGGAGGTGCAAAGAACAGCAAGTATTTGGGAGAGTAGATAAGTGGCTTCATCCATTGGGTAATGGAGTCAAAAACTGCAAACCGAAAACAACTCATACCAATCCAAAACATATACATACTGCAATATGTACATAAACAAATACCAGAAACTGAAATGTTTCCTTTGGGAGCTTATTTATTTACAAATATACCCTAATTTGCTGAAAAACCAATAGATCAAGTAACGCTATAATGCCAGATCAACCAATCAAGTAACTGTGACAAGGATGCTGCTTGAAAGTGCTTCGACCAGGACACAAATGTAAATGCTGACAGCCATACATGCGCATAACGAGTCTGGTTATGTAAAATACAATTCGATCTATCATTCAAAATGAAAAAAATTTCCATGTACGTTGCAATAGGATCGCAAAAACCAGACTCTGTTTGCTGCCCCAAATCCTCAATACACGCTTCCAGCTGCAAAATATCAATACAAATATCCACGGGCAGCTCTATTGTTTCTTGTTTTGAAGGAGGGAGAGTTTCCAAAAACATTTTAGGATCTTGAAATTCATATGATTGGATATGATCATTTAAATGTTGAATCTCCTTCTCAATTTTTTCAACAACTAACTCAAAGAAACCAGTTTTAGCTTCAGAAGGAAATTTCGGAGATCTCAAACATTGAAGCACGACAATGAAAAATACTTCATCAATTTCAATATCCACTAGTTGATCTCTAACTTCTTTTAAAGCTTCACAAAGAGCAGGGTCTGCCACATACCCTACCATTTTATTTTAGTGCATGAATGGATCAGTGAGCACTGGAATCTCTGGATTGAGTTGGAGTTGCCAGGTGAATGTTTCAGCCTTCATATGTCTGATCATTGTCCACCATCAAAAATCAGATCTGAACTTGATACACGTACTGGGGCAACTTGCAAATCAGATGTTACGTTTACAAACTAGACTGGAGATTGACTGAAGCAGCGTTTATCTACTTTCGCTAATGCAAAGAAAAAGTGTTTCGAAGGCTACCTGGCATAAATTCAGGCTCCGTCTGTAGCTTATAAAACAATTAACACCAATAAGCAAACCATTTTCTCTCCAGTATGGTCGCCACTATGTTATTACCTAAATCTACCTCAGGCTGAAGGAAGGAAGAGTTCAGGGTAACATCATACCACGCTCAGTCTGGTAGCTAGCCCTACCAGAGCAGGAGAGGGCTCTCTCTGGGTCAATCTCAGTGAAAATTAATCAATAGGGCTTGAGATGACTGAAATGAGAGCTAATTTTAGGCTAGGTATATAAGTAGGAGGGGTTGATTGAAAATTGTGGGTTGAAAAGAGCAAGAGAAGGGACTATTGAGCTATGAATTTGGGGCTAGTTTCTGCCGGAAAAATTGGGGCAAAGTAAGTGCAATGTACAGCCAAATTAAAGATGTAATGAGAGAAGAAAATAGGGAAAATATTGCTGCCCTGTAGGCATCAATCAGGGGATGGATCTACAGTGACAACTTTAGAAGAAAGAGAACCAACGAGTTACTCAACAGAGCATCTAACAGAGGATGGATTCTGAAAAGATAACCACTACATCAAACAACATAATCATTGTGAGAGGAGCATCGTGCATGGATGGATTCCTAACACTTATATTAGAGAATGATGTAAAAAAATTAGCAGAAAAAACAGAGCATGGAAATGAATTTACAAGAAAAACATGCTGCACATTAAACACCGTGATGAATCCCAAATTTAAAGAGCAGAAAAAAGCTTTATTAAAATAATATTCGAGGAAAAATTTACACAATCCAATAGCAGCCTCCCTCTGCTGCAAAATTCCAACCTCTACACTATGAAATTCATAAAATATATACATTTTCTCATCCTTGTACTAAGGGAATTGAGCTCAACCATTTTCTTAAAAATAGAATCAGTTACATTAAACTTGGGCCGAATTTCTGAAAATAGGTGTTGATGATGAACTCGTATCTCCTAAACCATAGCACCGGTTACAAAACGGAAAGAGGTTTTTGTAGATAAGATCATTTTTGAGAAAAAACTCTCTCAAATTTGGGAAATGCATTTCCAGTTTCTCGCAATATGTTCCACAAAATCATCTCTAAAACAGAAAATCATTAAAAATTTAAATCTGTAAAAATGAGCTGTAAAGATCTAGTCACATATCCTAATTCGTGACACCTTTGAATAAACGGAAAGAGGTTTTTGTTATATGGCTCGTGGTTAACAAAAAATTCCTTTGGTGTTCCAGAATTACTTTCCAGTGGTTTTAAAATGGCCGCGCACTAAAATGACTAAAACAGTAAAAAATATGAAAATTTTGCTTTGTTTTAATGTAGGCTCCAAATATCACCATATATCTCCCACATAGTATCACCTGTGCATAAAATGAAGTAGGTTTTTGTTATTTGGTATGTGATGAACAAAAACCTCTTTCACTTTTGAAAAATTCCTTACCATTATTTCACAAACTGATTTTGTACTAAACGTTTCATTGTGTGCAACAACTGACCTCAAAACATGCATAACCAAGAATCACTCATTGATTTTGATAATATCTTCTAATCCGGGAGCTAGTTACAGGAGTGTGATATACCATTGGAAATATTTTTCCGAGCTTCTTCTGATGGACACACTTGTGACATGTTTTGTGCTGAACATCATGTGCAAAACATCTGACAAAACGAGACATAGTAAGAGCTCATGTTGATCTCTGGTGACAGGCTGCGAAGACTGGAACTAACATACCTCACTAGAAAACAAATTCTCATTGGAAATGTAATGTTATTTATTCTATAACAGGTCTTTTAGACCAGATATTGAAAAATTATGGCAATAAATATGGAGAAAAAAGAGCACACATAAGTTCTCTGATGGTCAGATTAAAGTTTAAAAATAACCAATTCATCATAAACAACCGATAATGTTTAGCAAAAACAAACCTGACATTTTATCTATAAGCAAGAAAGCACCGCATAGCTTCAAAACTTTCCTGCCCCATGATACTACAAGTACAAGCTTGCAAAGATCATCTTTCAGAAACTCAGCTGCAATGTTGAAAGTAACCATTATCTGCAAGAATACCTGGACCTCCAATGGCTTGGCAACATTGGGAGGATCCACATCAACATCGATCCTCGACTTCCACTCATTTGCACTAACCCTCACCTAGTCCTTCGTACTTGGAGACACAACAGACCGCTCAGCTCCCATTGGGGGATTCTCCAGGAGGGGAAGCAACGATTCCAACAAAAAAGAATAGGCCCCTCTCTAGTTCGCCAGCTCTGAGTCCTTCACTATTTTCCCAAAACCAGTCCTTCACTATTTTCCCGAAACCCTTGTCATAAAAACCCTCAAGGGCAATAAAACTAGTCAATCGGGATCAATAGCACTCTCCAGCAATGAATGAAGCGCAACCCTGAGCACGGTAACACCTTGTTTATGCTCCATGATTAATTTAAAGAGACCCTCTACGTACATTTTTTCGCAGAGGAAATTGAGACAATTGTCACTCTTTCCACTTTCAATGGCCAGGGTGGATTTCTTATACTCTTCTAAGCAAGTGAGATATGTTTCATCACTTAATTCGATTTATTTCTCTCTTTTGTCCAACAATTCTTCAGTTTCTTTAGTTTTGAGCTCTATATTTTTTCCCTTCTTTGCAAGTTTTTTGAATTTCTTCTGGAGCAAAAAACTCTAGTGAAGCATAGTGGTATGTGTTTTCCTTCCATTGGAGAGTGAATTTCTCTAGAATGTCTCTTTGGGTATCTAGAACTGTAAATGCTTCCTCCATTTGTTGCTTATCCGCCTCCATTGAACCCATCTATGTAGTGCTAAACCCTAAACCCTAGGGTGGCCTAACGTTATATGTATAGTAGAAATGATGTAATTCCTCAAGGCTAATCATTTTTCGTTTTCCATTGTTTTTTATAACAAGTTTTTGCAAGGAAATAAATCTTAGGGAACAGTGTGAAGGCCTACTCAAGTCAACATAAATAAGGAACATTATGAGGACCTACTCAAGTCAAAGTATGTTGAGTTGTGGTTTAACCATAATGTAGATGCATGATTTTTTTTAATATTATTTTTATTTAATTAAAAAAAAATAATATATATAATTATAATTTTTCTAATTAAAATAAAAATCATTATATTATTATAAAGATAAAAGATTGGTTTAAGATGATTTGTAATTTTCGATATAGTTTTCAAGTTTTGGTGCAAGTAATGTGAGAATTCCTTTCTCATGGGTATTTAAAATAATCCTCATCTTTGAAGAATAATCAAAGGAATAGTAAATTATTGACATTGTGTTGGATCCACACTCACATTTAATGTGGATTATGTCTAACCCTATGCATTAGAGCCACCCAAGGGTGCTAATTAACTTCCCTCCCCTATGACACTTAACATGTGACCCTCATCCATGCATTTGATGAGCTTTATAAACATAATCATTGTCAACGAAGGGGAAGCTCCTCACTCCAAGGTGTTCTTCTCAATGCATATGTGCTTCATTTTTTGTTCAACCCCACTCCAATCTCTCTCCTTTACTTTGTGTTATATCCCTCTTAATAAAATTTTATTACATAAACATTGAAGATAAATGCAGCATCTCCCACATGCATTCCATTTGGTGTTTCAACACTCCATGCATTGGATCTCCAACCCAAACTTATTTTATATCATCAATGTTATGTTTTTACCCTTTTTCTATTAGATTGATGTTGGTGGAAATATAAATAAATGGGATTCAAGGTTGTATTGTTGAACTAGATAATGTGGCTTATCACCCAAGATATTACTGAAAGGCCACCCTTTCTCGCTATTATATTTAAAGAATTTGGAATTCATCTGAGGCTAGTTGATTTCTACTCAATATACTTCCTTCATCACACCACTCATTTAGTGTTCAAAGGAAACACTTAGAAATAGTTGCAGTTGTCATTTTGAGATCTCCGGTTTCATTATCATGGGTTACAATTCATTGGGCCTTATTTTCCTTTCTTCTCCTTTTTCTTATATATAGTACGCAGGGAATGAGGCTTTCATCAATTTGGAAAAACTTATAGATATAAAATTTACATTAGTTTGCACCTCAACCTTAGAATTTAGACTTAGATACATCATTCTAGTGTATCTTTAATGATTTTTGCTTTCAATTTTTTCTTTTCTTTCATCACAAATGACAAAAAGGAAACTAATTTTCCACTAATCTATTGAATGCTTAGTCATAAAGGTGTCCCCTGACGAAAATGAATGAATTTCCTATGGAATGACATGGGATAAAATTTGACTAACCGAAATAAGGATTACATTAAGGTTGATGTGTATAAGCACCTACTCCACCAAGAATATTCCCAAAACATCAAGATGACACACTTCTTTGAGTAAAATTATGAAACACCTTGGAATAATCTAGCTTAGAACTTATAACCAAAGCATCAAGAGTTAGAATAGAGTGCTTATGTGATCACAATGGAAATAATACACATTGAAGATATCATATGCACATGGAGCATACATATCAAGCTAAATGTGGTAGCTAAAGAAACCTCTTCCTACACCTAGCATCATAGATGGCCAAGGAAAGGTGTCATCAAACAAATGATACATCCATGAGTTACATATAGATGCATATACCTCAGTTGTAAAATAATCAATGTGACAATAATCCCAAAGGTTGAGATGGAAATGAAAATTTATAAATTTCCTCTAAAAACCCATATATAAAGTGGAGTAACAGGTCCTATGACATCCAACATACAATTTAAAATCGGAAATACTAAAAAGTCTCTTTGAGGAAATATGTCCCATTTCGGGACAAGATGAAGTATGAGGCCTCACCAATTTTATAGTTGAAGGAGTTTGAATCTTGGTTTATCAATTTTGGCCCTAAGCGGACAAGGAAACATGGAAGGAGGTCACCCCTTTAAAAGAGTTCAAATGGGGAAGGGAACATAAGGTATTACATAAAGATCTAAATCCAAGGACATCCCTCATAAAAAGAGCTAGACATGTATTTAAAGAATGTAGACAATGACCCATCCAAATTTTAATAAAGACAATATAATGTCTCTTAAATCTCATTATAAATCGGGCTTCTACAGATGAGGTGACCCTCTAACTCTATCTTGTGTATATGGCTAAGCTAGCATATGTTATTGGGCAGAAGAAGATCATGATGATTAGTTTCAACTCGATGCCAATGTAAACCCACTTCTAACATAGAAATGGGAATCTAAGGGCAATATCCAATGCTCTTTTGTGTATGTGTGTTAAACAATAACACCCCCTCTCATTTGCATGAAGTCATCCTAGTACAAATTCATCTTAGAGTTGAGGTCATGAAAATATGAAGTCCAAGTACACTGAATGTATTGTCTACAAATAACCTCTCTAACAACCTGATAAAAACATATAATAATGTCATTTACATTGGAGGTGTATGTCACTTGAATTCTGTTACAACTTTAATCGCTCCCCCACAAAAAATGTATCATGCTCCCTTGCGATGATGCATCAGCTTTACTGGATAATAACCTCATGATGTAAAAGGAAATTAAACATGATATAACTTTAATAATGCCCAACATTCACCCCCTGGCTCACCACTCATGGCTAATGTGAGGCTACTTAAAGCATTTACGTGGATAATATCATTTTATTTGATCTCATGTACAGTGTTTTACATTGAGACAATTGAGTTTTTTTAGCAAACAAAATATTTGTATTAGGGATGCACTCATTATGCATTAGGGCTAGAGAGGCCTTTTATTTATGAGTGATTTATTCATTACCAACTCCTTATGTGGGAGAGAACTACAAGCTCCATCTCAACATGAAGTTTATATATTGTGTGAAATTCAAATCAAGGCTTTGAAATTATCTAGTTAGGGGATTTAGGTGTTATGGGTTAAGGCTTAGAGGGTTCATGGATTCTAGGTTAGGGGTTAGTGGGTTAATATTTAATGGTTCAATGGATTAGTGGGTTATGAGTTATGAGTGTAGGGGTCAAGGAATTATGGCTTGGGGGTTGAGGGGATAGGGAATTCAATAGTTATGGGTTAAGGGCTTATGGGTTGTGATAATGGGGCCCCTAATCCCCTTATCACCATTATTGGGGGTTACCTTATCAATTTCTCTTTTTTCCTTCCCTTTAGGCCCCTTATCCCCTAGGAAATTAGGTCCAAATCCCCCTTCAAAGGATTTAAAAATATCTTCAACCTAGGTTTCCTCAACTTTAAAATGAATTACTTTATATAGCCCTTTACGAATCCATACCCAACAATAAAACTTTTAGAAGACATTCCAAGTGTTATCTTGAAAGAGAAGAACCAAAAGTTTTTGGTTCCAATATTCAAGGTGGAACCATGGGAGGCATCAAAGAGCATGGAACATGTTGACGGTGTTGTATCTCACCAACATACATGGGGTCTCCCCGATATGAAGTCCCAATTAGACCTCACACCATTGGGGGTGGAAGCCCCATCTGGAAATGTGACTAATTTGCCATCTTCTTAAAGATTTTCCTTAGATGTAGTTCTTAGTATATTGAACTGTGTTTGGTTGTTCTTAGGTGTTGTAACAATGTATTTAGACATCACCTCTATTTTAGAATACGAGTTTTATAATATATAGAACCCCTAGATTCTCCTACATGGTATTAAAAAACTAATGATTTGAGATTTAGCATGTTGCCTACAAGTCTAATGCAAGTTGTAGATGCTCTTAAAAAGTCAGATTTGTTTATTGGATTGGTTTGAGGTTTCTAATTGCAAACTAAATCTAGGATCAAATAAGTGGGTCAAAATTATGAGTTTCTATCTAGATCTTATAAATTTTAATGGACAAAATTACGAAATTTGGGCACAAGATATGGGAACATTGCTGAAAATTGAATAGTTATAAGACTTTACAAAAATGGTGGTTCTTATCCAAGGGATAACTAATAAAAGTTTTTCATGAACATGAAGAAGGATGAGGCTCTAGGAGTCATAATGTTGAAGAATGTAACTAGGTTAGGTCTTCATTATTAATGTAACTGTCAAAAGAAATTATTATTATTATTAATTTACTTATTAAAACATGGGTTTCATGATTGGGTCATATTTAGATTAAGGTCCCAATTTTGGACTTCTAGGTTAGTTGTTACATATTTAAATTGATACAATTTTTGGGCTTTTAAATCATGTAACATTAGGTTGTCAAAAGGCTCCTCCATCAAGTCATATTCTTCAAGGTCATCATCCTCGAAATCTACTTCAAAGATAACCCTCAAGTCAAGTGATACAGGTCATCAAAGTTTCCTTCTTAAGTCAGCCTCAATCAGTCTTCAAGTCAGCTCATAATCAAAACACAACACTTCACACTGTCATGTCATCTCAATAACTATGGGAAACAATTATATATACAGTGGTATATTTTCACATTTCTACCACAAATTTTTGGACATATCTGAAGTTTTGGACCACAGATACAGTTGGGATCATGATCAGACGTTCAGTGTTGGAGGATAAGGTCTTGAACCTGTTAGAAAATTCAGGTAACCATCTATGCTTTGATTCAGGTAGCTTCCATGCTATGATGTTGTAGCAAAACATGAATGCCTTGGTGTCAGCACATATCTACCTCAAAATTAGTGCTATGATATGATAATCAATGCTATGAAGATGCTCGGTGATCTCAATTATGATGCTCAATGCTATGATGATGCTCGATGCTCTCAGTAATGATGCTCAATGCTATGTTGCTATCTAAAAATTTGTCAAGGTAATGAGGATGGAGTTTAGGTGCAAGCAAAGGAGATCTTGGTGCTAACACAGTGAAGGGATGAATTGATGGAGGAAGTCTATAGTCTAAAGGTCTTCTTCGTCTCATTTTAAGTCTACTGAAGGAAGACTTTTGACCGGGTTTTCCCTAAAGAGCGGGGTTTTTCCTTGGCATGTGCCTACATCTCGTGTCTTCTTATATTTGTTCATTGGAATTAATCTTGATGATAAGAAAAGATAAATGTAAAGAACAAATAATAAAAAAAAACATCACAAGATAATTTCATGATAAGAGAAATTGTTTAACCTCCATCTCCTTAATTTCTCTAACGCATAACAACCTCCATCTCAAGGTGGATTCAATGTCATATAATCCATATCAGCTACTCATATCATCCATACTCTTTAGTATATCAAAGAGCTAGAAATTGATGCTTCTTTTCCCCTAACACCCTACAAACCCTATAGTCTCCTTACAAACCTTAGCCTTTATAACAAAAGCAGCAAAATTCCTACCTAATTTACAATGCCATGAATTTGAGAATTCCACCAATTCAGTGACACTCCAAAAAATATTTTAGAAAAAAATATGCCTAGCTCAAAATACTCCATGTGTGGTTGATTGATCACCATGGTTTCACTCTCTAGTAAATATTTTTTGGTGGACCCACTAATATAATTTATTTTGATCCCTCTCCATATATTTCTCTCAATGCATTGATTATATGTTGGACTATAGCTTACACAATATTTCTAGTGTCCCTATGGTTCCATGAAACACACCTACAACATGTCATCCATAGAGGACACAAAGTAAATGGTTCCGTCCCTTTCATAGTACATTAACACTCGCACCTAGTGACTTAGCACACCATATACCAACATGCCTTCCCTCATTGTACAAGTTGGCCTTTATTTTGAGAAGATTAAGAGTTGGAGGGTAATCATGACAAGGGTGTCATTTTCTCAAGACGAGTATCTCATAAGGATAAGCATTTTAATGAGAAAGACAATCACAATATTGATCTCTCACTTCTTACCATTCCCACACCATTAAAAAAACCCTAAAAATGACATTCTTAAAATCTCCTGTGTAGTTTCCTAATGTCATTCAAGTAGAATCTCACAATTACTTATGTCAGTAATGGTGCGGTCATTTTTTATTCTCCTAATGGAACTTGTTCTAGACATGCACCCCATCAAACATAAATCATCAAGTCAAAATGAATGGAAATTAAAGAATAAGAGGGTGTGCCAGCGATTGTCAGCGAGTGTTAGTCGTGTCAAGGGGGGAGTGACAAGGCATGCTAGGGAATTCTAGGGCATGTCAAGAAATGTCAGGGTGTGATAACATATGCCAGATAGTGCCAAGGAATGTCAATGCATGCCAGGAATTCCAATACATGTCATATTTTAAGGCATGAAAAGATGTGTCAAGTGTTAGGGTATGTGAACGCGTGTCAAGGAGTGTCAGGTGAAAAAGGGGAACACCAAATTAAAATGAAAATAAATGAACACATATGAAGGTTAATAATTCATAACCTTACATTGTCAATAGGGGCATGCTAGGCATACCAACACTAGTGCCAATACATGCTAAGGGCCAAGTGCTAGCGTGTCTTAAGTGCCAAATTATCCTTTATTACTTCTCTCTTAATTGTGAATAATTAATATCAATTAAATTTTATCTTAAACCATGCTAAGGCATTCCAGGGCATCCAAGCGCATGC
This sequence comes from Pinus albicaulis, assembly GCA_034641835.2. Classification (NCBI taxonomy): domain Eukaryota; kingdom Viridiplantae; phylum Streptophyta; class Pinopsida; order Pinales; family Pinaceae; genus Pinus; species Pinus albicaulis. The sequence goes on from CM076584.1 coordinate 958,556,191, forward strand.
TAAGAATTGTCAAGTTCCTATATACTTATATTCTAATTTCTTTAGAACAAACCATATCCACCCATAGAAAAAAAGACAACTTTTTCCTCCATAAGAGACTCGGCCTAGCTCATATGGATCCATAGATTCTAGTCATTTCTTTGACTGAATCTTGACCCAAACTTTAGATCTCTATGATCCTCAAACTATGGTTAGCTCAGTCAATATTACACCTATGAATACATTTGTTCTGGCCCTAAATTCTAGTGCATAACCATCTCCATTTGTGTTGGTCTTTATCACATACCTTGCAACCTAGTAACCACCACAAGGTAGGGTCTCAACCCTCTCTACTATTTGAAAATTTGATGTGGACTTCACACAGAAACACCACTGAAAACACATGCCCAAATTCTCATGATTCGCCTCTCTTTAGCTTTATCTACCCTAAGAGAACAAAAAATATGGCATCCTACTTCCTATCTCAAACCCATTAAGGTATGTGACGTTCTTGTGAACCCTCACACGATGATATTACTCTTGGTGGATGATCATGGCCTCCCTTTAGAAATGCTTAATCAACCCTCTAACTTGACCTACTTTAGGACTACATCTCTCCTAGCCTCCTTGATAAAATGAGCTCCTTATCACTTTATGTTCTTGTCTTCATACAAAGGCCTCCTTAAATAGATTTTCCTAGCTAGGCCTCTTAAGAACATTCTCGAACTTATGAACTTCATCTACTTAGACCTTAGGAAATATTATTTTTTCTGTTTAATTTTCTTTTAGATTTTAAACCTCATCTCAGGTCCAAAACCCCTTTGCTTGGGTTATTTTCCCACAAAACCTTTTGTGGTCAAACTCACACAAATCCATCTCACTAGGCTCATGGAGTACCTCCCAAGCTAAACAATTCAACAACATATTCTAGTTGTAGTAATCGTAAATTGGTCAAGCTCCTATAGTCAAGCGAGGGCTTGGTTGGGTTCCCAAGTTGAAAATTAAGTAAGGGTAGTTGTGAGGGCATGATAACTAAGAAGGGTTAGGGCATACCAAGGAATGAAAAGGCGTGCTAACACATGCTGGAAAATGTCAATGCATGTTGAGGAGTGTCGAGGAATCACAAGGGAGAACTAGGTAAATATGCATGGAAATGAACAAATAAGAGTGTGTTCCAGGGAGTGTCAGTGAATTCAAGTGTGCCAAGGATGAAGTGTGTTAGAAAAATTTCATAATAGGATTTGTAAGAGGCTAGCCTATGATTGCAATAAGGGGCTCGACAAAGCAGTTTTAAAAAAGAGGATACTTTGTGTTGGCCACAACACTATTTTTCCTTTATCTATTATTTTTATATGACATGTGGCACACTTTGGCTAAATGCTCATGTTTTAAAATATTTTAGACAATTCCATGCCAAATCATACCCAGGAATCTTAATGAATGTGAGACATGAGAATGATCATGGCCCCTTTAGGACTACATCTCTCTTCGTCCCCTTGATCAAATGAGATCCTTCTCACTTTATGTTATTTCCTTCATCCTAAGGACTCCTTAAATAGTTTTTCCTAGACCTCTTAGGAACCCTCTACATCAACTTACGGGTTTTATCCACTTAGACCTTAGGAAACATTAATTTTCCTTTTTAATTTTCTTTTAGATATTAAACCCCGTCTTGGGTCCAAAATCCCTTTTCTTGGCTTCTATTCCCACAAATCCTTTTGTGACCAAACTCACACAAAGCCATCTCACTAGGTTTTTGAAGTACCTCCCAAGCTACACAATTCAACAACATAGTCTAGCTATAGTAACTATATCTTGGTCAAGCTCTTGTAGTCAAGTGAGGGCTTGGTTGGTTTCCCAAGTTGAAAATTAAGTAAGCATAGTTGTGAGGGCATGACAACTAGGGAGGGTCAGGGCATGCGAAGGAATGAAAAGACATGCTAACACATGTCGAACAATGTCAATTCATGTTGAACTAGAGTGTTAGGGAGTGTCAGGCATATCAAGGGATAACTAAGTCAAAATTCATGGAAAGGAACAAACAAGAGTGTGTGACAAGGAGCGTTAGCAAATTCAAGTGTGCTAAGGATGAAGTGTGTTAGGAGAATTTTAGAATAGGATTTACAGGAGGCAAGGCTACAATTGTTATAAGGGGCTCGACATAGTATTTTTAGACAAAGGGAGATCACTTTGTGCTAGGCACAACATTATTTTTCCTTTAGTTATTTTTTTTTTATGAGATGTGGCACACTTTGGCTACATGCTCATGTTTTAAACTAATCTAGATAATTGCATATTGTACATTGTTGTGTATAATTTTTGGGGCACTCAGATTTTTCCAGCTTATATCTTGTGTGCCTTGTGAATCTTGTGGTTCTTGCAAACTCTCATTTAATGTTCTATTGTTTATATGAACTAAACATACATGTGAAATATTGCCTATGTAAGCTATGTTTCTTAGTTTTTTTATTTCCATGGCTAGATCATGTGATCCTTGTGTTGGTAAATAGTTAAGTGGGACAAGTTGATCTTGGACATGAGGGGCATAAGATGATTTATAGGTAGTTCTTAGGTGAACAGGGCACAATCTACTTGTAGTAGGTGCAATTGGTCAAGTTGTTGTAGTTGAAGCAGGCTAATGTTTTCACATGAATTGTAGTAGCCAAGGACTTTATTAGGTTCCCAAGTCATGAAAAAATGTAGAGGCTAGCTGTGAGGACATGAGTGCCAAGCCATGCTACGAAATTCTAAGATGTGCCAGATAGTGTGAAGGCATGCCAAACATGATAAGATGTGCCAAGTGATAAGGCATGCCAAGATATGCAAGGGTGTGTCAATGCGTGCCAGGGACTGTCAAGGAAATGAACACATAAGAGGGTTACTAAGTCATCAATTTACCTTTTCTAAGAGGGGCATGTTAGGCACACCAACACTAGGCGACAATAGGTGCCAAGTGCAAAGTCTTAGTGCATTCGAAGTGCCAAGTATTCCTTTGTTTCTTCTCATCTACTTTCCAAAAATTGATCACAAATAAATTTAATATTAAACCATGCCAAATCATACCAAGGCATCTCAACGTGTTCCATACATGCTAAGACTTTCTAGGCGCCAACATGTGCCAAGCGCCAATATGTGTCAAGGACTGTTATGCATGCTATGAAGTGGAATGGCATGTTGAAGAGTGCTAAGGTGTGCTAGATAGTGCTAATGCATGTTGATGAGTGTTAAGGAGTATTAGGAAAAAACATTAAGGGAGCACTAGGTCAAAATTCATGGAAATTAGTTAATATCAGGAATGTGTCCCAGGGACTAGTGTTAATGAGTGCTAGTTGTCATGCCAAGTAGGGGATGAAAAGGTATGTTAAGCATTAGTAAGGCATGCTAGGGTATATCAAGGCATGGAAAGAAGTGCCAAAGTGTGCTAATTATATGTGCCAAATAGTGCCAAGATATGCCAATACATGCCAGGTGCAAAGGATGTGCAGGGTGCCAGGGTATGTCAATATGTCTCAAGAAGTGTCAAGGAAACAAAAGGAAGAACCAAGCTAAAATGTATATAAATGAAAAAATAAGAGGGTTAATAAGTCAAGACTTTATCTTTTTCAAAAGGGGCATGCTATTCACACTAATAATAGGTCCCAATACATGCCAAGTGGCATTGTGTGCCAAGTGCTAATGTATGTCAATGCATTCAACCAAGGTGTTACAGGGCATGATAGGGACTACATGCATGCCAACACATGCTAGGAGAGTTCCATGTTGTGCTAGCACATGCCACCATGTGATTGGGAGTGATTTTCATGACACTATGTTCTAGGTACAAAGATTTTCCAAGACATGCGAGGTGCTAAGAAATGTTAGTGTGTGACAAAGCATTAATTTAAGGCATTCCCAGATAGTTGAGGAGTGTTAGTATTTCTCATTAATAGAATTGTCAGAGCTTGATTATGTATTAAATAATATATTTCCTACACACGCTAGTGGAACTTTATCTAAAGGGATTTTGATATATAATAAACTTAATATATATGAATCATGTGTTGACTCATAGGAGAACTCTATTTGACTAGTGATTACTTGAGGGAAATGATACACACTAATTACTTCTGAAAAAATTGACTGATTCTAACCACCATGGCCTTGGAAATATCATGAAAAATACTCCACAATAATGGCCCTAAATTGTTATCTTTTGAAAACAAATATATTAACAAGCATATAGCGTGATCAAAAACTCATTGGAATGATCAATGGTGACGAACATTTTTTGACCGTCACCAAAAGTAAAAAAAAGAGAATTAGTGAGTGTCATTAAAAGTTCGTCACTATAAATGTCACCAAAGAGATAATTAGTGATGGGTATTTAGTGACCCTCACCAAAAGTGTCATTGAAAATGGCTTTGGTGACGAACTTTGAAGGACAATCACTATATACACTTACAGTGATGCTTTTTTAAGGACCATCACCATATGTGAAATTGGTGACATACCTTAAATGTCCATCATAAGAATGACCCTCACCAATGTCCTTTTTTCTTGTAGTGAGTGCTTCATTGCTAGCAAGCTTATTCGGTACCCCAACGAAGTTTCTTTCATCACCTCTTTAAATAGGAAGCATTTCTCTTCATTCTTTCATCTGTTATTTATTTTATAACACCATACTTATTGGAAATTTATCGACATTTATATCGCCATGGGAAAAAGAGGGATCCTGACTTACATAAAGTAGTAGAGGTTTTTCCTTCAGAGAATGTTATATATACCTCTGACATAAAGTTTTCTCTATTAGGTTTCCTCCTTTCCCTTATTTACTGGACGGATTTTACAAGTTAAAACGAACCAAATATAGAAGGCTGAATAAAGAAAGAAGACCCTATTATTGATACACTCGTCCTAGATATGCTAATTTTTTCACTGATAAAGAAACATATTTTCCATCAAAGTACCATGGACTAAAAGATACAGGTCCCATGCAAGGAAGGGGATAGACAAGTAAACAATCGTTAATAGTTACACAATGTTCTCTTTAAAAATTTTCAATGGTTGTGTACAAAAAAAACAAATAATTCTCATTCAAGGCTTATTACAAACAAGTGCGAAATAAAAATGAAAAAAAGAGAGACAAACAAATAAATAAAAATCAAAACAAACAAGCAAAAGACTATACTAAACCTACTTCGAAAATAAGTGAAGGAAAGGGCATGCTTATGTGAGATGAAAATCTCTATATAACCATCAAATCATCTATTTATCTATACATGCGAGGGATGGATCAATAAGAAATATAATCAAACAAAGTATGCAAATAAAAATATGAATCAATATAACATGCCCCAAGACACGAAGGATTGAAAAACTAGAATAAAAGTGTGATAATAATTTTTTTGCTAAACAATCTGTCGATGTGTCTTGATGGTCACACACACTTCAAAAGATTCTTATGAAAGAACATTCATTTGAACTTTCAACCTTGGAAAATATCAAAAAATTTCGAGTCTTGCTAAAATAAAATGGAATTTCCAAGTACGACTCTTCTTAACCATTCAACAATGAGCTCATGATAACACAATGAAGAATGTTGTGATGGAAAAGGTGATTGATTTTCATTATGTTTTTTCATATCACGAAGGTTTACCCACGATGGAATATTTATATGATCATGTTCATAACACTTTCCAATATTGCAAGTTCCTGACATAACCATTGACAAAGGCTGAAGTGCCTCAAAATATTGGTAAGTTTCCAAACTATCCAATGGTGAATCCTCAAGTAACGATGGCTTGGAAAAATTGACAGATGAAGAGACAAAATTACCAGTTGATGTATTGATGAATAAATTAAGTAAGCCACTAACAAAATCATATTCAACATTCAAATATAATGGTTCTTCATGATTGGATGAATCAAAAGAATTCTATGCTTGAATACAAGGAGTTGGAAACTCCACTTCTTCACACGCTAAAGGTGACTATTATGACAGCTAATGAGAAATGGACTCATTCCTTTCTTCTTTAAAATGAATATCAAGATACAACCATTCCTTAGTGCAATAAATATTAGTAATATTGAGATCGAAATTACTATGAGAAGGAACTGATGTAAAATATTACTTAAGCACATCACGAAAGTAAGTAAATGATAAAGAAGAAAATCAAATATCAAATGAGAAATCATTTACAACAAATGATACCTATTCACAATCCGAGGCCCACACATAATCATCATAGGAGTTATCATGAATCTCTTTATTTTCCATAAAATCATTCTGAACATGATCCCCATGATATTCAAAAGAGGCTGATAAAATAGGTTGATCATGTGAATGAAGATAAAGAGGATCAAAGGGAGTAGTTTATGGAGAGCATGAGATATATATTGAAGAAACAATATTATTAATTAGATAAGATTCAATATTCAAGCAGATATCCAAATTTAAATTATACGGGGAAACTGAAGATGGAATTTATTTAACAATACGGTCTTCAAGTTTTCCAAACTCAACATTGGTACATCGAGTTGCTAAATTTGATGAACACATGAGAGAAGAAAAAGAGTCACAAGATAAATTAGATTCTTCCTTGGAAAATTTAAGTACTCCATAGACAATAAAAGCTGGGAGGCTTGCAAGAGATTCATACTCAAGAGGATTCAAATAAATTTGTACAAGATATTGAAACTTATCTTTCATAAAATACCATTTTATGTCTTCCTCGGGAAATTCATAACAAAATTGAAGAAATCGATAAAGAAAATCTTCCACAAATTCATTTAATTTCATTCTAAGGTGAATAATTTTCTTATATATATGTTGATAGTCATACCTATCAAAGGCTTGGTGAATATCCATTACAATTTGTTCAAAAGAGTGAGTAGAAGCCATCGAAAATCTATAACACCATTGTTTAACATTGTATTAAGGAGTGAGAATGAACAAAATTCAAGCATCATCCTCACAATTGACCTCAAAATAATAAAATAATTCAACAAAGAGGAGGGCATGATCAAGAATGGTTGTTTCACCCTCACCATTAAATTTTAGATTCAACAAGTTATGAATTATCCCGGGGGGGGATTTCATATTCGAAACTCTAGAAAAATGTCTTGGAGTTATGATTTGTGAGGAAACCATTCAAGATGAAAATTTAAATGAGACTTGATGTACTCAACTTGTCATATGTCCCTCATTCTAGCACCAACTTTTGAAGGTTATGGAAACCCATCAACTAGGTGGACCTACCTAATATGAAGTGTTGGAACGGGCCCCCCTGGGTTGTACCTTTTTGGGTTAATTTTTTCTAATTTTTGTTGTATGTGTTGTGCGAAAATGGTCAAAGGGGCTTTGGGGTGGGTCAAAGTCCCTTAATTATTGTAAAGGGTTAAAGGGAAAACCATGAGTCTCAAACCATGGTATGTGTGCGTCTATGATAGTATAGATATGTAAGAATCATGCAATGAAGGGAAAGAAGATATGAATGAATGATCTTGATTAGTTTTTCTATAGTCTGGGATTTTTTCTGGGTAGAAAGGTTCCTGCTGGCTATGTGCACAGAGAACTAAGTCTTGAGCTATGTACGGACTCTTCTATTATGTGCACAGAAGATAGATTGTACTGAATTGAAAGATATCTTAATAAAGAAGACATTTTTGGGAAACCCGAATCCTTATGTTATCCGTTATCAATTTGAATTTGTTGTGTTATTATGTATTTTCTTCTGTAATTGGTTAAGTGCATTTATGTGCGATAATTACTCCATGTTAAATGAATAGAGATGAATGAAATATATTATGCGCAAAATATATTGAAGTATTATTTGTCAATCTGCAAAAGGATGTTACTGTGATTGTGCAAATCTGTTATATTATCTACAGTTAGTCTGATTTGATCTACCACATCAAAAGCTCCCTCAAGGTGTAGAAACCTAGTTCTAGCAACCCCCCATACCACTTCAGGTGACACTTTGGTCTGCACAAGCAGATCACTGTCGAAAGGGCCAGTAGTTGAAGGGTTTTGTTGGTTGTGCAATAAATTTGAACCTGGGTCAGGATCCCTCAAGCCAACAAATGGTTATGTTGCTGGGACCAGGATCATTTTACGGGATCTTTGATGTTGTGGGATCTGATGCAGAATGAACTAAAAGATTGGCTCGATAAGAAGATACTTGAATTTGTGATCCAAGAAAAGAGGAGCTCTAAATTGTCTGTTGAAGATTGGGCACAAAGGTATATCTACATAGAGGTCCACGAAATTTTCTTTGCTTCCTTTGCAACTGAGTTGCATGAGTCATTGTCTTGGCTTTCTGAGTTATAGTTTTACGGAAAAGATGACACAATCACTTAGTGGACCCCGTAGTTGGTACAACAATTAGAGAAAACTAGAAACAAGATCACATGCACAGTAGATCATTGGATCAAGAGTGTTCTGGGAGGATTTGTAACTGAATTTAGTATTGATCAATTCATATCGTATTTTTAAGTTGAACGAAGGTTTTTCAAGGGCCCTAGAGGTAAGTTCCTACACTCTCTAAAGCTGTGGATTAAAATTCTATTGTGTGAAAAAGGTTCTCTATGCAGTCATATTAAGTGAATGTCCCGTAGAGGCCCAAGTACGCGCAATGGAAGAACTTATAGAGTAGATCTAGAAGAATTTTTTTTTTATATCCCTCTCAAAGGTAAATTTGACAGGGACGAAGAGTCTAAAATCAACATATCTGGTGAATATGTGCACTTTGAAGAAGAAGAATATCAATATTAGAATAGTCTTGGGTCATTAGCCATAGTTCAGATCCCATCCACTCTGCTCCCAAGATCATCTCAATCTAACAAGCCATCCACTCCACCTCCACCTCCACCACTAGATGCTAAGATGGATGCCTCCATGAAACTACCTACTTTCTGTGGTATCGGTAATGAATACAAAGACCAATTCTGGTTTGTTACTGATGTTGTATGGACAACACAGTAGGTTAATAATAAGGATGTTAAGAAAGAACACTTGGCCACTAATTTTAAAGGCCACGCGCTCGATTGGTACATAAGGTATGTGGTGAAAAACTGTAATGCAACTACTGATAATCTAAAGGTCACATTAAAACAACAATTCAAGAGGCCTAAATCATTTTCACAATGTGTAATTTAGTTGAAAGAGATTCACCAAGAATTGAACGAATTCATATGGGATGTGGATCAACGGCTAAAGCGCACAATCAGAGATGGAGGATTTACTATTAATGGAACCCAAAACAAAGAGTGTTTCATTACTATGCTGCTACCACATCTACGCCAACCCCTAATTCAACAAAATATTTCCACGCAGGTTGAAGTCGTAGAGATTTCAATGAAGCCAGAATCTTTGTCGGTACTAGTTGCACATATTAGGACCCAACATATTCAAATCCAGTTGGAGGCAATGCACTTAGAAATATAGAGTCTGTGTAAGGATAAGGGAATCGAGGCATGCATAGATGTATGGTGTATATGCTGCGAATTTTTCAAGCATCACAAGGATCAGTGTCCTATATTCAATGATTTTCTATCAGCCGGAGGACCAAGCCCACTGAAGAGCGTGGCTCGACTGAGTAGAAATCATATGTTATGGTGCAAAATTTTCAAGCAATGGGTATGCATATGACAAAATTCTTCCTGAGGATTGTTAAATATATCCCTGAGCTTAAGCAACTGTTCTGCAAGTTTTCCTCATCGGTGAGACATGACGAGCAACACTGTCACAACTTCAATTTAACGATTGACGTAGCTGGCATATATAGGATTCACATTGAAACAACCTCAACAACATCCCCGTATGGGAGTGGTGGAATCCATAGTATAGGACAAGGAATAGGAGGAGGAGATGGTTGAGGAAGGGGGAAACTCATCTCCTATAATTGTGAAGATGTGGGCCATTATGCGCAGATGTGGGCCATTATGCACGCGACTGTCCAAACCCAACATGGTAGTCTTGCAGGTACTCTAGACAATTTGATCATGTTATTAAATATTTCCATGTTTTGATTGAAAAAATGCAGAAGAAGAAAACAAAAACTCCCACTAAAATATTTAGATGGTAAGAGTTGAGCTGCGCAAAGAAGAACCAAGTGTTAATATATTCACTAGGAGCCACTGGTGAAGATAAAGGGAAAAAGCCTGATGCTGATCTCTGGACCTGAAAAACACCTGAAAATAAGGGAGGATTCAACTTACAAAGAGAAAAGTAAACCTTTATAGAAACGAAGAGGGTTTCACAGAAGTGGGTGTCTTAACATCAGGCAAGCCTATAGATGCGGTGAATGAAGATATAAAGCCCTTCCTACACGCTTGTATCAAAATATTGCGTAATAATAAGGCAGTCAAGAACCTCCAAGCGCTGATATACAACTGCGTAGAGAAAGAACGACCCCGAATGGAGCAGAAGGTTGTTAATAAGATCTGTAAGAATAAAAAAAGAACTGGATGGGAAATGCGCTTGACTGCTCATATTAGTGCTTATGAGGTGGACCAGGTCCTTCTAGATCTAGGATTTGATGCAAATGTTTTACCAAATAATACTTCGAAAAAATGGTAGAAACTAAGTTGGAATGGTCCACTATCTAGCTACACATGGAAAATAAACAAAATATTATCCCATTAGGAATGCTCTCAAAAGTAGTAGTAGATATCGAAGGATTAAGGGTACTCGCACACTTTGAAGTTATACTGATTGTTGATGATGATGACCCCTCTCTTGTGTTGTTGGTTTAGATTGGGCTATCAATATGTGGAGCATCATCAATCTTAAGTGCAAAAGTATGGTGCTTGAGAATAATGGAACCAGGGTTATGGTCCCCCTATATCCTTTAGAAGGTGAAAGATATATAGATCCAGTGCGCGTAGATGATGATGTCGATCATATCTATAAGTTGATTGTGCATGATGAAGACTGGATCAACCCGAGAGCCGATGGAAGAATCAATTGGGAGAAGTATATTTTCTCCTTTTCAAATTTAGATGAGGAACTAGAGAACTAGTAGAATTAACTGCATGAAGTATTTGCGTTGCACTGCAATTGGGTGACAAAACCTCTTCGGTGCATATCCTTAGAGGTACAAGAAATGCCTTATTATGATGGTCTCACTAATGTTAACCTATTTTTAGAAGAAATTGAAAGAGATGTTCCAGAAGCACAAAAGTTCCATGCACTTGATATAGGGCTACTCTCAAACCCAACATGATGGTGGGAGACGGAAAAGGGAAACTTGTCTAATTGGAGAGAATGCACCTACATAATGCATCTGCGATTTGAACATCCAAATACTATAATGGGAGAGACCTATTCCAGAGAAGGCGATCCACACAAACATTTGGCTAGATGGTCTGAAGCGTGGGGCACAGAGCTGAGGCCATAATGGGTGCATATATTCATCCACACTTCAGGAAATCTGCCTACGGACTGGTACCTCGAAACCGAGTTGTGACGAGGAACGAATGATTGGACTACGCTGACATAATGTTTTATCTTGACCTTTAGTTTTAAAAGTGGGTTCGAATGCCTAGATGAGGTACTACATGTTATTCAGGAAGTCATTTTTGACACCACAAAACTGAAGGTTGAGCGTGCCTTGGCAGCATGGGATGCGTAGATGAAGGACATTGTTAATTTTTGCAATTTTTCAATTGAAGATAATGAGGAAGACCAAGGGAAATTACAATCCCTAAATCAGAAGGAAAATGCACAGTTTCTGGGCCTACAATCGAGTCACTAGATGTAACTAAGCCTCTGAAGATTCGGCAAGTGAATATTGGCTTAGAGGAATGACCGAAGCTAGTAAAGATAAGGGATTTCTAGGATGATGATACAGTGGGATGGGTCATCGAGCTATTGACTGAATAAAAGGATTTGTTCCCTATGAAATTTTCTGAGATGAAGGGTGTTAGCCCCCCTATGAAATTTTTGACCAACAAGTAGGGGGCTAAATTGTTTTTGAGCCTTCAAGGAGTACATTTCCTCCGAAAATACAGTCTCCTTGAAGCCTCTCTGTGTCTTTTATCCTTTGATTAAATCCCCTCTGCTGGTTCCCCCTTTTCAAGCCTCTCTGCTGATGAAGAAATGCCCAAAGACCTCCTTCCTCCTTTATTTTTCCCTCATTTAACCTCTTTTTATCCCCCCTTTTCTCCCCTTCTATTCCCCCATTTACTCCTCAAATTCCCCCAAAATCCCCTTTAAAGTCCCCCCTAGCCTTTGCTTAGCCTTTCTTCCACTTTCCCCTTCTATTGTTTCCCTTTTAACCCCTCAAAACCCATCAAAACGGGCCCAAAACCCACTTTCCGACGATATAAAAGGCCCAGCCCCTCTACCGCAGGCCCCTTTCCAACCACTTCCCCACGTGACCCTTCCCCAGGACCAAGCGCTTAAGTCCCGGGGTCAATCGTAATCGGAATCATCAGCGGGGGGGGGAAAAACCCTTTGTAATAGCAAAAACTCCGATGCGATATGTTTTTAAACGATAAATCGGCCGGCCTGTTCTGCACCGTTGATCTTGAGTCCAGATCAACGGCTGAGCGCTAATCGCAAAGTCCCCCCGATCGCATGAGCGCCGCCCCGATTGAAATCTTCTGATTAAATCCTGGCCATCCATCCCCTTTCTGATCCAACGGCCCTCCGCCAATCGCACCCCCGCCCGATCGCCGATCGCAAGTCCTTCTCCCGACGCCCCGATTCAATCCTGGCCGTTCGTTTGTTCCGCGATCCAACGGCTATTGTTTAATCGCAGCAGCCTCCGATCAATCGCAAGTGTTTTCACCCGTGCTCCAATTGCGATGCTCCGATTCATTCGTGACCATTGATCTGTCAAAAGATCCGACGGTCTGCGCTCAATCGCATGACCCTCTCCGATCGCAATCGCAAACCTTTTGTGTAACCCCCGATTGCGATTGAGCGATTCAATCGCAGCCGTCCATCCTCATGCAAATCCGACGGCCATCGCAAGCCCTTTTTTCCCCCTCCGATTAAATCTCCACCGTCCATTCTTCCGCGATCTGACGGTCCTACGCCAATCGCAAGTCCTCCCGATCGCTGATCGCTCTGTCCCTCCGATTACACCCTGACCGTTGATCAGTCCTCAGATCTAATGGTCATCGCTCAATCGCTTTGCCCCGCTCAATCGCAATCGGAACTTTCAATGGTGCTGCCCCGATTGAGATGCTCCGATTACATCTCCGCCGTTCGTCCTCCCCAAGATCTGACGGTTCTGGTTCAATCGCCCTCCGCCTCCACTGGGTCCCACGTCCGCCCCTCCGCTCAATTGTTTTTCTTCCATTTCCTTTGTAATTCGCCCAAAGTTCATTGTAGGGCTTTTACGTTGATTCTTCATTCTTCCGCCACCTTTCCACCGCCTCCACTGCATTTCTCCGCCACCACTGCCAGGTCCTTAACAGGTTTATTCATTGTGCGGATAGTGCAGAGAGGCCATTTCAGCCGGCCAGCGAAGCAGCAGAAGCAAGATTTGAGAAGGATTAGAGCCTGTAATTGAAGATTAATGTTTTAATCATACAGTCAAAGGATTAAGGCACTGTTTGAAGACTAAGAGCGCACCAGCACGCCATAACTGCGCCACCAAACAACAGAGTACTCTTCTCCAGAAGTACATCTTCCTACAGAGTTCTCCATGCTCCCTCGAGCCCATAAGCAGTTAATTGCCCTGACAGAGCTTCTTAAGACTGTCAAGCAGCATTAAAGAAGCATGGAGGGCCTTGCAGATCATTCCATCCATTCCATTTATTTCAAAGATGGCGAGTACGTAGCTCCATATCCGTGATTTTACCAAAGAATACCGCAGGTCAAAATGGGCTGCTGCAGGCCTCCGTGCGACTGCACGGTGGCTATACCGTGCCGAGATTCTCGCCATTGCGATGGGCGTGAACACTTCCGCCTCACTGTCTTAATGAGACTCATTTATTTGCTTATCTACCTCCGCTTCTTCCTCTTCTCCTATATGTAATCCCTGAGAACGAATTGAAAAGGTTGTTGTCGCCTTGCTGGGCATATTGCTGTTAGAGGGATTCATTCTGACTGTTAGAACAGTCTTGGGAGAGAGTTGCAGAGTAGTTTGTATGTAATAGGCTGGGAGGAGAAGTCTGGAATGTAATAGCCATTGAGCTTATTGTACATGACTGGTTTCGCATCTATTAATCAGAGCACATTTCACAGGATCCTGGTCTATTGCTATTGGTGATGTTTTCTTACTCTGTTCATTACATTTTCAAACTGTTTCATGTTCTTCTGGTAGGCATCAGAATAATGGTATAGGATTCACCCTTGTTAGGTGCCCTATGCTGTCTGCTCTCCCTACTTTTATGTTTTTCTCGCTCTATGTGCTATCTAAGATTGTTTCAAGGATTTTGTCCGCGTAATGATGTTATCGCCTCTTCACTGATGTAGAGAACCAATGAAACTGCTCTTAGGTTCTGGTGTGCAATTGGCCACAAAGCTGTCCAAGGCAATGGACAAGTTGCCCTGCTGATGTAAGGAACTGGGGATCATTTCTTAGATGTTTCTTCGTAGAATTGGCTCATCTTTTTTCCTTGGAGTTGCTAAAGCAGACCTGGAGTTAAATGAACTCTGGTCTGATCTATAAGCTGCCCCTTTGTCCGCCTTTGAGAGCTGCCTTTGAGTATGTCCAAGCAGGTCTGGAGTTAAATGACCTCTGACCTGATCTATAGACAGAAAATTGGCTGTCTTTCCTTCTTTCACTTTCTCTCCTTAATGTTTCATCCCACCATCTGCTTTGAAGATCCTTTAGTGTAGATGACTTGCCCTTTGGAAGCCTTGGCTAGTGGATGCAAGTAATTTTCCTATCATGACTCCATAGCCCAATGGATGGCACGGTCTTGGCCCACCCTCCTTGCTGAAGCCTCCTGCTGCTTTGTTTCTTTTCTCTCATCACTTTCCCAGTCTATGATCTCCTAACCAACCCAGCAACCCTTCAACCAAATCATTTTAAAACCCCCTTTGTGCTTCATAACTAGCCTAATATTTGATTTTTGAGCTTTAAAGATATATCATTCTTTGCTTTATTTGGAGAGATCCCTCTCCGGGTCCAGGAGGGCTAGATCCTAGGGCCCCAAAGTGGTTTGATGTTGTCTCATCTTTTGGTATTGCCAAATCTGCCAAAACATGGGAGCCCCAACATAATGGCAACTCCACTGGGGATGAACAGTCAGCTTTGATTTGGTAAACCACTGTGGTGGACAGTAAGTTGTGAATCATCCACCTGGCGACTCCACAATTCCTGAATGATTAAAAGACTCCGCTGGTAATCAGCTGGCCACTGATTATCTGTGGTTTTACATAAGACTCCACTGGGAGACCAGTCGCAATACAACATCATCCCTACCAAATGGAAGACTCTGAGCTGAGCCCCCTTGAAGAGTTTCGTTGTGGAATATCAGATATACTGGCTCAACTCAGAAGCGAAGACCTTCCAAAAGTTTTACGTTCCAGCTCAAGATTCAATGATCGACCTGAGCTGAAGAAAGTTTTTTTAGAAGTGCTGGCAGAGAGGTATGAAGCTGAGATCGAACTCTTGAACTCACAAGAGATATCATACGAGTTCAGAGTCCCGAGGGCCTTTTGGGAAGGTCTCCCACCCCCAAAAGAGCAGATATTCCGCTGCTGTTCGATGTGAAAGAAGAAGATGATCCGGCTCCCAAGAGCCACACTGAGGATGCAGCGAAAAATGTAATAATCAAAGCAGCCTAGGATAGAGACAGCCTACCAAGCTTGGGAGGCCTAAAAGAGGAAAATGCACATCACCTGTTCGTTGATCCTGTGGCAGAATACATGGAGGCCCTGATCTACTCAAATACTCCAGCGTTGATCCTTAGCAAGGGCCAGTTTCATCAGAAATGGTCACAACTGATGGTGACCACAGTTTTGAAGAACCACAAGCAGAGCACCTTGTGGTTATCTCTGACAGGCAACCAGTGTTCATATCCTTTTTCACTGCTACTTGATTGGCTTTATTGGATTTATCATATCACCTAGAAAATCAGAGATTTCCAGTTAGAGTAGGGTAGGTAGGAAAGCTCAATAAAGCTCAGCCTATGAGCAGGTAGATTAGTTGTTTAAATTTCTGTCTTAGAATGTAGGTGAAGAAACCTGTTGAACAGTTTAATCTCAGCAGGTAGTAGTGTAGGTAGAGAAGCATATGAGGCCAACAGTTTAATCTGGTCTCATGGAGTAATAAGGGTAGAAGTAGAGTAGGTTTATTTTTTCCTGTTTGAAAGATTAATGATGTAAAGGGTCTGCAAGTCCAAATGCACCCAAGAAGAGAAAATGTTAGGACTATAGTGTGGGTAGGTAGTTGTTTGGAAGAATTGTACTGCTGATATGTTGTCTTCATAGTTTGTGGCAGCAGATCAAAGAAAGATATGGATGGTTCAAGCAGCAGGCATCTGGCCTACACCAAGAGATCATCTTCTGGTTTCTTGGCTCCTTCAAGAAGAAGCCATCCCCATGTGGAGCCACTGTTAGCCCCCCCTATGAAATTTTTGACAAGCAAATAGGGGGTTAAATTGTTGTTGAGTCTTTAAGGAATGCATTTCCATTGAAAATACAGTCTCCTTGAAGCCTCTTTGTGCCCTTTATCCTTTGATGGTTTCCCCTCTGCTGATTCCCCTTTTAAAGCCTCTCTGCTAATGAAGAAATGCCCAAAGACCTCCTTCCCCCTTTATTTTTCCCTCATTTAACCTCTTTTTATCCCCCATTTTCTCCCCTTCTATTTCCCCATTTACTCCTCAAATTCCCCCAAAATCCCCTTTAAAGTCCCCCCCTAGCCTTTGCTTAGCCTTTCTTCCACTTTCCCCTTCTATCGTTTCCCTTTTAACCCCTCAAAACCCATCAAAACGGGCCCAAAACCCACTTTCCGACCATATCAAAGGCCCAACCCCTCTACCGCAGGCCCCTTTCCAACCACTTCCCCACGTGACCCTCCCCCAGGACCAAGCGCTTAAGTCCCGGGGCCAATCGCAATCGGAATCATCGGCGGGGGGGGCAAAACCCTTTGTAATAGCAAAAACCCAGATGCGATATGTTTTTAAACGATAAATCGGCCGGCCTGTTCCGCACCATTGATCTTGAGTCCAGATCAACGGCTGAGCGCTAATCGCAAAGTCCCCCCGATCGCAATCGCAAGTCGCATGAGCGCCGCCCCGATTGAAATCTTCCGATTAAATCCTGGCCATCCATCCCCTTTCTGATCCAACGGCCCTCCGCCAATCGCACCCCCGCCCGATCGCCGATCACAAGTCCTTCTCCCGACGCCCCGATTCAATCCTGGTCGTTCATTTGTTCCGCGATCCAACGGCTATCGTTTAATCACAGCAGCCTCCAATCAATCGCAAGTGTTTTCACCCGTGCTCCGATTGTGATCCTCCGATTCATTCGTGACCGTTGATCTGTCCCAAGATCCGACGGTCTGCGCTCAATCGCATGACCCTCTCCGATCGCAATCGCAAACCTTTTGTGTAACCCCCGATTGCGATTGAGTGATTCAATCGCAGCCGTCCATCCTCGTGCAAATCCTACGGCCATCGCAAGCCCTTTTTTCCCCCTTCGATTAAATCTCCGCCGTCCATTCTTCCGCGATCTGACGGTCCTACGCCAATCTCAAGTCCTCCCGATCGCTGATCGCTCTGTCCCTCCGATTACACCCTGACCGTTGATCAGTCCTCAGATCTAACGGTCATCGCTCAATCGCTTTGCCCCGCTCAATCGCAATCGGAACTTTCAATGGTGCTGCCCCGATTGAGATGCTCCGATTACATCTCCGCCGTTCGTCCTCCCCAAGATCTGATGGTTCTGGTTCAATCGCCCTCCGCCTCCACTGGGTCCCACGTCCGCCCCTCCGCTCCATTGTTTTTCTTCCATTTCCTTTGTAATTCGCCCAAAGTTCATTGTAGGGCTTTTACGTTGATTCTTCATTCTTCCGCCACCTTTCCACCGCCTCCACTGCATTTCTCCGCCACCACTGCCAGGTTCTTAACAGGTTTATTCATTGTGCGGATAGTACAGAGAGGCCATTTCAGCCAACCAGCGAAGCAGCAGAAACAAGGTTTAAGGGATTAGGCACGTAATTGAAGATTAATGTTTTAATCATACGAGTCAAAAGGATTAAGGCAACGCATTTGAAGACTAAGAGCGCACGGCCCACGCCACTGCTTTGCGCCACCAAACAACAGAGTACTCTCCTCCAGAAGTACACCTTCCTGCAGAGTTCTCCATGCTCCCTCGAGCCCATAAGCAGTTACTTGCCCTGACAGAGCTTCCTAATACTGTCAAGCAGCATTAAAGAAGCATGGAAGGCCTTGCAGATCATTCCATCCAGTCCATTTATTTCAGCATGGCTAGCACAGAGCTCCAGACATCCGAAGGATTTCACGGAACACCCAGTCCAAATGCGACACAATGAGCCTTAAAACGATCCTAAAATTTGTCACCAAGTCTTTGCCATTCTACCAAGCAACGTGGGCGTGAACACTTCCGCCTTACTCTCTTAATGAGTCTCATTTAATTGTTCAGCTACCTCTATTTCCTCTCTTCTCCTATAAAAAATCCCCGTGAACGTATTGTAAAGGTTGTTGTTGCCTTGCTGAGCATCTGCTGTTAGAGGGATTCAGTTTGACTGTTAGAACAGTCTTGGGAGGAAGTTGCAGGGTAGTTTGTATGTAATAGGCTGGGAGGAGAAATTCTGGACTGTATTAGCCATTGAGCCATATTGTACATGACTAGTTTTGCATCAATTAATCAAAGCACATTCCACAGGATCCTGGTCTATTACTATTGGTGATGTTTTTCTTAACTTTGTTATTTACATTTTCATATTGTTTCATATTCTGCTGGTAGGCATCAGAATAATGGTATAAGATTCACCCTTGTTAGGTTCCCTATGCTGTCTGCTCTCCCTACCTTTATGTTTTCTGCTCTATGTGCTATCTAAGAGCTGGTTTCAGTTGATTGCCAGTATGTTGAATGTTATTATAATGACTGATGTATGAGTTGGTTGGCTTGTTCTTAGGTTCTATCTAGAGTGGGTTCACGGAAGTTTAACCAGTGCATCGGATGTTATTGCCTGCTGGCTGATGTATGAACTTGGGGGTTTGCTTCTTAGATGTTTCTTTGTAATCTTATCTCTGTTTTTCCCTTGGAGTTGCTAAAGCATACCTGGAGTTAAATGACCTCTGGTCTGATCTATAAGTTGCCCCTTTGTCTCTTTGAGGGCTGCCTTTGAGTATGTCCAAGCAAGTCTAGAGTTAAATGACCTCTGACCTGATCTATAGACAGAAATCTGGTTGTTCTCCTTCTTTCACTTTCCTCCTTAATGTTCCATCCCATCATGTATCTAAAAGATCCTTTAGTGTAGATGACATGCCCTTTGAAAGCCTTGGCCGGTGGATGATAATTTCCTCTCATGACTTCATAGCCCAATGGATGGCACGTAGCAGCCTATCATCTGCTGAAACATCTGTTTGCTTTGTTTCTTTTCTCTCATCTTTGATCCTACGCAGTCTCCTAACCAACCCAGCAACCCTTCAACCAAATCATTTTGAAACCCTCTTTGTGCTTCATAACTAGCCTAACATTTGATTTTTGAGCTTTAAAGATATATCATTCTTTGCTTTATTTGGAGAGATCCCTCTCCGGGTCCAGGAGGGCTAGATTCTAGGGCCCCAAAGTGGTTTGATGTTGTCTCATCTTTTGGTATTGCCAAATCTGCCAACACATGGGAACCCCAACAAAGGGGATAATAGGATATATTGGGGTAATGAAGATTACTTTGAAGCCAGATGCACGACCTATGAAGCAATGCCCATATAGGATGAATCCTAAATATACGAATAAATTCAAAGATAAATTATTTGAAGTGGTTGCTGCAGGGATCATAGAACCAGTGGAAGAATCAGACTGGGTAAGCCCTATGGTGGTGCATGAAGAGAAAACCAAGGGATAAATAATGATTTGTGTGGATATGCGCAAACTAAATGATGCTTGCATACATGACCCATTTCCGGCCCTATTTTCTGATGAAATCTCGGACAATGTAGAAGGGCAGGAAGCCTATTCATTCACAGATGGTTTCTCAAGGTACCACCAGATAAAAATCATGGAAAATGATAGAAGCAAGACAACCTTTGCAACAGAATGGGGATCCTTTCAGTACACATTCATGCCATAGGTACAAAGAATGCACCAGATATCTTCTCTCGTGTGGTAGTAGCTACGTTGAAGGAATACATACATAATTTCTTAGAAGTATAAATTGATTACTGGATTGTATTTGGGTTATTGAATAAGAATGTGTCACTTCTGCACCTAATGTTGGATACTTGCTAGAAGTATCACATTTCGCTCAATTTGAAAAAGTGCATATTTTGTGTTCCATTTGGGATCTTGCTAGGTCATATTGTTTGTTATCAAGGATTGATGGCATATCCTGCAAAGATCACTATTATTGTTAACATGGAATTTCCTGCAAATGCCAAACAATTGCGCTCAATTTGGGGCATATAGGGTACTACCGGAAGTTCATTGAAGGCTATGTGCTAATCACTGCACCCATGGAGAAGTTGCTAAAGAAGGATCCCTCATTTTGTTGGGACGATGACTGCCAGAAGAGCTATGAATTTCTTAAGGAGAATATGGTCACTACACCCATATTAGTCTTTCCGAATTGGACAAAGGAATTCCATGTACATGTCGATGCCTCCTACATCACACTTGGAAATGTCTTAGCACAACCGGGAGTCTAGGATATTGACCACGCTATTTCATTTTCAAGTAGGAAATTATCAAGCATGGAGCGTAATTACATGACCACAAAGAGGGAAGGATTGGCTATGATCTATGCACTACAAAAGTTCTTGCACTACCTATTGGGGTGCCATTTTAAGATTTTTACTGACCACTCTGCTTTGAAATACTTGGTTAATAAGGCTATGTTCGAGAGGGAGATCTACATATGGTTGTTGTTATTTCAGGAATATGACTTTCAAGTCATTGTGAAACCAGGGAGACTGAATGTTGGGCCAGACCATTTGTTGCGCATTGAAAGTGGAGAGCAGCCAACTAATCTGGAAGATGCTTAACCGGACGCACAACTATTTTCCATCAAGGTAGTCGATGATCACTTTGCAGGTATCATTCATTTTTTGACCACTGGAAGTGTGCTCGGGGAATATACACTGAAACAGAAGAAAGAGTTGGTCATGCGCAAAACTGAATTTACTTTGATTGTTGATCAACTGTACAAAATGTGTGCAGATGAAGTCCTAAGAAGGTATGTGTTGGAATTCAAAATAAGGGATATATTAGTCGAAGGGCATGGAGGAGTTTTAGGAGGTCACTATGTAGGGAAAGCAACCACGCAAAATATTTTATGATCTGGTTCATGGTGGCCCATCATGCACAGTGACACACATAAATATTTCTGCACTTGCGATGTATGCCAAAGGATGGGGAGATGGTCACACAAAGATGAGATTCCCTTGCACCCGCAAATGACTTTGCAAGATTTTGACAAATGAGCCATCAATTTTTTTAGACCTATCGACCGTCCAAGAAAGAATACAGGTGTGTGTTACATAATCACTATGAAAGACTATGTGACCTGATGGGCTAAGGCTAAACCTATGAAGGATTGTAGTGCAGAGAAAATTGCACACTTCATTTTTGAAAACATCTTGACTTACTTTGGGTGCCCTAAGATTTTGATGAGCCACCGGGCTACACACTTTGTGAACAAAACTATTGAAGCTATGACCGAATAATTCTAGATTCATCATGAAAAAAGTACTCTGTCTCACCCACAGGAAAATGGTTCACTAGAAGCTTTTAATAAGATATTGGAGACTACGCTCACTAATATTTTGAATGCTAATCAGAGTGATTGGGATGTGCGCATACCTACGATTCTTTGGGAATATAGAACCACGTGGAAGAAGTTGACAGGAAAGACACCGTTCAAAATGGTGTATGAGCAGGAAGATGTTATGCCAATGGAATATACTGTCCTGATTTTGTGCATTGCATCATTCACTAATATGGCTGAGCAAGATATTATGAAAGAACGATTGAAACAGTTGGCCATGATGGAAGAGGACCGATTGATTGCACATTTCCATTAGCAGGTGAAAAATGCCTGTGAAATGTCTTGGCATGATAGGAACATTAGAAAAAAGGTATTTAAAGAACAGGATGTGGTTTTTTTATATGAAAACAAGTTTACGTGCCACCGAGGGAAGTTAAAAATGCATTGGCTTAGACCGTATATTCTCAAGGAAATTCCAGAAGGAGGTGTTGTGTGCCTAGAAACATTAAGTGGAGAAGAATTTCCTGGGTATATTAATGGAAGTCAATTGAATCCCTACAAGGATAACCCTCTCCCTATGTACACCAAATGACTATATTTCTGAAAGTTTGGGTCTGCGCAAAAAGGATGGTGGATGCAGAGACCGACGTGACGATCGGGCAACCATTGAGCAAGGAGGTTGACATGGTCATAGAGGTGCTATAATATAGCCGTTGGAACAGTAAATATAGACTATAAAATTTTCTTACCGTTTGGAGAAGTGGCTAACCTGTATTTAATGGCTAGATTATGCTAGATTTGGAGCCATTTCAACATTTATGGGGCTGCATTAATGAGTAGAGGACCGTTTAAGATGCACCAATGATATAAATATGACTGGAAGGATCAAATTAGGTCCATTTTCTTTCTATGCTCTCTATGTGATGTGTTCTCTCTTATCTCCAAGTTTTTCTGAAGGTTATGTCTAGCCTCGATCTGATCTTTGAGGAGGAGCTGTGTTGCCGAGGTTTGGGTCATCTTATTCCGCCGAGTATGACTGCCACCAAGTCGAAACCTTATATGACGCTGGATGATGAGACCCCTTCACAAGCCACTGAGACCCCTGCATCGGTCCAATATAAGAAGGAACAGTCCTCGTGGTCCCAAAAGTCTCCCCACCAGAAGACCTCGAAGCCTTGATCAATAGTTACAGAGCAACCGAAGAAACCTATGGCAGAATTACCCGAAACCATCATGGAGGAGGATTTCATGGAAGTGGTCGATCCCACATTGTGGCTGCCTATGTATGTAGTTCTACACAAATCCTCAGTCAAAGTCCCAAAGGATCTAGATAAGGTGCAGTCGTATATAATGTCGTTGCTCCCAGAAAACGTTCCTGTCGAAGGCAACATGTTCGGAAAAATCCTGCTACTGAAGATGGAGGAATGGGACCTAGAATACCAGGAGAAATTCCTAGAGGTTCCACCCACCATGTATGTAGAGAAGATCCCTTATGATGGTGGCATAGTCAGAGCTGAACCAAAGTCTTGGGCACTAGGACTGCAGAAATCAGGGTTGCTCAACGTCTTGCACATTCCGCTCTTCAGACGCAGCCCAATAAATGATATATGTGTGTGCCAGCTACTTGCCATCTTCCATGATGACTACCTATGGCTAGGTGGGTTGATTCCGATTGATGCTACGTTTATCAATCAGATCACCAACTTTCTCGACCAAGGGGAGGATCGTGCGAGAACTTTTGGAGGAAAAATACAAGAGTGCATAGTGGACGAGGAGGTCAAGGAGAATTTCCTAGTTCAAGAAATCAATGATTTCACAGTCCATATTGGCATGCTGATCCTCGTGTGCAAGGTAATGCAGAAGTGCCATCCGATGGAATTTTTGGCCCATGTTATTACTCTAGCAGGGAAATGTGAGAAGGACATGTAGTTTAATTGGTCCCAATACTTGTGCACTGAATTTTTGGCCAATGTGTGCGAAGTCTAGGAAGAAGAGAAGCACTTTTATTATGCTTGGTTTTTGCTCCCCATCGTGTCAATCAAATGGAGGATGCCAAAAGATACACCTATATAGGTAAGGGATCGAATGATAAGAAAAATCATCAAACAAAGTATGCAAAGAGAAATATAAATCAATATAACATGCCACAAGACTCGATGGTCTGAAACATTAACAAAAAAGTATGATAAGAAATATGTTGATAAACAATATGTCATTATGACTTGATGGTCACAAAATATTCAACAATTTATTAGAAAATTAAATTCATTCAAACTTTCAATCTTGGAAAATATCAAAAAGGATCGAAGCTTGTTAAAAGCAAATGGAATTTCCAAGTAAGACTCTTCTAACCATTTAAAAATGTGATCATGATAACAAGGTGAGGAATATTGTGATTGGAAAGGTGATTGATTTTCATTATGTTTTTTCATATTATGGAGGTTTTCCTATGATGGAATATCAATATGATCATGTTCAAAACTCTCACCAAGAATATAATATCCTCACATTACCATCAACAAACATTGAGGTGCCTCCACTTTTGGGTAAGTTTCCAAAACTACCCAATGATGAATCATCAAACAAATGTGGCTTTCAAAAATTGAAAGATGAAGATAAAAAAATTATTATTGGATGTACTGATGAGCACATTAAGAAATCCACTAACTGCATCAGATTTACGATTCAAATGTAAGGCCTCTTGATGAATAGATGAATCAAAAGAATAATATGCTTGAATACAAGGAGTTGGAAAGTCCCTTTATTCACATTCTAAAGGTGAGGAATAGGAAATACCATGAGTAGTGGATTCTATTATGAAAACCACTCACAAAATAGAAGAAAATATAGATCAATGACTTAGAAATCTGCCTCTTTGAGGGGGAAACCTCCTTTACATTACTTAAATAAAAAATCCTTGGATGATACAAATACAAAAACCTCATTTCTATATATATGGTTATAAGGTGTCACAATATAGTCCTAACCAACCTAAAAATAACAATGTAAGGGCACAAGAATAATAATAATGGGCTTCTATGGGGCACAATAATAACAATATGGGGATTACGTTGGCACAACAATAACAATAAGGGGGCTACACTGGAAATAACAATAAGGTGACACAATAGTAGTATAGGGATCTAGAATGCCCCTCTCATTCAAAAAAGTGTTGTCCTCAATGCTTGAGTAGTTCTGGATGCTTTTGTATAAAATTTTCTTCCTCCCAAGTCAAATCTTCACTGGGTAAGTTCTTCCACTTGAGTTGATACTCTGAAATTGATCGATTTCATAGCTGTTGAGTTCTTGTTTTTGTGACTTCTTCAAGTTCCAATATGAATTTTCATTCTTCTTCAAGTTCTCACAGTATTTTTTGAACTGGGAGCTTGTCACCTATAACCTTATTTAAGCATGAAACATGGAAAACTAGGTGAACTTGGGAAGATGCATGAAGCTCCAATTTGTATGCCATAGTATCAATATTTTGAAACACTTTGTAAGGACCATAATACTTTGGTGATAATTTATTATCCTTATTAGATTACTTGAGGGACATTTTTTTGTATGGTTGTAGCTGTAAAAATACACAGTCACCTACATCAAAACTTCTTTTGTTGTGATATTGATACACTTGTTGTTTCATTCAATTCTGCACCAAGGTGAGGTTATCTTTTAAGATTTGGAGAACTTGTTGTTAATGCTCAATGTGATCTTCACTGGTTGAACCTTAGAATTTTGTCTTAAACATTATGTGATGGAGGGTGGACGATATCCATAAAGTGCCATAAATGGGGTCATTTTTGCTGCAATATGGAAGGAAGTGTTATGCCACCATTCAACCAGAGGTAACCACTTGACACATTATGTCTATTTATCAGATACAAAGAAACGAAGATATCCTTCCAAACATTTGTTCACTCTATTGGTTTTCCCATCAGATTGAGGATGATATGATGAGCTATGAACTAATTCAGTACCAAAAAAAGAAAATAATTTCATCCAAAAATTTCCTGTAAAAATGGGATCTTTGTCGCTTACAATAATCTTTGGGTTTCCATTTAGATTTTGAATTTTTTCCCTAAATGCAGCAGGAAATTTATTGGCTTTAAATGGATGAGATAATGCATGAAATTGTGTGTTATCCATGTCAGCCCCCATCAAAATTTTTGGCCATTAGCCCCTCCATTCAATTTTTTCACTTGCGGTCCCGTTTAAATCTGTTTAAAACCTCTGTCGCGGCCTAAGACCTTCATATCTTACCCGTCGTTGCCATCCCCGCCCACGAGATACCTTGGACAAAGGGCTTAAACCTATGCCTAAAATTATATCGGGCCTAGCCCCTTCGGTCTTAGCCCCAGCACCTATTCCTTCCACACGACCTGGCCCCGAGACCAAACGCCAAATCCGAAAGGCGCTTGCCGTATACGGCTATCAGGCGTGTTCTCAGCCACACGATCAATCATAGATCGACGACCTGCAACCTGCCCCTGTCTGGTGGTCCCCGCCGCGCCTTACCCCTAAAATCGACCTGTTTTCCCCACACCACTTTTCAAAGGCTAGCGGTTTTCCGCAAATCGTAGCGATTCCACACGCTGTGTGACAAGTGTCCCGGTGTATGATCCCAATACCGCCCTCTTTCGCGCATTATCTCCCGGAAAAAGACGTGCAGCGAAATTCATATAAATCGTTTGATCTGTAAACCTTCATCCAACGGCGGTCTCTTTCCAGAGCTGCACGGAAGTTAGCCCAGGTTGAACGACGCCCTGACCCACCATCGCATCATCGCCCGACACAATATCAACCGTCGATTCCGTTTTTGATCGTATGGCCCAGAATCATTTACCTGTCCCGCTGTTGACTCAAGCCTCCCTCCACGTCATCCCACCACGCGTTTCCATTGTACATCCCTCAGCCTCCCATATATCTTTTTAGGTCGAAGGACCACTGTCCACGTCTAATTCCACGTATCCCTTCAATTTTTCTCCGCCATTCCTCTGCGTTTTCCACCACCCCACATTGTTTCGACATTTCGATGAGTCTGCGCCACCATGTCCATGGATCCCGTCATGTCGTCGTCCCTATGCCTGGTTTTCTTAACATATTTGTGGGTTTTGCAGGTAGCGGTGACGAAGAACAACCATTGCCCACAGGCACCATTACAGAAACCAAAGCTGTTTCGAAGGAAAATTTTTTAGAAGCAAATTTATGAAGAAAGATATGGAAGGGTATTATGACACAACCCTCATTAAAGCAACATGGTTCAAAATTCACCAAACCCTCCAGAACTATTTAAAACATAGATTTTTGCAGAAGGAGATATAAATGTTGCAACAAAGAAAATCAACGGAAGATCAGGGGTTATATTATGCAGCTATGTAGATTTTCGATCCTAATTCAAGATTTAGAAGGAAAAGAGTACAAGTGCACAAAAATCATATCCTCCAGGTTTATTTTCAATAGATTTTTCTCTCAGGAAGGTACAGAATATTACATATTTTATTCTCCATGTCTTATCCCTAGAGAATTTTGCCCCTACAGCATTTACTCCATAGAGCAGCAGTAGAGTATACACAGCTCAGCATGGCCATTCAAGCAGGGTGGGCGTGAAATGTTTCCACCATTTTGTTTCAATGTAACAATTAATTTTTTTCACCTACCTCTTTATTAGTTTCTCTTCTCCTTCTTCTATAAAAGGGAGGAAGAAAGACAGTGTAGGGGTTCCAGATTTTTATCAGAGAATTGTGCTGTGAAAGGAATTTTTTGTATACATTTTGTAAAGCTTTTGTATGAAGGCTCAGAGCCTGTAGGATCTCAGTGAGGAGGAGTTCTGTCTGTTTTAGAGGATTCTGGTCTTTGATATCTCACAGTATGTAAACTTCTCTTATGTGTTTAATACAATATTTCATTTCATACATCTTCTTCTATCATGTTACTGGAATGCGAGTGGCTCACTGGATTTAGGTAAGGATTCATCCTAGTTGATGCCCATACTTGAATCAGTCAAGCACTTTAAATATGGCTCAGGCATGATATACTATTCCATGTTCATTCATCCATATTTCTGCTATATTAGTTGCTTTGGGAGGGTGCTTTTAAAACGCCATTGTCATGTATGGATTCTTAGATTGATAAGCCCATATATGGTTCTGTTGTGTATCTGGGTATCAACCCAATGTTGGCTAGTATCTTCTTAACTTTTATTTCACTCCATACTCCTTCTGATAACTTGATTTCTGTGGCATATTATTTGAATCGGCCCTCTTTACAGTAAATTGTCTCTTAACTGTCTGATGCCTTTGTGTTGGAGCTTTGCATCTTGTTTCTGTAACATTACTTTCCCCGTGGCAGTTTCTGTGAGGTCTGGTCCCATTTAAATTAATTTCCTTGTTTTACAAGAGATAGCAGGAGAGCCTTTGGATTGACACCTCAAATTTATTATATGCTCCTTGTTATGCTAAGATGTCCTAGGTACTGGTCTATGGAAACTCTAGACTATCTCTAGGGGAGACAATAATTGTCGACAACATCTTTCTGGCGCCGTTTCCGTGGAAGAATTTAAGAATATCAGTTTCCCTGGGCCTCGACAATATTTATTCACTCTCTAATCAGGTGAGCACAGAGAGTTGAAGAGTTGCATATCTCTCACCTTGGTGACTCCATTGTTATTCATTTGATAAATCTATTGGTAGTCCTGGCTCCTCGAAAGCCACATTTAAGGTCAGGTACATCCAAATCGAAGATACCCTCTGTGTCTGACCCAGAGAATATTATACACAGAAGAGGTTGGAAAGAAAAGAAATCAGCCCGTGCTGAAATTCCTGAGTTTTTTGAAGAAGATTGTCCATCTTTTTCTTCTCAAGAAGTTCCAGTAGAAAATCCCGACTCCACCGAGGAAAATCCTGAATATTACTCAGATAGCCCACCCAGGGGAAGTGCTAGAACCAAAGAGAACTTTTTTCCTACCCCTGAGGCCGAAGAAGTTAAAGAAGTTACATAAGTAGCTCCTGTTAACCGTGAATTTTTCCCATCTACGCCCCAGGCTGCTGTACAATATATTCCCATTGTTATTCATACCCCACCTCCTCCTTTTCCTCCATTTGTACACCAGATTGTTGCACAACCCCCACCGCCTCCAATGGCCAATGTTCTTGCCTTCTTGCTGAATAAATATGCTCCCCTGGCATTACCTGAAGTGTTGAATGATATGCCACAGGATTATTTGAAGATATTGCCCAGATTCACTAGAGAAAATGAAATTGATGCCCAGAAACATCTTGAGACTTTCTGCTCTTTTGCAGAGAACTTTAATGTTGAACATCTAGACGTAGTCTTAAGACTATTTGTGCAATATTTGGACGGTGAAGCCAGAAAATGGTTCAATACATTGGGAAACTGTTCCATAACCACTTGGGATGATATGGAGAATACGTTTCTCAGAAAATGGGGAGAGAAGAAAGATCATGGAGAGTTTCTTACTGAGTTCAATACACTCAAGAAGAAACATAATGAAGGGGTGTCAGAGTTTATTAAGAGATTCAATAAGTTATATCTAAACCTCCCTGCGGATATGAAGCCCCATCAGAATGCTGCCAAAGTTGTTTTTATAGCAGCCTTTGACTCAGATTTCAGTTTCTCTCTCAGGGAAAGAAAGCCTGCCACTCTAGATGATGCTCAGTCAGATGCACTTGAATTGGAAGCAAAATTTTCTTCCACTAGAAAATTAAAAGAAAAAGCTGAACAAGATACTAGACGAAGAGGTAAAGAGGAAGTATCTACCTCTAATCAGGATAAGGATTCAGATAAAATTGAAGAAATGAGAAAAATGATTAGGAATATTTCTAATAAACTGGTCAAGCTTGAATTGGAGACCAAGAACTCATCTTCCAAGAACTTTCAGAACGCTCCAAACAGGGGTTACAATCCTCAGTATAGAAAGCCACCCCTAAAAATATTGCCAAGGGAAGCAAAGGAGCAACAAGATCAAGTTCCACACCCATTATACTTGGAAGGTCCAGTAGATGATACCACTGAAGATGCTGCCTATGAACTGCAAGATGCAAATATTTCCTTCTCAAATAATGACGAAATAGAATTCCCATTGCAAGAAGAAGAAGAAGAGACCAGAGACACAGAAGATGCAGAAATTGATCACTATTGCAAGCAGTTTAATGATTTCATGCAAGCACATTTCAATAGGAGATATGATCTCAGATCTTCAAGGAAGAGAACCCAGACTCAAGAACATGAAGAATAGCCTCCCCAGAAGGAAGTACCTTCTCAAAAGGAGTCAACAAAGCAAAAATTCACAGACAAAGGTAAGAGCCCTCTGAACAAACCTTTGCAGTCTAATGATCAAATTCCTTCTTCCTCAAAAATAGTCACTCCTCCTAATGCTGAGTCTATGTCAAAAGAAGTTAAACCTTCAGCTGAAAATAAAGAGTCAAAAGAAGTCGTAATAGAAAATTTCCCTCCTTTTAATTTGCAAAAAGAACTTGAGAAAGTCAAAATCCCAGTCCCTTTGACTGAACTATTGAAACAACCTGCATATCAATCTCAAGTCACTTCTTTATTGCTCCCTCCTGAAGCACCCATAGTTCCAGACAGTCTTAATCTTCAAGAAGAAAGACCCATGGTAGTTTTTGGCCCACATGTCGAGGAGATAGACCCCTCTACTCCTCCTTTCTATGTGTCTCTAGTTATTCATGACCTGTTGTTACACAATTGCATGTTAGATTCTGGAGCGTCCCATAATCTTATGCCTCTGTCTGTCATGGAAAAACTAGGACTGCAGATCACTCGCCCATATAAAGATCTATATTCATTTGATTCCAAAAGAGTTAAATGCTTGGGGATGATTAAAGATTTAGTGGTCAAGCTGGCCCAAATTCCAGCAAAAAGTGTGGTAATGGACATTGTGGTGGCTGACATCCCAGCTCGCTTTGGCATGCTGTTGTCAAGGTCCTGGGGAACAAAGATTGGTGGGTCACTTAAACTGGACTTAACATATGCCACTATTCCAAGTTTTGGTGGTCAGGAGAGGAGGTTATACAGAGAAACCAGGTTTGTCAAGATGGTGACTAAGGCTGAGAGCTCTGAAAATTCTCTAGTCTATAGTAAAGAGGGAGATTTTTCATGTTTTATGCTTGAAGAAGATCAAGATCATGCCCAGGAACCGTCCTTCTGTCAGATTAAAACTGATCAATCTTTAGAAAACCGTGAAGCAGGAGTATGGACTCTACATTTTGACGGAGAAAATTCAAGAGAAGGTAATGGGGCTGGAGTATTATTAATTTCTCCTACAGGAAAATGGATCCCACTGTCTTTCAAATTGGAATATGAGGCTACTAATAATGTGGATAAATATGAAGCACTGCTATTGGGATTGTAGACAGCCAGGAGCATGGGCATACAGTGTTTAAAGGTCCTGGGAGATTCTGAGCTAGTGGTCAGACAGGTCAGAAATCAATGTCAAACTAAGCATCCACGGCTGAGAGCTTATAGAAATGAAGTATGGGACATGGTGGAGAACTTCTTCTTGGCATTCAATATCCAGTTCATGCCCCGGGAGAAAAATAGAATGGCAGATTCTCTAGCTGTAGCTGCCAGTACATTTCGTCCTCCTCAGAACCCTCTCTTGAGATATGAAGTTTACTTACGTTATAGACCATCAATCGCAGATAATATTAAGCACTGGCAGGTATTTGAAGATGATGAACAGATGAAGAGATTCCTGGAAATAGTGGGAGAATTATCCAACATGGAGATTGATGATTGTGAAGAAGATGAGGCTGAGAATGTTTCAGAAAATAATTGGGAAGAGAAAATGGCAGGTAATAAAGTGCTGCAGTTGAAAGGGAATATTATACCTAGAGGGCTGGTGCCTCTAGAAATATTATTTGACAAAAATGATGTTCCATTGCAACATAGTAAAGTAGTAGAAGAAAATCAGGTAGAAGATCTAAATCTGGGTACTGAGGTTGATCCTAAAATTGTAAAATTATCCAAGAAGGTCCCAGAAGAGTATAAAGAAAGATATCTGAAATTATTTCAATCTTATAAAGATGTATTTGCATGGTCCTATCAGGACCTGAAAGCTTTTGATGTCAGCATAATGCAACACAAAATTCCTTTGGGGGAAGATGCAAGACCTTACAAGCAGAAGCTCAGACAGATAAATCCTCTGCTACTTCCCTCCATTGAAAAAGAAATCAAGAAGCTGCTAAAGGCCAAAATAATTGTGCCACTGAGGTACTCAGAATGGGTGGCAAATCTAGTCCCTGTTCGAAAGAAGAATGGAGAAATAAGGTTATGTGTGGATTTCAGGAATTTAAATAGAGCATCTTTAAAAGATAATTATCCACTGCCTAAGATGGACCACATCCTGCAGAAGGTGGTGGGAGCCTCTAGAATGTCAATGATGGATGGTTTTTCTGGTTATAATCAGGTAACTGTGTTTCCAGAGGATCAGAAGAAGACTGCTTTCATTACACCATGGGGCACATTTATGTATGCCAGGATGCCTTTTGGGTTAATTAATGCGGGAGCCACCTTCCAAAGGGCTATGGATATTGCTTTTTTCGGGGATCAGGATAAATTTCTGGTGGTATACCTTGATGATATTACAGTATTCTCAAAAAAAAGATGCTGAACACATTGAGAACTTACGAAGAAATTTTGAAAAATGCAGAAGGTATGGTCTTTCTCTCAATCCACAAAAGTCTTTATTTGCATTAGAGGAAGGAAAAATTTTGGGACATATTGTAACTAAAAAGGGGGTAAGGATAGACCCCAAAAGGGTAGAGGTTATAAATAGCATCCCTCTCCCCAGAAATAAGAAGGAAGTGCAAGTATTTTTAGGCCGGATAAATTTTCTGAGAAGTTTTATCCCTAACTACGCTGAGATAGTTAGGCACATAATAGATATGCTAAAAAAGAATAATGAGGTGAAATGGTCACAAGAGTCATGGGAGGCCTTTGCCAGAATTAAAGCTGCATTTGCTAAAGCCCCTGTACTAGCTGGACCAGAGTATAAAAATCCATTCATGATTTTTTCTTTCGCATCACCTCATACAGTAGATGGAGTGTTATTACAGAAGAATGAAGAAGGATATGAACAACCTATTACCTTTTTCAGCCAAGTTCTCCATGATGCAGAATTGAAATATAACATATTAGAGAAACAGGCGTATGCCCTAGTAAAGTCCCTTAAAGCCTTCAGAATGTATGTTTTGCAGTCCCACATTACTGCATATGTCCCTACTGCAGCTGTTAAAGATATTCTCATTTAGGGAGATACTGAAGGAAAAAGAGGAAGATGGATTGCAAAAATATAGGAATATGATCTGGACATCAGACCTACTAAGCTGATTAAAGGACAGGGGCTAGCAAGGATCTTATCAGAATCAAACCATCAGGCTCTGGGCATAAACTTGTCTATGCTTTCAAATGAAGAATCTAAAAACGAAAAAGAGCAGCAAGGGCTAGAGATGGCTACTCAGAAAGCACATATAAAATATCTCACCAGTCCATGGTACAAAGAAATAGTTGAATATCTTTTGAAACTCAACTATCCTCCCAGTTGTGATAAAGCAAAATACAGGGCTTTGAGATTAAAATCACAAAAGTACATAATTGCTAATGGCCAATTATATGGGAGAGACCCTTCGGGCATCCTATTATTGTGCCTCACAGAGGATGAAGTTGAAGGTATAATGATGGAATTTCATGAAGGAATTTGTGGAGGCCATTACAGCTAGAGAGCCACAGCTCATAAAATACTGAAAGCTGGTTTCTACTGGCCAAAATTATTTGGAGATGTTTTTGTTTGGGTTAGAGCATGTGATAAGTGTCAGAAATTTGCTGAGAAGCATAAATTGGCAGCTCTGCCCCTGATTCCAGTTCATGTAGATGAACCATTTCAACAATGGGGAATAGATTTTATTGGAGAAATACATCCCCCATCAAGTGGACAACATAAATGGATATTAACAGCCACAGATTACTTTACAAAATGGGTGGAAGCCATACCTGCAAGGAACGCTACTGACACTGTCATCATAAAAGTCATGGAAGAAAACATCATATCCAGGTTTGGCTGTCCTGCTAAAATAGTAACTGATAATGCACAGGCCTTCAAATCTGCAAAATTTGTAAATTTCTGCCAGCAGTACAATATTTCACTTCAGCACTCCACAGCTTACTATCCGCAAGGGAATGGCTTGGCAAAATCTTCCAACAAAACCCTAGTGAGGGCCCTGAAAAATACTATAAATGAAAATCAGAAGAATTGGGATTCCCAATTGAAATTTTCTGTATGGGCCAATAGAATTACATGTAAGAGGGCAACTGGGAAATCCCCATATGAATTAGTATATGGACGAGCATCAGTGTTTCCTGTGCAGCTGGCCTTACCAGTGGCACGTTTCATGCAGGAAATTCAGGAAGAACCATAAGGTATGGTCAGAAGAATAAATCAATTGGTGGAATTAGAGGAAACACGGGACCAAGTGAATTAGAGACTAACAAAATATCAAGAGAAAATGAAACATATATTTGATCAGCATGCAAAAGATAGAAAATTTCTGATTGGAGACCTAGTGCTTAGGTGGGATGTCAGGAGGGCTGAAAAAGGAAAACATGGCAAGTTCGACCCACTATGGTTCGGCCCATTTAAAATTATGGAACAGGGAGACAATAACACGTTTATATTGGAGAATTTGCAGGGTGACTTGCTGGATGCCCCTGTAAACGGCCAATTCCTA
This sequence comes from Pinus albicaulis, assembly GCA_034641835.2. Lineage (NCBI taxonomy): Eukaryota > Viridiplantae > Streptophyta > Pinopsida > Pinales > Pinaceae > Pinus > Pinus albicaulis. The sequence goes on from CM076584.1 coordinate 958,590,767, forward strand.
AAGCCCTATTTTCAATTCTGATTCAGGCAAGGCAAGCTTGATGTATCATATTGTATATAGGTTTTGTTTCGGTTTTGGTTCGATCCAGGAGGACATGCTGATGAAATATCAAGTAAAGTGCAGAGGGGCTGAGGAACAGAGTTTACATAAACGATAATCAGGTGGTCTACAGGTTCTCGGCACGTCCAGGGATGAACGTGGCATCCCCAGTTGGAGCCGATGTTATCCATGTCAGCCCCCATCAAAAGTTTTGGCCATTAGCCCCTCCATTCAAGTTTTTCGCTTGCGGTCCCATTTAAATCTGTTTAAAACCTCTGTCACGGCCTAAGACCTTCATATCTTACCCACCGTTGCCATCCCCACCCACGAGATACCTTGGACAAATGGCTTAAACCTGTGCCTAAAATTATATCGGGCCTAGCCCCTTCGGTCTTAGCCCCAACACCTTTTCCTTCCACACGACCTGGCCCCGAGACCAAACGCCAAATCTGAAAGGCGCTTGCCATATACGGCTATCAGGCATGTTCTCATCCACACAATCAATCATAGATCGACGGCCCGCAACCTGCCCCTGTCTGGTGGTCCCCGTCGTGCCTTACCCCTAAAACCAGCCTGTTTTCCCTGCACCACTTTTCGAAGGCTGGCGGTTTTCCGCAAATCGTAGCGATTCCACACGCTGTGTGACAAGTGTCCCGGTGTACGATCCCAATACCGCCCTATTTCGCGCATTATCTCCCGGACAAAGACGTGCAGTGAAATTAATATAAACCATTCGATCTGTAAACCTTCATCCAATGTCGGTCACTTTCTAGAGCTGCACGGAAGTTAGCCCAGGTTGAACGACGCCCTGACCCACCATCGCATCACGGCCCAACACAATATCAACCGTCAATTCTGTTTTTTATCCTATGGCCCAGAATCATTTACCTATCCCGCTGTTGACTCAAGCCTCCCTCCACGTCATCCTGCCACGCGTTTCCATCGTACATCCCTCAGCCTCCCATATATCTTTTTAGGTCGAAGGACCACTGTCCACGTCTAATTCCACGTATCCCTTCAATTTTTCTCCGCCATTCCTCTGCGTTTTCCACCACCCCACATTGTTTCAACATTTCGATGAGTCTACGCCACCATGTCCATGGATCCCGTCATGTCGTCGTCCCTGTGCCTGGTTTTCTTAACATATTTGTGGGTTTTGCAGGTAGCGGTGACGAAGAACGACCATTGCCCACAACCACCATTACAGAAACCGAAGCTGCTTCGAAGGACAATTTTTCAGAAGAAAATTTATGAAGAAAGATCTGGAAGGGTATTATGACACAACCCTCATTAAAGAAACATGGTTCAAAATTCACCAAACCCTCCGGAACTATTTAAAACATAGATTTTTGCAGAAGGAGATATAAATGTTGCAACAAAGAAAATCAACAGAAGATTAGGGGTTATATTATGCAGCTATGCAGATTTTCGATCCTAATTCAAGATTTAGAAGGCAAAGAGTAAAAGTGCACAAAAATCATATCCTCCAGGTTTATTTTCAATAGATTTTTCTCTCAGGAAGGTACATAATATTACATATTTTATTCTCCATGTCTTATCCCTAGAGAAGTTTGCCCCTACATCATTTACTCCATAGAGCAGCAGCAGAGTACACACAGCTCAACATGGCCATTCAAGCAGGGTGGGTGCGAAATATTTCCACCATTTTGTTTCAATGTAACAATTAATTGTTTTCACCTACCTATTTATTAGTTTCTCTTCTCCTTCTTCTATAAAAGGGAGGAAGAAAGACAGTGTAGGGGTTCCAGATTTTTATCAGAGAATTGTACAGTGAAAGGCATTTTTTGTATACATTTTTTAAAGCTTTTGTATGAAGGCTCAGAGCCTGTAGGGTCTCAGTGAGGAGGAGTTATGTCTGTTTTAGAGGATTCTGGTCTTTGATATCTCACAGTATGTAAAATTCTCTTATGTGTTTAATACAATATTTCATTTCATACATCTTCTTGTATCATGTTACTGGAATGCGAGTGGCTCACTGGATTTAGGTAAGGATTCATCCCAGTTGATTCCCATACTTGAATCAGTAAAGCACTTTAAATATGTCTCAGGCATGATATACTGTTCCATGTTCATTCATCCATATTTTTGCTATATTAGTTTCTTTGGGAGGGTGCTTTTAAAATGCCATTGTCATGTATGGATTCTTAGATTGATAAGCCCATATATGGTTCTGTTGTGTATCTGGGTATCAACCCAATGTTGGCTAGTATCTTCTTAAATTTTCTTTCACTCCATACTCCTTCTGATAACTTGATTTCTGTGGCATATTATTTGAATCGGCCCTCTTTACAGTAAATTGTCTCTTAACTGTCTGATGCCTTTGTGTTGGAGCTTTGCATCTTGTTTCTGTAACATTACTTTCCCTGTGGCAGTTTCTGTGAGGTCTGGTCTCATTTAAATTAATTTCCTTGTTTTACAAGAGATAGCAGGAGAGCCTTTGGATTGACACCTCAGCTTTATTATATGCTCCTTTCTATGCTAATATGTCCTAGGCACTGGTCTATGGAAACTCTAGACTGTCTCTAGGGGAGACAATAATTGTCGACAATAGTGTGCATACTTGGTAATTCTATCAAATACACCCATGATGACAGTATTTCCTTTGGGCTTGGGTAAACCTATGATAAAATCCATTGAAACCTCCTCCCAACGTTGACATGGAATGGATAAATCTTGTAACAGACCTGGAGTCTTAATTGTCTCAACTTTATTTTGTTTGCAAACCAAACATTCTGCCACAAACTTTTTAATATCATATTTAAGGCCATCCCAAAAAATATCCTTCTTGACACTATGGTAAGTTTTTAAAAATCCCGAGTGCCCTCCTAAGGGAGAGGTGTGCAATTCCAAAATAATATTTTGTCTGAGTTGGGAATTCTTACAAATATATAATCGATCTTTGTACCATAATGAATCATTTTTCTAGCTAAATGTTTCAGATGTATTGGGATATTGCTGCAACTTTTGAATGAGTGTTCACATCTCTTCATCATTCTTACATTCATCCCTTTCTTTGGTTATCCACTCATGTTAGATAATAGAAATAACACAAATCAATGCTTCGACATACTCATCCTTTCTTGAGAGTGGATTTGCCAGAATATTTTTCTTCCCTTTTTTGTAGATGATTTCAAAGTCATAACGAAACATCTTTGTGACCCATTTTTTCTACTCTTCTGAAGATAATATTTGTTCCAAAAATTATTTAAGACTATCATGATATATTTCTACCTTGAAGTCTCTTCTGATTAGGTAAGGTTGCCATTTATTTAGTGTATGTATTATTGCCAACATTTCCTTCTCATAAATAGGTTTCAGTAAATACTTTCCATTGATTGTATGAATTTCAAAAGTAATGGGTTTTCATTCTTGCATTAAAATCACACCAATTCCATTTCTTGAGGCATCACATTCCACAATAAATGTTTTTTTGAAGTATGGTGTAGCTAAGACCGGTGATTAGCACATTGCATCTTTAACATGTTAAAAGGCCTTAGTTGCTTATGGATTCCTAGAAAGTGCATCTTTCTTCAGTAAATATGTTAAAGGTGTCGATATTTTCCCATAATTATTAACAAACTTGCGATAATACCCTATTAACTCTAGAAATACTCAAAGAGGCTTTAGAGGGGTTAGGAGTATATAGAAACATGAGTGAAAGCTTTCAGATTTGTAGCATCATCTCTAGTGTTGGTCCTTTACCAGTAGGACTATTCAATACCCTCAAAGAGTCACTACTGGATCAGAAACATTGCTTCGATGCCAACGAGCATGTTCAGTACCTCGGCGAAGTTGGTTGCTTCACCTCTTTGCACAGGAAGGATTTCTCTATGTTCACATGTTATTCATTTTATAAAATTATATTTATTGGAAATTTATCGATGTTTATATTACCATAAGTGGAATATGGATCCCAAATTATTGAGAATAGGAGAGATTGTTCCTTTAAAGACTGTTATATATACCTCTCGAATAAAATTTTCTCGCTTAGGCTTCCTCCTTTCCCTTATTTACTCAACCAAGTTGACAAGTTAAAACCGACCAAATATAGAAGAACGAATAAAGAAAGAAAACATTATTAGGGATATGAGAATCATATATCTCCTAAGTTTTTGTCTAAGAAAGAAATATATTTTTTGGAAATGCATCATGGACTGAAAGATACAAGGCCCATTAGAGGAAAGGGATACATTATTAACTAAGCATTAATAGATACACAATGTCCTCTTTAACCTTTTTCCATCCTTGTGAATAACCAAAACAAACAATTGTCATAAAAGGATTATTAGAAACAAGCAGAAAACAAAAACGTGAAACGAAAGAAAACAAAAGACAACAAAAGAAAAAACAATCAAAACAAACAAGAAAAAGAATATACTAAACCTAATCCTAAACTAAGTGAAGGAAATTTTAGGCTTACGTGGAATGAAATTTCTAATGAAATCATCGAAGCATATCACGACCTATATAAGTAAGGAATCAAATGATAAGAAAAATAATCAAAAAAAGTATGCAAAGAGAAATACGAATCAATATAACATTCCACAAGACTCGATGGCCTGAAACATTAACAGAAAAGTATGATAAGAAATATGTTGCTAAACAATATGTCATTATGACTTGATGTTCACAAACACTTCAACAATTTATTAGAAAATTAAATTCATTCAAACTTTCAATCTTGGAAAATATCAAAAGGATCGAAGCCTGTTAAAAGAAAATGGAATTTCCAAGTAAGACTCTTCTAACCATTTAAAAATGTGATCATGATAACAAGGTGAAGAATATTGTGATTGGAAAGGTGATTGATTTTCATTATGTTTTTTCATATTATGGAGGTTTTCCTATGATGGAATATCAATATGATCATGTTCAAAACTCTCACCAAGAATATGATATCCTCACATTAACATCAACAAATGCTAAGGTGCCTCCACTTCTGGGTAAGTTTCCAAACTATCCAATGATGAATCATTAAAAAAATGTGGCTTTCGAAAATTGAAAGATGAAGATAAAAAATTATTAGTGGATGTATTGATGAGCACATTAAGAAATCCCCTAATTGCATCGGATTTAAGATTCAAATGTAAGGCCTCTTGATGATTAGATGAATCAAAATAACACTCTTGAATACAAGGAGTTGGAAAGTCTCATTATTCACATGCTAAAGGTGAGGAATAAGACATACCATGAGTAGTGGATTTTTTTATGAAAACCACTCACAAAATAGAAGAAAATATAGATCAATGACTTATAAACCTGCCTCTTTGAGGGGGAAACCTCCTTTACATTACTTAAATGAAAAATTCTTGGATGATACAAAAAAAAAAAACCCCTTTCTATATATAGGATTCTAAGGTCGCACAATATATTCCTATCGGACCTAAAAATAACAATTTAAGGGCACAACAATAACAATAATGGGCTTCTATGGGGCACAATAATAACAATATGGGGACTACATGGGCACAACAATAAAAATAAGGTGATACACTAGTAGTATAGGGATTTAACATGCCCCTCTCCTTCAAAAAATTGTTGTCCTCAACGCTTGAGTAGTTCTGGATGCTTTTGTATAAAATTTTCATCCTCCCAAGTTAGATCTTCAATGGGTAAGTTCTTCCACTTGATGTGATACTCTGAAATTGATTGATTTTGTAGCTGTTGAGTTCTTGTTTTTGTGAATTCTTCAATTTCCAATATGATTTTTCATTCTTCTTCAAGTTCTCACAGTATTGTTTGAACTAGGAGCTTGTCACCTATAACCTTATTTAAGCATGAAACATGGAAAACTAGGTGAACTCGGGAAGATGCATGAAGCTCCAATTTGTATGCCATAGTATCAATATTTGCAAAACTTTGTAAGGACCATAATACTTTGGTGATAATTTATTATCGTTATTATATTACTTGAGGGACATTTTTTTGTATGGTTGTAGTCGTAAAAATACACAGTCCCCTACATTAAAACTTCTTTTTTTGCGATATTGATACGTTTGTTGTTTCATTCAATTTTTCGCCAAGGTGAGGTTATCTTTTAAGGTTTGGAGAACTTGTTGTTAATGCTCAATGTGATATTCATTTATTGAACCTTAGAAATTTCTCTTAAATATTATGTGATGGAGGGTGGACGATATCCATAAAGTGCCATAAATGGGGTCATTTTTCCTACAGTATGGAAGGAAGTGTTATACCACCATTCAACTAGAGGTAGCCACTTGACCCATTGTATCTGTCTGTTTATTAGATACAAAGAAACGAAGATATCCTTCCAAAAATTTGTTCATTGTATCGGTTTTTCCATCATATTTAGGATGATATGATGAGCTATGAGCTAATTCAGTACCCAAACAAGAAAATAATTTCATCCAAAAATTTCCTGTAAAAATGGATCTTTGTCGCTTACAATAATCTTTGGGTTTCTGTGTATATTTTCAATTATTTCCCTAAATGCAGTAGCAAATGTATTGTCTTTAAATGGATGAGATAATGCACGAAAGTGTGCATACTTGGTAAGTCTATCAATTACCACCATGATGATAGTATTTCCTTCGGACTTGGGTAAACCTATGATAAAATCCATTTAAACCTCCTCCCAATGTTGACATGGAATGTATAAAGCTTGTAATAGACCTGGAGTCTTAAGTGTCTCAACTTTATTTTTTTTGCAAAAAAAACATTTTGCCACAAAATTTTTAATATCATATTTAAGGCCATCCCAAAAAATATCCTTCTTGACACTATGGTAAGTTTTTAAAAATCCTGAGTGCCCTCCTAAGGGAGAGGTGTGCAATTCCAAAAGAATATTTTGTTTGAGTTGGGAATTCTTACAAATATATAATTTATCTTTGTACCATAATGAATCATTTTTCCAGCTAAATGTTTCAGATGTATTGGGATATTGCTACAAATTTTGAATGAGTGTTCACATCTCTTCATCATTCTTACATTCATCCCTTGCTTCGGTTATCCACTCAGGTTAGATAATAGAAATAGCACAAATCAATGCTTCGACATACTCATCCTTTCTTGAGAGTGCATCTGCAAGACCATTTTGCTTCCCTTTTTTGTAGATGATTTCAAAGTCATAACGAAACATGTTTGTGACCCATTTTTTCTACTCTTCTGGAGATAATATTTGTTCCAAAAAGTATTTAAGACTATCATGATATATTTCTACCTTGAAGTGTCTTCTGATTAGGTAATGTCTCCATTTCTTTAGTGTTTGTATTATTGCCAACATTTCCTTCTCATAAATAGGTTTCAGTAAATACTTTCCATTGATTTTATGACTTTCAAAAGTAATGGGTTTTCATTCTTGCATTAAAATCGCACCAATTCCATTTCTTGAGGCATCACATTCCACAATAAAGGGTTTTTTGAAGTATGGTGTAGCTAAGACCGGTGATTAGCACATTTCCTCTTTAAGATGTTCAAAGGCCTTAGTTGCTTTTGGAGTCCTAGAAAATGCATCTTTCTTCAGTAAAGATGTTAAAGGTGTCGATATTTTCCCATAATTCTTAACAAACTTGATATAATACCCTTTTAACCCCATAAATACTCAAAGAGGCTTTATGGTTGTAGGTATTTTCCATTCCTTAATGGATTTAATTTTGTTAGGGTCTACCATAACACCCTCATGATGTAAAATATAACCCAAATATTTCACCTCTTCCACTTCAAAGAAACATTTGGAGGTTTTTGCATATAATTGTTTCTCCTCCAATAGTTTTAGCACCAGGTCAACATGTTCAACATGATCCTTCCAAGACTTGATGTAGATTAGTATATCATCAAAAAATACTAACACAAATTTTCTAAGGAAGGGTTTAAAAATGGAATTCATCAAACCTTGAAATGTGGAAGGTGCATTGGCAAGGCCAAAAGGCATGACCAAAAATTCGTAATGACCCTCATGAGTTCTGAATGCTGTTTTCAGAATGTCTCCAATCTTCATTCTAATTTGATGATATCCAAAATGAATATCCAACTTGGTGAAGTAAATTACTCCGTGTAATTCATCCAATAATTCGTCAATGACAGGAATGAGAAATTCATCTTTAATAGTGAGATTGTTCATCTCCCTACAATTCAGAAACATAAATCATGATGCATCCTTCTTGTGCATCAATACTACTAGAGTAGAGAAATAACTTTGACTAGGTTAAATTATACTAGCCTCTAGCATTTCTACAACCATACGTTCAATCTCACTCTTTTGAGAATAAGGATATATGTAAGGCCTGATGTTTGGAGGAAAAATTCCTAGAATTAAATGAATAGCATGATCATGATCATGAATAGGTAGGAGTCATTTGGGAGTCTCACATACCTTGGAATGATTGTCCAAGACATTTGGAGATCTGGAGAAATTGATGATTTTGATGTTTGAACTTGTAGTGAGCACAATTTTTCAATTACGCCTCGTTATTATTTCTCAAAAATATTTTTCATGACATTATACCTGATTTCTTTTCCTAGATTCCCTACGATACCCTGTAATTCAACTTTCTTTCCTTCCATTTTTTTTCAAGAAAAGTTCTTGAAAATTAAAATCTACCATCCCCAAAGATTGTAACCATTGTAATCCTAGTACAACATCAGCACCACCCATTTGGATGGAGAGCATTGGAATATTCAATACATATCGCCCCATGGTTAGTTTTTTATTATGGCACTTTGTAGATAAATTTATAGTTCCTCCATTTGCAAGGATCACTTGACACTCCAGTTCTGGGTATAGGAAGCAATTCAATTCCTTGGCTACCTTAAAATGAATAAAATTACGGCTACTACATGAATCAATCAACAATATTAATTTTTTCTTCTTGATATGTCCTTCTATCTTGAGATTTTGGGGAGTGGTAATTCATGCCAATTATTTACAATATATAGTTGGATTCATTTCTTCTTCCTATAGAGTTGGTTCCTTGTGCATATCCTCTTATTTTGAAGTTTCTTGTTCCTTTTCTTCCTCTTCTTTACAATCTATGTAAAATAATTTATTATCAGCACACTTATGACCTTTAGTGTATTTGCTATCACAACTGTAGCAAAGCCCCTTTTCTCTTTTTTCTTCCAATTTTTGTGGTTTCAACCTTGTAGGTTGCAGAAGTCTAAGAGTATCAACACTTCCATCTTTATAGTTGTGAGTGGTAGGCTTCCTTGTCGCTATTATTTTTCTTTCAATTTTTCTTGGCAACCTGAATGCCTTCTCCAATGAATTAGGTTCCCAAAGTTGAACCTCATGTTGGATGTTATCCTCTAAAGTCCTTATGAAGACAACAATCATGTGTTCCTCTGGAATATCAGTTGCCATTATATTAAATTTTTGGAAGTCCTCAATGTGCTCCACCATTGAACCCTTTTGTTTGAGATTTATCAATTGGCTAAATAAGGTGTTGCTCTTCGTATCCTCATAACGTGTTATCATTTCCTCCGTAAAAATTGACCAAGGGACAATTTTTTTATGAGATAAAATCCATATATACCATACATATGTATTTTCTTCTAAATATAAAGTTTCAATGTTTACCTTTTGTATGTTTTGCACATTATGGAGATCAAAATATTGCTCCATTTGTAGTAACCATGTTACCGGATCCTTGCCATCAAACTTCATCATATTGATATTTGGAATATTGTTGGTCTTAAATCCAACATTAGAGTCTATGAAATCATGATTAACATTCCTTTTTTTCTTATCATGAGTTTCATCTACTACCATTTCGCCATTAGGAATCATTTCTTGTATTCTCTTTCTCAGACCTTCCTTCAAACTTTCCATGTTTGCGTTCATTTTCTCTTCTATACCATCAATCATAGCTTCCATGCCATTATTCAAACCATCCATCTTAGATTGCATGAATTTCTTCAATCCATCCATGTCATTCTTCAAACCATCCATCTTAACTTCCATGCCTTTATTCAATCCTTCCATGCCTTTCTTCAAACCATCCATCTTAGCTTCCATTTCATTTTTTCTTATTCTTTGTGAGAGTGAAATTTTTTGCACATGGTATTGTAATTTTGATATATCATGTGGCATTTCTTCCTCTTCATTAGTCATCCTAGAGATTTTCGAGGGCTTAATGGGCATGGAATTATTTTTTGGGGGAATTTTTGAACCCAATGTTGATATCTATGCTTCAATATGCCCTTGGAATCACTTCAAACTTATTTTTCAAACAAGAATTATGTAATTAAAAAAAGAGGATACACACTTTTTTCTTTCTTTTGAGGATCTTGATATTGAAACTGATGTATCTCTGTAATTTCAGATTCCCAAGATTTTATCTTCGGTCTTGTAGTAGCCCTTTGAGTCTTCCTTCCAATGCCATAGGTCAAAACTAATTTGGATTCTTCAAGGTAACATTATGCCCGATCTACCATAATGACCTAATTATGGGATATTTTAGTAAATCGAAATTGTACGACGTGCCACATGTCACTAATTTTACCTTCGGCTCATAAATCTATACAAAAGAAACTAAATTCTATGCACTTTTGGTCAATTTTTACAGAATTGCAATCCGATTTCTAAAAAAAAATGTTATGATGATTTTACCTCGACCACTTGTTTGAGATGAAATTCAGGAGATTTCAAAAACCCTAACTTCCTCAGATCACATCTCTAAAAATATAGCGAAACAAGATCTAAAATTTTTACTCAAGGTACCTCAAGATTTAAGCTCAATGTTTTTTTTTCAGCTTCTAAGCCTTGAGAGAAAAAAAATTATATCAAAAATTCAAAGATGACCTTTAGCAACAACGAAACCCTATAATCCAAAGCTCTGATACCAAATTTTATGAAACCAACTCACAAAGTGGAAGAAATGATAGATCAACGACTTAGAAATCTACCTTTTCGAAGGGGAAACCTCCTTTACATTACATAAACGAATAATTCTTGGAAGATGCAAATGAAAAAACCTCCTTTCCATATATAGGAGACCAAGGGGTCACAGTATAATCCTAGCTGACCTAAAAAAAAAAATGTAAGGGGAAAACAATGACAATAGTGGGCTTCTATGGGGCACAAGAAGAACAATATGGGGACTACATGGGTACAACAATAGCAATAAGGGGGCTACACTAGAAATAAAAATAAGGGGATAGACTAGTATTAAAGGGACCTAGTAGATTCAATCCTCTATTCTTTCAAATGAAGATCAACATCCCACCATACTTGACTGCAATCAATACTATTAATATTGAGATCAAAGTTATTAGGATAAGGAACTAATGTAACAAATTCCTTAAACATGTCGGTAAAGTGATTCAATTATAAAGAAGAGGAGGAAATATCAAATGAGAAATCATTTTCAACAACTTACTTAATTTTTTTAAGTAATGAGCTACATTGAAAACTATTTATTGGGTATATACCATTCAATAAACCAATAGATAACAAATGTAGAATTGCAAGACAAATTCTACAACTTCTTGAAAGTATAACTTTAAAATTTCTATGGTTGTTAATTATCTTATTAGAAACATATCAAGAATTGTTCTTTAAAAAACATATAATTTTACCTACTCATTGGCCATTGGAGGAATAACACCAATATATAGACATTAGGCATGACTAGTTTCCTATGTCAAGACCAATAAATTAATAGGTTATTCCTAATAACTCATCCATATATCATGAAAAATCAAAAGAATCCAACCTAAATGAAACCAAATCCATCATATGCTGGAGGAATATATTAAAGACAACTTCCATGCTTCTAATAATAAAAAACTCAACAATATCCACCAATATATAAACTAGGTTCCAAAAATATTACATTGAAAAGGCTTACTAATATGTTGTCTTATTATTATGGGAAATATGTGTCTTTAAAATTTGTTTTCCTTCATACCTGCTCAGTTTCACAAATGGAAATATATTATAGAGCTGACAAATTGGAAGTGTAGTAAGAGGATAAACCAAAAATCCATCCACTTATCCATATATATCATCCTAAAACTCCTATTATCTCATGAAAATCAAAGGTTTACCCCTCATAAAAACTAAGAATTGAAAATGGGAACAGCCAAGACTATTTAATGAAGCATCACCTTAAAACAATTTAATTATTTAACCCTAAAGTGGGTAAAACTTATCACCTTTCCATTGGAATTTTGATACAAATCAAAATTTTGACAAGTTGGAATATCTTGGGCTCCTCTCTTATGGCCTCAAGATACATACCAGAGCTAATGAATTTAAATAACACAAGAACTTGCAAAGCTGTAGGCCAAAAAATTTAATAGCTTTGATCAAACTCAAGATTGGAAGATTGTAAATTATTCTTTAGAAAATTCTCTCGACTACAAGAATATTTACTTAACTGTGGAAGAAGTTTCAAATATGGACACATTTCTCATTCTTTTCATAAAAATAGCTAGTAATCACAATTTAGAAATATTTTGGGAAGCAAGATCCTAAAGACCATGCTTCTCGAGGAAAAAAAGACAAAACTAACTTTTCTACCCGTAGCCATGTTCTCTTACCCAAATTCCAAGCTTTGGTGCTTCAACAAGGTACACGCATCATTGGTTTTTTATTCCAATGAAAAAATCACTTTATAGCATCGGAGCATTAGAACCCAAGCATGGAAAACAACATCCAAAATATTATCGATTTCTTCAAAAAAAACATACAAGCCATAGGTCTTACGTAGATGACTTCAATCCTTAGTCACCCACGTTTGGTGATTTATTTCAAAAAAATGAATTTCACTAAATATGAAGCAACAATTAATTTAATCAAAATACTTAAATTTCCTAATAAATTTTAATAATAAATCTTTAAGATTCATTATTTTTATACTTGAAAAATTAAAAGAAAATCCAAATCATCGAGTCAGGTTTTTGCAATAATATATGTAAAATCTTGAGCCTCCTGTTTTTTAGAAATTATAGAAATATAAAAGCAAAATTCATGTAGATAGGTATATATATAGATAAGGCCAATAAATTGGGTTGATCAGTGTGAAATGATTGTTTCAAGGAAAAAAAATTCATGAGGTCTCCAATTATAGTTCAGCGGAGGTTTGAGTCCCAATGCAAACGTGAGGTTACCAACTACTGTTATCAATGGAATTTAAAGCAACCTCCATCTAGATACTTCGGGGAAAATCTATCACATTTTTCTTAAAGGAAAAGAGATATATAATTAAAGATATAGATATGAATTTATAATGAAACTAAAAATCCATTTAATTCTTTTGTCCAATGTAATGGTGAAATGTATCATATACTTTTTCACTTGCACATATTTGCACATTTCTTTGTTCCCAAGTTTTAATATCAATTGGGTGACTTAGCCTAGAGAAACATATAACCCTCATATAAGAAAACAAATGTCAACTCTCTTCAGCAACCTCTAACGAACCATACGTTTGAGAAAGTAGAAGCATCAAAAATTGCAATATAGGACCTCACTTAAATGTTAGGTTACAATACCAGTCCCACAAGACACCTTGATAAGTATAAATTCCTAAAATTAATATAATGTCGACGGGTATTTGTTCGCATGTGAGATTAGGGAAGTGTTATAATGTAAATAGGTGTTTCGTTCTCTCTGTGGCATGCCTCACCCATGCCTCATGGGTAAAAAACGCATAAGGCATGGTGGACACCCCAACTGAGTTTCATACGAAGGATACCACTAATACCTTGCACCAAAGGGGAAGGAATTTTTGTTCAGATCAAGCCCCTAGGAAATTTCATACGTAAATTACCACATCCAGTTGCAGGAGCAATTTATTTAATGAGCTGAGAATTATGTTCAACATCTCATACATAATATAAAGGCTAAGTAGTTTTTTATACGCTTATAGGAAGAAAAATCTTCCATCAAGATATTAAACTTCAACTCCAGTTTTCTGGTGCACATATTAAACAAAATAGGACCAACATCCCACAAAACTTGAATTTCAGGTTAACTTTTTTGTTATAAAAACAAAAGAGGGATTTCTTCTTCATTTGAAAGAAAAACACTCCAACTTTGGAAAAGAATAGCAAAAAAATAAGTTAGTCACATCCTAATACATCCATTATTTATCCTCTCTCTCAACATCATCATAATAGTCCTGTGACACCTTGCTTTGTTTTAATGCTTTGATGACAACCTCTCGCGAAAACGAAACGGTTGATTAGTAGGCACATCAATTTTTATGATGGCTTGGGTTTGCGATGGCTTCATTAGTAGCATCATCAACATCATACTCTCCTCCCTCTTTGCATCAAGTATGGATATGGATTGGTCTTACGATGGCTTCATCAGTGCAACTAGAAATAACATCATACTCTCTTTCGTCTCTGCCATTTCACGTTCATCATGAATATATATTCTATTATCACACTCAAAATTTTCAAAATAAATTTTTGATAAGGTCACCATAGGTTTCATGTTATGTCATATTGGGTCAAATATTTGATGAAGAATTTACCAAATCATGTTTATCCTATGTAAAAAAAAATCACCATGAGTCATTTCATGTCAGTCAACTACACTCCATGTCTTTTTGTTTTCACACCTATGCCTCAAATTAAAAAATTGAGCCACTAGCCATTTTTACATAGTTTCTTAGCGAATTCGGTGTAAAATAGGCAGATTTCGCTACGAAATTGCCTAACAATTTCGTAGCGAATATGAGGATTTCTCTATTTTTTGACTTTTGAGCAATCAACTTCAAGGGCCGTTTCTGGGAAAACCAAGAAGTATTTTAAGAACCTTATATAGGTTATTGTCAAGCACATATCAAATAACATTAACCTCTTTCACGTTTCTCAAAGGTGCTACAAACTGGGAGAGTTAGGGATGTCTTTCGGCTCTATTTTCAGAATGCAGAATTTTCATGTTCTATACATGTTTTTAGAATACAGATTCTGGACAGCTGGAGATGGTTTTCAAAAAAAAAAAAGAGGTTTTATTCAATAAATAATGACCTATAAAAACCTCCTTCAGTTTTTCAGCATATATCAAGGATAGGGAGATAAGGGCTCATCTATGAACCCTATGTTTTGAGAAAAAACAGAGTCATTTTAGTGATTAATAAACTTGCTAAAGGTGAAAATGATGTTTTTTAAGGAGGTTAAGAGGAAATTTTGTAGGATCATATTTCATTATATCAATTTTCAGACCTACAGATGAAATTTGGAAGAAAAAGGAAATTTTTATTAATTTTCTCCATTATCAGGTAGTTTCGTAGAGTGCTCCAAGCTTGAAGGCCAAAAAACGCTACGAAATTTCTGAAAATGCCTTTTTGCCTATAATTTTTTTTTTTGAAGATCCAAGGAGGGAGGTTGATGGTATTCACTCATTTTGACTTGAAAAACATTGTTTGACTAGCAGTGGTGGTAGAAGGAAAAGACAAGGGACAAAAACAACCTTGCTACTAAACTACTCTACGGAAATTTTTTTACATGACCATTTTAGTAGTCAACTTCAAGTTTAATTTCATACCAAATGAAAATTTATTTTGGAAATATGAAAGAATTTTTTCTTCCACGTGGGTCCATCTACAAAAACCTCTCTCATTTTCTGCAAATCCATCAGGGTTTGCAAATTATACACTAATCATATTTGTGAAAAAATTGTAAAAATTCGACTTGGGGGAGGTCCAGCTTAGCATCCATGTGGAATAATGACACATCAAAACTCTAGTACACTCAATTATTTAGTTGGTTGCAGTTGATAAGGGTTATTAAATTGATTTCTTTAACTATTAATGAAAGAAGAGTCCTTTTTGTCCTCAATCTCTGCAAAACAGAAATATCCCTAGGAAGTCACCAAGTGATAGAATCATGTTTGAAATAGGTCTCTAAAGTGGGAATTCGAGGTGAGTAAGGTGGAATATTATTTTTATGATTCCTCACTCTATAAATGAGATATTTTTAGATTTAAAAGTGTTGGGAGATGGTTACTTGACACTACCACTTTTGTAATATTTTGATATCATAAATATACAGTTGCAGCATGCCTATTTCAGACCTAAGATTCTTCTCTATATTCTTATGTAAGTTTTTTATATCAGTATTTTACTTTCTCTCTAGTGTTATAGTTGTATGATCACTTGTAATTCATGATTACATCCTCCAACTTCCTGTTTACACCTAGTCTGTTGTTTTGCCAAGATTTATTAGTTTGCTTATGTATAATCTCTTGGAATTCATGGTAACATGCTCCAACTTCCTGTACATATTACTGTTTTTTCTATCCTTCATGTGTGGTTTAATAAGAATACAATTTCCTCCATGAGATAGGTTAACTTGTGGCTTATTTTTCATATCGACTCCATGCCCAATGGTAGTTACTAGTTTACATCTTTCACCTATACAAAAACATCACATTCAATCCAATTCAGACTTAGCCATCTCCTTTCAGGTTATTCATTGAGTATCATTTATCCTTTTGAGAGAGCCGTCTCAGACTAGAAAGGATAATTTTCAATCAAAAGTTGGTTTGAAATATTTACTCCAAGTTGACCATTGCAACAGCCCAACAAGACTCAATTTGGTGATAACATTTTGGCACCGTTGCAGGGGACCGAAGGTGTAAAATTTTCCCTCGAAAGAACGACAAAGTTTCAGTTCTAAAGTCTGATAGTAGAAGATACTTAGACACATATTGGTTGTATTTCTGCTCTGGTGACTCCACACATCAAAAAATAAATTGGAAGGTGACTCCACTACTTGAGGATCAGTGCTTGATGAAGTTCCAAGATGAGTTCCATTGCAAGAATAAATGCTAGTAATGCCCCTATGAATTGGTCTCACATCCCTGGTTTTCTAAATCCTATGACAAAGGTCGATTGGTTAACTGATCTTACCATATTTTAAAAATGAAAATAAAGACAATGTTACTCTTCATTTGGTTAGATTCTATATGCATGTACACATACTTAAGGTTCATTTCCTTGAAGATTTTCTCATGAAGATGTTTATGGTCACTTTAGAAGGAAAATCATGGTTTTGTACGAAATCCTACCAAATGGTTCCTTATATTCTCTTGTTGATTTCCATGTTGCATTTTATGAGATGTATAAAGAATTTCATTCTTCCTTATTGCTGGTCAAAGACTGTTGTAAAAATTGTGTGAGTTTTTATTTGGAGAATTGTTATGAAGATGAGGTGTTCATGGATGAGGAAATTTTAGAGGCCCTTCATGACAATCCCTTTCATCACCAATAAGAAATGATAGCCTCTCTCTGGGATGAAAATGAAACCCAACAGGATTTTATTTATGACAATCATGTTACATCCTCTGAGTTTTATGAAAAGTTCCAGTAGACTTGTCAGTGTTTTGATCATCAGGAATATGAGAATCATTTCAAACAACAAGAGAAAATACTGGAAGATAATTGCTATAATTCTCAGGTAAAGGAAGAAATTTATTCTTCATGTCATTCCTTGCATCACCCTACATCAAATGAAGAAAATTCTGAAAAGAAAATTTTAGACAATTAGATGGGTATGCTTGTTAAATCATATGAAGAGTTACCTTTAGAAATTTCTTTGGTACATGCTGAGGCAGTTCCTTCTGAAAGTGTCCAATAGTTCTCCAAGTATTTCTTCATCTCAAATGAAAATAATGATCAATAGATTTTTCCTTTTTTTATTTTATTTGAGAAAGGTCACAAGGGTTATAATGAAGAATATGAACAAGGAACACCATCAAACGATCATATTTACTCACACTTTATTGTTGATCAACAAGAATTATTTGTGCATACTCTTAAAGATCCTTTTGCAGCTCTACTGGAATCTTCTATAGGAATGAATTTCAATATGATTTTCAGTTATGTATACAAATTTAGATGGTGGAACAACTAGTCATCTCTCAAGAATGGATTTCTGATTAGATAAGTGGAATGTCCATTCCAATCCATTACTCAACTTCTTGATTGGCTTCATTGGAAAAGTGAGATCACTTGATTCAATTTTTATGTTGTGCAAGTAGAGTAGGATCATTTGTATATAAACAAGCTTGAATATCAAGAATTTTGTCAGTTTCATTTTTAAATTCAACATGTTTACTTTCAGTTCTTTAGCAGCTACTGGATTTTTTCAGTGACAAGGTTACAGGTCAAAACAAGTTGCAAGTTTTCATTTTGAAGATTGGAGCAGCCCAATGGAGGTGGCACTAGAACTACTAGTTCTTTTTTGTACCTGTTAGCACCCGATCTAAACCTCAGACTGAAAAGGGAAAATCAGGGTAACATCTAAACCATGCTCAGCCTTGTAGCTAGCCCTACAAGGTCAGGAGAGGGCTCTCTTTGGGAAAGGATATTAAAAAAAGTACAATAATGGACTGAGTTTAGGCTAGGTATAATAATGGGAAAAATTTTAATGAAATGAATGAAAATTTTCAGGGATGTGCGGGGCAAATAGAACAGTTTTAAGCTGGGGAATTAAATCAGGATACAAGGTATTTCATGGGGCAAGATAGGAAGGAAATTTTAGCAATTAAAGTTAAATGATGATGGAATGTGTAAGACTAGTGAGGAGATGAAAAGGGCATGGGAGATGGATCCTTTTCAAACAGCAGAAAACATAGAATATTGAACGATTTCCCAAGGCAGAGCATAAAAATGGATTCTACCTTTCTATCTTGAAAGCATTCAGAAAGAGATTTTTATGAATGAATGGCACACATAACAGTTAACATATGAACACAAAGGAGAAAACAAATGCTAAATTTCATATCACATGGATCCCACAAATCAGAGCTGTGTCTCTTATTAATTCCCTGTCCAAAACTATTTACAATGAAGTGCAGAGCGTTCTTTCCACACTATTCCATTACTTCTGGTTTTAGACTTCTTTACAAATGATTCACAATTACATTAAATATACTGAAATGTGGGAACATAGATCCAAGGAAAAGGGGGATGTTTTAACAGCTCAAGAACTGAAATCTGAAGATAGAAAAGAGAACCAAAAATCTGCCCTAAAGAAGGAACAAAATTACATTTGACTACTTGGGCAGATTCATAGTTACGTTGTTGAATGAAAAATAGGCGATTTGAAAAATTGATCCTATTTTCATGCTATTGTAGAAATCTCGGTCTCATATAAGCTTCTCGGCCTTTGATTGTCGCTTGGATTTCTATTATTACTCTGAAGAAAACTGAATTTTAATAAAATACCTTTGACATAACGAAAATGAAATTATGCCTTAAGTGAAGGGAAAAATCGATTTTGGATGGAGGGAGCGAAGGGAAGGAGGTGGGGTCCACATTGCAATCAGAATTGGAAGGAGTTGGGAAAGGGGATACAACATATAACAGAACCTTGTAATATGCTATGCGATGCATTTTAATACATAAGATTAATCACAATCGAGATTGGAGGGGGAGGCAATATATAATGGATTGTTAAAATCGCAATCGATATCGGGGGGTTTTGGATATATGCGAAACAAGCCACAAAGCTCCGATGCGATTGGAAAATTCAAAGCGGATAAATCCCTTTGTTAAAAAAAATGAAACATTTTTTCGCTTTTTACAAAGGGAGAAAATATTTATACATTGAAAGAGGGGAGGGCCTTTAAGGTGGGACTAGGATATATATGAATCACAATCGGAATCGAGGATCAGGATGGGCATATTGCATAATGAAGTTTCCCCGATGCGATGGGGGCAAGGCCTTTATAAAACAAATTAAAATAACATTTTAAGTTTTACAAAGGGAGGGCCTCGTTTATACGAATGGGCGGAAGATTTAATTGGTGGGACCCGTAGGTCCATCGGCATCGGAGATCAGAGGAGGGCGGAGGGAAAATATATGGTGCAAAGAGAAATCATCGATTGCAATGAGCGCAACGGCCTGCAGGCCATTGGATTGGACTAACGGATCAACAGCGGGGGATGTAATCGGAGGGTGTCAATCGGGAGAAGTCAATCGAAAGCACCGATGAAGTATGGGTCATCCGATCGGATGGGCAGATCGACGACCAGTATTTCATCGGGCGGGGTTCAATCGAAAGAGACTTAACATAATCACATCAGAGTTTTTGGCATGGGACAATCAGAACGCAAATATTAAATGTTGTGATTGCGATGAAAAGGGTAAACGACTTGGGTCGGCAAGGTTTTATAACATAAAACCTTTAAACTTTATTATAAGTTAAGGTATGGAGGGGAAGTGGTTATGTCTTATCCAATGGGATTTATAATAAAGGTTTCATAACGTGATTATCTAATGGGAACGAGACTTTATAATAAAAAATTTAAAATGTTTATTATAAAGTTTCAAAGGAGTATGGAGGGGAAGTAGTTTAATTGCATTGGATTTATGCATTGCGATTGTGTAATCGGAAGGGGAAAAAAGGGTTTATAAAAACGAAATATTAAACTTTAATAACATAAAGTTTAAGGGAAAGGAGGGAAAAAGGGGAAAGTTTAGGGTATAGAGGACTTTATTCACTTAGGCATAAATTTCAATCCAGAAGTCATCTTTGAGAGTGCAATATACCGTTGGAAAGTTATTTCCGGGCTCTTTCTGCTGAACATACTTAGAACATGATTTGACATTGAGCATGCAATGGAAAGCTTCTCTGAAAGGCAGGGTGATGATTTGGTGGAGATAGCAGCTTCTGAAATGTGCCTTATTACATATGCTGACATAAAATTTCATAATAAATGATAATAAAGGAAAAGTATTTACATCCAACTGAATAAAACATTTCTTTGATCTTCTAGGTGCTGTGAATTTGAGTTTATTGACTTCCTCATGACCTTGCTGATATTTATTGACACTTGACTCATTAATTTGACCATGATAAGATCCCAGAACCTAATGAGACCCATCCTATGACCTAGTGACATGACTTACAAAGTGAGAGTAACTCATGACTAAAGACCTTAAAGAGGAGAATCAACAAGTTTCTCATGAGGGAAAATGATGAAAATAATCACTACCATCAATGAATCCATGACCTAGCGGAATGGTGAAATTTATTGGTATGGGACTCCTAATATGCAAATGCAAAAGAGAAATTTTGATCACTGATGGCAGTATGACTATAATCACACTAAAATTGGCTCCAATGGGGATGGTAGCTCCTTGGAGGTGCCAAGAACACCATAGAACAAGTAGCCTTATCCATTGGGCATGGAGTCAATATACTACAGACTGACTCTGACTCAAAGCTAAGACTGAAAGCCATAATAAAACCAAACTGACTTAAGACATGACCTAAACACAATTGAGAAACTGGAAAGATGCTCATAAGTGAGCTTATTCATCAAACCTACTCTAATTGTTCTATTCACTTCCTGATCAAGTGAGATGGAACAACCAATGTAACCATGTAAGCATCTTGGCTGCTATTTGAATTCTCCCCAAGTGCTTTCTTATGAGTAATAAGAGAGAGCAACTGAAAAGAAACTCCTATGGAAACTTGGAATCAAGTTGAATCTTGATAAATTTGCAAAGCATGAGTTGACCAGATGACCTCAAGAATACTGCGAAAGGATCTTCACAAGAATAACTACTATTTTCCTTTACTATATCACTGCTCTGTTCCAGGTAATCTTCATACCTTGATATTAAAATTTTCCTAACAGCTATGCTGTCTTAATTTGATGAACGCTGCAGGCTGACAAAAGGATCCTGAAACTCGTGAATAACCAATCTCTCCTAATGATAAAAAACAAAACAAAAATATTCCTCATTACTTTCTTCATATGACTGCAAATCTTGATATGATTTTAGTAATGAAACGCCTACTAAACAAGACAATGAAGTCGGCTCTCGAATAAAGTTATTGTCAACACTCTTTTCTGACACATGGTTAGCCAATGGAGAAGGGCTTTTACAACAAATATCATCCAACACATTAGCTATAGGGTCATCAAACAATTAAAAATATTGCTGCAATGTAACCATTGATTTTAATGAGACTGCATGACACTCTACAGACTGTTCATCCTTTCCTTTAGAGATATTATGAAATTTTTTCTTTAAGAACTAAAATGCTTCAAAACATAATGGTACAAAATCGTCTTGCATAATTTAATCATATATCTCATCTTCCAAGCCTTTATTTGTGATCTGACCTTCAATTACATTCAGCGACTGTAAATCTGGAGCGAGGGGAGATTTTATATCGCAAATGATTTCATCAACTATTTTAGGAGAGGATTTCTCATTAACAATTGCTCAAGAATTTTGCTATCTGTCTCAATCTCAACATTTAAACTAAGAGATTGTTGTTTTCTAATTGCATGAAAATTATATTTGATAAACTGAATTGAAGCGAAACAAAGAGGCAAAGATCCCTCACTTACTTCCATATTTTCCAGAATTTCTTCATCACTATCCTGGATGATATGCATCGGATGATTACTGTTTTCAAGCTGTTGAAACTGAACTTCCTCCCATAAACCAACTGTCGATTGCTCTGCAATATTAGCTTTTGTTTGGAAAACATAATCATCATCATCGTATTGATCAAACTTTGGAAAATCATCAACATAAAACACATCATCAAGTATACAAGTCATATCAAGAGATCTCTCATCTCCGAGACGTTCTATAACAAAGTCATTGTTAGATCGATGATAACTAGGATAAGAAAGAAAATGTTTTGGATCAACCACTTTTTCTTGAACATCCATTTCATTCCTTGTAGTGATTTTTTGCACCATATCTTCTACTGTGCTTACCAAAAGGTCGAGATTTACCTCTGAAGATGTCGAGTGTTCTGCAACGTTCCTCTTTTCTTCTTCCTCTAGTCTTGCTCTTCTGATCAACAGATTAGCTTCTACATCTACTGCATTGTTTTGTATTTATTCAAGTGTTGCTAAGGTCCTTTCTCTCAGCTAAAACTCCATTTCTAGATCAAAATCACCTAGGTAATGTAAGAGAGCTGAGCCATGAGGAGGTCTTATATTGGCAGGTATCGAATTATAGACTCGATTGAATCTAGTGGAAAAATGTTGTACTGTCTCCCCTAACTGTCTTCTTAGCTGGGCATACTCTTCTAAAATCAGGAAAGGTTTTTGTTTTACCACCCATATGTCGAGGAAGACTTTGATGAACTGTTGGAAACTTGAAATGCTCGCATCAGGCAGGGTTTTGAACCAACTCTTGACTTTTCCTTGCAAAGAAAGAGCAAAAAGCCTAATACTAACATTTTCTTCATCAACTTCAAAAAGGTCTAGGAAAGTCTCAACATTCTATACATGTTGCTCAACATTGATGTCGTCACATTCACCATCAAACCTCGGTAAATAAAGGTAATAATTTGCAGGGAAAGCATGGAGTATAGGAGGTAAGATGAGAGGTTTATATCTATCCGGGATTATAAAAGGTGTAGAAGTATATACAGGAGCTACAGGATTAGTATTGGTCTCTTTGGGCTCATCATTTCGAAGATGATCATCATAAGATTTGGGAAAAGGATGGAGGTCAAGATCAAAATAAATCCCAGTATTTACACTTTTTGAATAGGTTGAGTGAAGATTTTTATCATCTTTATCATGCATCAAATTCTAAAAAACTTTCAGGACAGACACAGGAAAAGCAAAGAAGTAATTTACAAGAAATCAGATTAGGTCCTGAATACCATTCCACTTTGAATACCTGAACTTTGTGTAAGATCCTTCCATTTTTATGTGCGAAAATTCGATCCTCCAGTGGAGTCTTTACATTAAGTTGGAGTTGCCAGGTGAAAAGTTCAGCCTTTATATGCATCTAATTGTTGTTCACCATAAACATTCAGATATGATACTGTGTCATTCTTTACCAGGGAATATATTACTGGGGTGATTAATATTTTATGCTAAACAGTAGTCCCTAGTATGGTCGCCAGAAATGTTAGCACATGATTTGAACCTCAGGCTGAAAAAGGCAAATCAGGGTAACATCTAAACCACGCTCAACCTTGTAGCTAGCCCTAAAAGGTCAGGAGAGGGCTCTCTCCAGGAAAGGATATTCAAAAAATTAAAATAATGGACTGATTTTAGGCTAGGTATAATAATGGGAAATTTTTTAATGAAATGAATGAAAATTTTCAGGGATGTGCGGGGCAAATAGAACAGTTTGAAGTTGGGGAATTAAATCAGGATACAGGGCATTTCGTGGGGAAAGATAGGCAGGAAATTTTAGCAATTAAAGTTAAATGATGACAGAATGTGTAATACTGGTGAGGAGCTGAAAAGGGCATGGGAGATGGATCCTTTTCAAACAACAAAAAACATAGAATATTGAATGATTTCCCAAGGCAGAGCATAAAAATGGATTCTACCTTTCTATCTTGAAAGAATTCAAAAAGAGATGTTTATGAATGAATGGCACACATAACAGTTGACATATGAACACAAAGGAGAAAACAAATGCTAAATTTCATATCACATGGATCCCACAAGTCAGATCTGTGTCTCTTATTAATTCCCTGTCCAAAATTGTTTACAATGGAGCGCAGAGCGTTCTTTCCACACTATTCCCTTACTTCTGGTTTACAGACTGCTTTACAAATGATTCACAATTACATTAAATAGGCTGAAATGTGGGAACATAGATCCAAGAAAAAGGGGGTTGTTTTAACAGCTCAAGAACTAAAATCTGAAGATAGAAAAGAGAACCAACAATCTGCCCTAAAGAATGAACAACATTACATTTGACTACTTGGGCAGATTCACAATTAAATTGTTGAAATAAAAATAGGTGATTTGAAGAGCTGATCCTATTTTCCTGCTGTTGTAGAAATCTCGGTCTCATATAAGCTTCTCGTCCTTTGACTGTCGCTTTTCTTTCTCTTATTACTCTGAAGAAAACTGAATTTTAATAAAATACCTTTGACATAATGTAAAATGAAATTATGCCTTAAGTGAAGGGAAAACCCGATTTTGGATGGAGGGAGCGAAGGGAAGGAGGTGGGGTCCACATCGCAATCGGAATCGGAAGGAGTTGGGAAAGGGGATACAACATATAACAGAACCTTGTAATATGCTATGCGATGTGTTTTAATAGATAAGAGTAATCACAATTGGGATCGGAGGAGGAGGCAATATATAATGGAGTGTTAAAATCGCAATCGAGATCGAGGGGTTTTAGATATATGTGAAACAAGCCACAAAGCTCTGATGCGATTGGAAAATTCAAAGTGGAGAAATCCCTTTGTTAAAACAAATGAAACAGTTTTTCGCTTTTTACAAAGGGAGAAAATATTTATACGTTGAAAGAGGGGAGGGCCTTTAAGGTGGGACCGGGATATATATATGAATCACAATTGGAACCGGGGATCGGCGTGGGCATATTGCATAATGAAATTTCTCCAATGCGATGGGATTAAGTGATGGGGGCAAGGCCTTTATAAAAAAAATTAAAATAACATTTTAAGTTTTACAAAGGGAGGTTCTCATTTATACAAATAGGCGAAAGATTTAATTGGTGGGACCTGTAGGTCCATCGGCATCGGAAATCGAAGGAGGGTGGAGGGAAAATATATGGCGCAAAGAGAAATCGCCGATTGCGATGAGCACGACGGCCTGCAGGCCGTTGGATTGGACTAACAGATCAACGGCGAGGGATGTAATCGGAGGGTGTCAATCGGGAAAAGTCAATCGAAAGCGCCAATGAAGTATGGGTCGTCCGATTGGATGGGCAGATCGATGACCAAGGTTTCATCGGGCGGGGTTCAATCGGAAGAGACTTAACATAATCGCATCGGAGTTTTTGGCATGGGCCAATCAGTGTGCAAATACTAAATGTTGCGATTGCGATGAAAAGGGAAAAGGACTTGGGTCGGCGGGGTTTTATAACATAAAACCTTTAAACTTTATTATAAGTTAAGGTATGGAGGGGAAGTGGTTATGTCTTATCAAATGGGATTTATAATAAAGGTTTCGTAACGTGATTATGTAATGGGAATAGGACTTTATAATAAAAACTTTAAATTTTTTATTATAAAGTTTAAAAGGAGTATGGAGGGGAAGTGGTTTAATTGCATCATATTTATGCATTGCGATTGTGTAATCGGAAGGGGAAAAAGGGGTTTATAAAAACGAAATATTAAACTTTAATAACATAAAGTTTAAGGGAAAGGAGGGAAAAAGGGGAAGGTTTAGGATATAGAGGACTTTATTCACTTAGGCATAAATTTCAATCCAGAAGTCAGTTTTGAGAGTGCAATATACCATTGGAAAGCTCTTTCCAGGCTCTTTCTACTGAACATACTTAGAACATGATTTGACGTAGAAAATGCTGTGGAAAACTTCTGTGAAAGGCAGGGTGATGATTTGGTGGAGATAGAAGCTTCTGAAATGTGCCTTATTACATATGGTGACATAAAGTTGCATAATAAATGATAATAAAGGCAAAATATCATGTTTTCACCTCAAAACATGTTTTTGATGTGAAAATTACATCCAACTGAATAAAAAATTTCTTTGATCTTCTAGGTGCTGTGACTTTGAGTTTATTGACTTCCTCATGACCTTGCTGATATTTATTGACACTTGACTCATTAATTTGACCATGATAAGATCCTAGAACCTAATGAGACCCATCCTATGACCTAGTGACATGAATTACAAAGTGAGAGTAACTCATGAATAAAGACCATAGAGAGGAGAATCAACAAGTTTCTCATGAGGGAAAATGATGAAAAGAATCACTACCATCAATGAATCCATGACCTAGCGGATTGGTGAAATTTATTGGTATGGGACTCCTAATATGCAAATGAAAAAGAGAAATTTTGATCACTGATGGCAGTATGACTAGACTGACACTAACAGTACCATAGGGGCACACCATCCAAAGTGGAGCCACTGTTATCACACTCAAAATTTTCAAAATTTGTTTTGATAAGGTCGCCATAGGTTTCATCTTATGTCATGTTGGGTCAAATATTTGATGAAAAATTTACCAAATCATGTTTATGCTATGTCAAAAAAACCACCATGAGTCATGTCATGTCAGTCAACTACACTCCATGTATTTTTGTTTTCACACCCATGCCTTCAAATTAAAAAAGTGAGTCACTAGCCATTATTACACAATTTCATAGCGAATTCCGTGTAAAATAAGTAGATTTCTCTACGAACCTGCCTAATAATTTCATAGCGAATATGAGGATTTCTCTGTTATTTTGCTTTTGATCAGTCAACTTCAAGGGCTGTTTCTGGGCAAACAGAGAAGTATTTTAAGAACCTGATGTTGGAAATATGATGCAGAGTGTTGTCCTTGATGGCAACCCACTAAATGAAGATGAAGACATGCGACTGTTGACATGTGTTGTCCTTGATGGCAAACCACCTGATAAAGTTATTCTTGACTTGATGGACTTGGTAAATGATGTAAATCTGATATGATATGATGTCTATTGACAATATGATGCTGAGTATTGTCCTTGAAAGGAAACTCACTTGATGAAGATGATGACAACTTACTCGATGAAGTTGTGCTTCGATAGAATATGTCCTCGATGAAGGAAATCCGATGTATCTACAAGTCATACGAAGGCAATGAAGAAAGGATTTCGCATGTGCTATTTATATGATGAAAAAGAGTATGTCTCTAGGCACACGCAGATTTGACTAGGGAAGTCGCGTATGCACGTGGAATAAACGTTCCAAGCTGCATGGGCAAAAGCGCTCAAAAAGTGCAAAACTAGGGGTAACCACCATGGTACGACCCACGATTGGGTAATGATCCGCCTAATTGACCCCGTCCAGAATGTCGTTACCTGATGTGTAATGTGGTTTTGGCTCAAAGCAGTATTGAAAAAGGGGCTCATGGTATTGAAAAGGGAAACCCATATAAAGAGAAGAAATCTAATAGCAAAGGATGCGAGTTTGGGTGCAAGATGTCTGAGCTTGAATGAATACTTTTCTCTGAAGTATATCTGAATGGAAAGGGTTACACTTGAATGATAAATCTGAATGTATGATGCACCAATGATGAAGAAGGGGATCTAGATCTGAATTGCACTTGTATTTGCTAGATCTGATTATGGAAGGCTTAGATCTGTGATGAGGTGAACATCTAGACAAACATCTGTCTGAAGTGAAAGGGTAAATCTGAACTGAATCTCTGATCTGAAGAAGTATGCTGCTCTATAATGATTGAAGATCTACACGCTACTTCGCCGCGGTGGAAGCGCGTATATACAGATCTTCGCTTAAGATAAAGTGCGTATGCGCAATGAAATATATACAGAGGTATACGCTGGTTTGTGTGGACGAAAGTGCATATATACGCGACATCAGTGAAAGGAAAGCGCGTATGCAAAATAGGGTTTGCTGAAGCATGGGGTATGAAACATATGATCTGTTCTGCTGTATTACTGCTGTCTGATCTGTGTTGTCTGAATTGATAAGTATCTGTTGGTGATGTATGTTTGAGCTTAAAAGTATTGAGAGGGTCCAGTCTGAAAATATGATGAAACGTGGCCTGCAAATGTTGTTCTATTGAAGTTGTTGGATCCAGTGTGAAAATTGATGAAACGTGGTCCAAGGTGGTGCTGAGGGTTGTAGCCTTCAGTCAGGGGGTTGTAGCTCCCTTCCAGGTGAGGCCGGTAAACGAGATCAGGGGGTCGTAGCTCCCTTCCAGGAGAGGCTGGTAAACGAGTCAGGGGGTCGTAGCTCCCTTCCAGGAGAGGCTGGTAAACGAGCGCAGGTGGGTGCCTGCGTGCTGGTCAAGTCTGCGCCAGGACATATGTTGTAAGATGTTTTCTCTATAATAAAATATTGAAGGCTGAGCAACTGCAGCGGTGGTTTTCTCCCGACTTGGGTTTCCACCTAAAAATCCTGGTGTTCATGTGTGATGCTTTGTGTGATGGTTTACTCTGTTCTTACTGCACATGTTTACTGTTTATTAAACATCTGATGATTGAATGATGGAATGATTTAAGTGAAGAAATAATGACATAATTAGATATCTGAGTATACGTGAGTTTAATAAAGGGTATCCGCGTATATACGCGAGTCTGCTTCAGGAAAGTAGCGTATGGGTTTTGAAGTAAAGAAAAGTAAATTTTTTTGAATATGCAGTAAATACTGATTCACCCCCCCCTCTCAGTATTTTTCCCAATAATTGGTATCAGAGGGGGTCCTTCTGCAGAAGCTTGATCGCTTGAAGGAGATCCGTCGCAATGGGAAAGAATCAAAAGAAGAAGGCCACTGAAAAGGAGATATCTCAGAAAACATGTGTAGCAGAAAATGGAAAAGATAAAACAGGTATTGATAATTGTTCTGATGACTCTCTTTCTTGTGCATGCAATGATGAAGATAGTGAAAGAAATGTTATGGATCTAGAAGAAGTTCTCAAAATCAAAGTTGAAGAACAACAAAGAGAAATTAAAGAGAAAGGCTCTATCTAAAAGGAGATGATCTCTAGAATGAAGGAACAGATAGAAATGCATGAAAATCTGCAGAGAAGACTTGAAAAAGAAAACCTCGCTCTCAAAATAAATCTGGAAAAATCAAATAAGAAAAATGATGAAGAACTTGAAGCAAAAATCATGTCTGTCATAGAAGAATCATACAAGGAACATGAAGAACTTCTACAAGCAGATCTTGAAGAATCAAACAAGAAGAATGCAAGACTTGAAGCAGAAATCGTCTCTCTCAAAGAAGATCTGAAAAAATCAAACAAGAAGAATGAAGATCTGCAACAAACATGTGAAGAAAACGAAAATTGGTTGAAAGAAGAGATTCTAAATCTGAAGGATCAAGTAGAAGATGGAAGAAGGAAAGAGGAAAGCATGACAAAGCAATGTCAAGCCTTGGAGGTTGAGGTAAACATTCTCAAAGGTAAATTAGAAGAAAAGGTTAAACTTTTGAGGTTTCAAGATAGTACTAATATTTTGGACAATATTCTGAGTAATCAAAGGTCTCCTGCTATCAAAAATGGTCTTGGTTTTCATGAAACTGTTAAAGGAGAATCTAGTTCACAAGGTAGTGCTAAAGATTCAAAGGAAGTCAATGCAAAACCTGAAGAGTTGAAAGAAACAAAAGGTCAACCAACAATGATGAAATCTCAAAGGAAATCATTCAATAATGTTGAATGTTTCAAGTGTCATAATTATGGGCATGTTGCAGCAAATTTCAGGAGCAAATCATTTCAGTCACAATCAAACAGAGTCTATTCAGAAAGGTACTCAGGTTGTTTTAAGGGATATTGTTTTTCATGCAACAAGTATGGTCACAAAGCTGGTGATTGTAATAGAAGGAAGAATAGAAAAGCTCATTATGATTCTTATGTTTATTTCTCTGGCCACATGAGATGTTATGCTTGTAACAAGTATGGACATGTAGAAAAAGAATGCAGGATGAACAGATCTGGGAAAGTGGACAATTTTCAGCACACAGTTGGAAAGCTCAAGAAAATTTGGAAAAAGAAGGAGGACCGATCAGAAACGTAGGGAATTCAGACCCTACTGCAGTCATCCTCTTTTGAAGCTTACTTCTCTGATTGACTGCACGAATGATGTGGGATACATTATGAGATTTAGTAATGTATCATCACAGGGGGAGCAATGTATGATGTCTCTCATGATTGATTTGATTATTCTGGTTATATGTATCTCTAACAGAACATTTGATATGAAGAAGACAGGTACAGGAAGGACAAGTTCAGGGGGAGATAAAGGAATGTGAAAAATTTCTATGTTTCACTTTCCATACGCGGGTTCTATTCACAAAAGTCGCGTATACATGCGAGTTTCAGCAGACACAGTCGCGTATGCATTTATGATAAGAGAATTGGTATGATAGCTGAAGATCTGGTGCAGAGGTTCAGGGGGAGCATCAGTCTGACTGTTAATAACTGTATTATTGACTCAATTTCAGCTTAGTTTCTCAGTTCTAAATAATGAAGAAACGGTACATGGTTTCTTGTGTTGAAGATTGTGGATGAGTCCTGTTTGCTTGTTGATGAAGAGTATTCATTGTTGAGATGAAAGTCCTATAATTCGGAGATAAGGGCAGCCCATGCAGAGATTGTTGCTGATGACTTGCTGATGAACGTATTCAAGTTAAGAAGGAGCACTGGTCCAGGGGGAGCAGCAGGTTGAATACTAATGATTGCATTGTTGGCAATATGACTGCTTATTCTTTGGTTATTGTGATACTCATGCTCAAAATGATGATGACTTAGTACATGGTTTATTGTGATGAGACTTTGAGCCCTGGTTGTTGATAAGTATCTTTTGTACTCACACATGGATGAGTTGGATGTCATTTGATTCAGAAATAAATCATGCAGAGTTTGTTACTATGGTTGAGAGATCTTTTTCCTACATATGTTACTTCATGTTAAATCTTGAAGATCATGGTGATGTTGCACCACATGGATGATGGCTTGACACCTATGTGAAGATGTTGTTCAGATATGAGAATCTCTCTTGGAAAGATTGTATTGATGCTGCAAAGAATCTGAAGGCTTGGTTACTATTGTGCTCATGCTACAACCATTGGATGACGCTTGAAGACACAACTACATTGGCCTATTTTTCTGTCCTCACATGTTCCAGGGAAGCATTCGAATGTCACAAGAAGAAGCTGGAGTTGTCTCTGTCTATCAGAAGAACAGATTTACTTAAATACATAATATTGAATTGGATACGCGGTTTTCCTGACATACAGTCGCGTATATACGCGAGTTGAAACACATAAAGACGCGTATGGTTGGTTGCTAGCAATTTTTGGTTGGATTCAGCTCTCTTCAGCACAGCTGCAGTGCTGTTTGGTATCTCTGATACTGTTTGGTATCTCTGGTGGTGTTCCAGTTCTCATAATTCCATTTCTAATGATTTGATGAAGATGTTTTGATGATTTGTTGGTGAAAGTGTTCAGGATGCACAAACTAAGGGGGAGCCTTAGTCATATGAAAAGGATGCATGGATGCACATATTCAGGGGGAGCATTAGCTTTGCTGAGTATAATGCATTATGATGGTTCTGTTATATGATCTCTCTGGAGGTCTTATTGGTATTGGTTATGAAAAGTCATATTTGTATTTTTGATGAAAAGGTCATGTGGAGACCCATGATGTAAATTGTAAAATTCAGTCATGTAAGGACTTGTCAAATTTGTAAACCCGTTTGGTTGGGTAGCTGAGTTAATTTTTGTAAACCCACTTGGTTGGGTAGCTGAGTCAAATTTGTAAACCCACTTGGTTGGGTAGTTGAGTCTCATATGTAAATCCACTTGGATGAATAATTGATGTAAGTATGAGTCTTTGGTGATAGGAAGTTCATAAAGTCATGTACTTCATTGAAAAATATGTTTGAAGATTCAGCATGAACTCAGGGGGAGCTTGGCCACTTCAGTACATATCAGATCTGCAGAACGCTTCTTCCACATGAGGAGAAAAGGGGGAGAGTATGTTGGATTTTGATCCGCCCTTTGCCCTTGATGTCAAAGGGGGAGAGTGACATGGTGTTTGAATGAAGGAAAAGAATGGTCTCAAAATGGAGAGAGTGACATGGTGTCATTGTATTCTTAATATACCTATCTGTTGTGGTGATCAAACACCATTGTGGTTGCCATCAAGTCCAAAGGGGGAGATTGTTGGAAATATGATGCAGAGTGTTGTCCTTGATGGAAGCCCACTAAATGAAGATGAAGACATGCGACTGTTGACATGTGTTGTCCTTGATGGCAAACCACCTGATAAAGTTATTCTTGACTTGATGGACTTGGTAAATGATGTAAATCTGATGTGATATGATGTTTGTTGACAATATGATCTTTGGTGTTGTCCTTGAAAGGCAACCCACTTGATGAAGATGATGACAACTTACTTGATGAAGTTGTGCTTGATAGGAATATGTCCTTGATGAAGGAAATCTGTTGTATATGGTAGTCTGAAGGCAATGAAGAAAGGATTTCGGCATATGCTAGATATATGATGAAAAAGAGTATGTCTCTGGGCATACGCCGGTTTGACTAGGGGAAGTCGCGTGTGCACGCGGGAATACATGCCAAGTCGTATGGGCAAAAGTGCTCAAAAAGTGCAAAACCAGGGGTAACCACCATGGTATTGACCCATTGTATTGGGTAATGATTCGTCTAAATGACCCCGTCCAGGAATACCATCGGAAGTAATGTAGTTTTGGGCTCATGGTATTGTTTTGTCTCATGGTATTGAAAAAGGGGCTCATGGTATTGAAAAAGGGTAAACCTATATAAAGAGAAGAAATTCATTGTGCAAATCATGAGTGTGGGAGCAAGATGTTTGAGCTTGAATGAATACTTCTCTGTGAAGTATATCTGTATGGAAAGGGTAAAGGTTTGATGATAGATCTGAATCTATGATGCACCTATGAAGAAATGATGAAGCGGGATATCTAGATCCGAAATGTATTTGTATCTACTAGATCTGTTTATGGAGTGATTAGATCTGTGATGAGGCGAACATCTGTCTGAAGTAAAAGGGTAAATCTGAACTGAATATCTGATCTGAAGAAGTATGCTGCTCTGTAATGATTGAAGATCTATACGCTACTTAGCCGCGGAGGAAGCGCGTATATACGCAGCTTCGCTGAAGTAAAAGCGCGTATGCGCAATGAAATATACACTGAGGTATACGCTGGTTTGTGTGGACTAAAGCGCGTATATACGCGACATCAGTAAAGGGAAAGCGCGTATGCAAACTAGGGTTTGCTGAAGCAAGGGGTATGAAATATCTGATCTGTTCTGCTGTGTTTCTGCTATCTGATCTGTGTTGATATGTATCTGTTGGTGATGTATGGTTGTGCTTAAAAGTATGGAAAGGGTCCAGTATGAAAATATGATGAAATGTGGCCTGCAAATGTTGTTCTATTGAAGTTGTTGGATCCAGTGTGAAAATTGATGAAACGTGGTCCAAGGTGGTGCTGAAGGTTGTAGCCTTCAGTCAGGGGGTCGTAGCTCCCTTCCAGGTGAGGCTGGTAAACGAGATCGGGGGGTCGTAGCTCCCTTCCAGGAGAGGCTGGTAAACGAGTCAGGGGGTTGGAGCTCCCTTCCAGGAGAGGCTGGTAAACGAGCGCAGGTGGGTGCCTGCGTGCTGGTAGAGTCTGCGCCAACACATATGTTGTAAAGATGTTTTTCTCTATAATAAAATATTGAAGGCCGAGCAACCGCAAAGTGGTGGTTTTCTCTCGACTTGGGTTTCCACCCTAAAAATCCCTGGTGTTCATGTGTGATGCTTTGTGTGATGGTTTACTCTGTTCTTACTGCACATGTTTACTATTTATTAAACATCTGATGATTGAATGATGGAATTATTTAAGTGAAGAACTAATGACATAATTATATATCTGAGGATACGCGAGTTTAATAAAGGGTATCCTCGTATATACGTGAGTCTGCTTCAGGAAAGTAGCGTATGGGTTTTGAAGTAAAGAAAAGTAAAAAGTTTTGAATATGCAGTAAATACTGATTCACCCCCCCCCCCCTCTCAGTATTTTTCCCAACACCTGAGAGAGGTTATGTTAAATAAAATATCAGATAACATTAACCGCTTTCACGTTTCTTCAATGTGCTACAAATTGGGAGAGTCAGGGATGTCTTTTGGTTCTATTTTCAGAATGCAGAATTTTCATGTTTTATACATCTTTTGAAAATACAGATTCTGGAAAGTTGGAGATGTTTTGCAAAAACCCAAGAGAGTTTTTTCTTCAAGAAATAATGACATACAAAAACCTCCTTCGGTTTTGAAACATGTATCAAGGATAGGGAGATAAGGGCTCATCTCTGAACCCTATGTTTTGAGAAAAAACAGAGTCATTTTAGTGATGAATAAACTTGCTAAAGGTGAAAATGATGTTTTTTGAAGAGGGTAAGAGGCAAGTTTGCATGATCATATTTCATTATATCATGTTTTAGACCTACAAATGAAATTTGGAAGAAAAAGGAATACTGTGGAATTCTCTCCATTATTAGGTAGTTTTGTAGCGTGCTCTAGGCTTGAAGGCCAAAAAATGCTACGAAATTTTTGAAAATGCCTTTTTGCCTATATTTTTTATTTTATTTTTAATATCGAACGGGGGAGGTTGATAATATACACTCATTTTGACCTGAAAAACATTTTTTGACCAGCAGAGGCGGCAGAAGAAAAAGACAATGGACAAAAACAACCTCGCTACTAAATTACGCTACGAAAATTTCTGTACACTAATGTTTTAGCTGTCAACTTCAAGTTTGATTTCAGATCAAATGAAAAATTATTTTTGAAATTTGAAAGAGGGATTTCTTCAACATAGGTGAATCTACAAAAAACTCTCTCGGGTTCTGCAAAGCCATCAAGGTTTGGAAATTATAGACTCATCTTTGAAGCCCATTTTTCATAATTTTCACTAACCAGATTTGTGAAAAAAATGTAAAAAATTGGCTTGGAGGAGGTCCAACTCAACATCCATGACATATTAGCACTCTAGTACACTCAAAAAATTAGTTGGTTCCAGTTTATAAGGGTTATTAAATTGATTTGTTGAACTATTAATGAAAGAAGAGTCCTTTTTGTATTCAAACTCTGCAAAACAGAAATATCCCTAAGAGGTCTCCAAGTGATAGAATCATGTTTGAAATAGGTCTCTGAGGTGGGAATTCAAGGTGATTAAGGTGGAATATAATTTGTATGATTCCTCACTCTATAAATGAGATATTTTTAGAGTTATAAGGGTTGGGAGATGGTTACTTGACACTACCACTTTTGTAATATTTTGATATCAGAAATATACAGTTGCAACATGCCTATTTCAGACCTGAGATTCTTATCTGTATTCTTATGTAAGTTTTTATATCAGTATTTTAATTTATATCCAATGTTCTAGTTGTATAATCACGAAGAATTCATGATTACATGCTCCAAATTCTTGTTTACACGTAGTTTGTTGGTTTGCCAAGATTTATTAGTTTCCCTATGTATAATCACTTGGAATACATGGTGAAATGATCCAACTTCCTGTATACATATAGCTGGCTATTTTTTCCTTCATGTGTGGTTTAATAAGAATACAATTGCCTCAACTTCCATGAGGTAGGTTAGCTTGTGACTTAGTTTTCATATCGAATCCATGCCCAATGGTAGTTACTTGTTTACATCTTTCACCCATACAAAAACATCACATTCAATACAATTCAGACTTAGCCCTCATCCTTCAAGTTATTCATTGAATATCCTTTATCCTTTTGAGAGAGCCCTCTTAGATTGGAAAGGCTAATTTTTAGTCAAAAGCTAGTTTGAAATAGTTAATCCAAGTTGACGATTGCAGCAGCCCAACATGACTCAATTTGGTGATAACAGATTATTTCCCCAATATCTTTGTCAAGGTCATGCAGCTGGAACACCACACCACTTCTGTCATACTGAGATTCCTTCTAGGCCCTGTACAGAGGTCTGGCTACAGGTAGAACGTTGTCCATGATGATCTGTTCCAAGGCATATTTTCAAGAATTAGTCCAGAACATACGTTGATCTGGGGCATTCTCTATCACCGTTTTGTCAATCTTTCTAGCTACAAAGAAAACGAAATTTGAATTTCTCTACAAGATCTTCGGGATGTCACTCAAAGTTTCCATTGGATATCTTCTAGATAAATTTCAAACACAATACCTAACCACATGTTGTAGCTATTTCGGATCTGGTGTGCATTTCTTAAGCTTTGCATGAGCGTCCTCTCCCATTTTTCTATCGACTTTACGAGCTGCTGAACAGATGGAATCCCAACCCTACATGATATTCCTCCCTGTTTCTCCAAGGTAGATATCTTCTCCTCCTAGATCTTGCTAGGAAGTTTCCTCTCTAGCTCTACATCTTTCCGAGGAAGCAAGGCAACCATAAAAACAAGATTTGTGACTTTTTATTCAATACATTCCACTCTTCCTATTAAGTAATAAAAAACATGATTCCAGATTAAACCGGAACAAACAAAACTTCATCCATAAAATACAAAGCCCATATATTAAACACCTGGTAAACTCTAATAACATGTAAGGAAATAAGAGAGTTTGAAATTTCTCTAGAAAAAAATGAAGAACAATAGCCTAACGGGCCTCTCACCTAAGTATTACATTTTTTCAATAGACAACTAGGGTTTATGAGTGAAAAGGAAATTCTGTCAGGAGACAGAACCTTGAAAAGAATTAGAAAATGGTGTCTTGGCATCGTCGGTCTCTTTGTTACCGTCTCCCTCCTTGAACTTCTTGGGAGACCCTCGATTAAATATTTGGCCTCTGGTGAGTGAGCGGATGACCTTTATTACGACAATTCGAGTGCTTATCTAGAATCATTATGAAGTTGTGAAGAGAGATGGAGGCCTTAGGGATGGGGCATCGCCTAAGAGGGTGGGTAATATTGTTCAGATTCATTTTGTCGAATGAAATCACCACAATTGAGGCACAGAGGATCTAATTTCTTGACTTCAAACAAATGTATCATACTAGACCTGCTAAACCAAGGCCGCACCCTCCCTCCTCCTTCCCTGAACAAGCCCTGCAACATGAGGGAAATGAAAACAATTGATATTTAAAATTTTTTGATATTTTGATATGAGATGCGTGTGTTTTTCAAGACGACTTAAATATTGGTCAAAAAGAGAAAGACATGTATGAATCATAGGATCCAACTTAGGGGTGAGTGGGAAAGCATCGCGGAGGATCATTTTTTACAATGTCTTGGCATGGAGAAAAGTTAAACAAAATTTGAAATAATATGAATTTATAGAAGTAAATATGTAGAAGGTTGAATATGTTGATTCATAGAAGGTTGAGTACATAAGGTTAAGGAGTCATCTCATATATTTTTTTCACCAAGTTTTATCAATAATTTGTGTATCTCTCTAAAGAAATTGCTTTTTTGTAGTCTATTTGTGTGTTGAGTGGATTATAATTAGTAAATTCTCCATTATAATTTAGAGTTTTTTGAGGTCGCTCTAGCTTCCTATATATGAAAGGTGTACTTAAATAGATTCAATATTAGCAAGAAGCTGTAAGAGGGAATTCATTTGTTATTATTTTTTGGTGTTCACTCTACATTAGAGTTATGTAATACTATGCATTTTATTAGTATAATAGATTACTATTCTACCTATGTGTTTGTATTTGTACTATATTCTATGTTTGTTTTTATTCTTATGAATGATGTTAGTTATAGTGGTTTAAATGGATGCTAATAATATCATAACGAATGTGATACCCACTAAAATATTTAACATTTTACACTTTACTTATTGGGAATTATTATTTGTGTCTCAAGTGAGACCTTCTTGCCCCTATAAGATGGATTATATTAGGACATTCGAGAACACTAGGCCATATTTAGAAAAATTCCGTTAACTTTGATTCTATGATAAATCCAACACTCAATAATGGGAAATAATTGTCTAAAATCTTTTAAATATGGTAGATGAGTTAAATTAGGGTTTAATGAATGAGGGGGTGTGTTTTAACCTATAAAATGTCTTCAAGCGACTTGAATGTTTTTAACCATGATCCTAAATTCCCCTTGATCTTATTTCGGATGCAAATTATTCTTGGAAATGGCTTTGGAAAGGTAGAAACTGACATTAGGAAGAGGTGCTTGAGGGAAAAAAGTCATTTTATTGGCTCTTGGGAAAAATGGAAAATAAATATTACTTTTAGGACTTTATTTGGTTATGTTAATGTATAATTTCTACCTCATGATAGATGAATTTGTCACTAAGCCATTATGGTAATTGGAGTAGTTAAAGACTACTCAAGTATTGTCTAAGTAGATAGAGGAGGATATGTTATACTTAGCCTTATTGGGGTATTAGTCTCCCATTACTAAGCTTGACTTTTTATTTGGGATGAAGGTGGTGTTGTAAGAAAAAGAACTTACAATTACAAAATACTAGACTAAGTTTGATATTAGACCAATTGATGACATTGTTGGGTAGAGTAGAGTTCTTGAGTGAATCTTCAATGAGTTAAAATCATGTGTTATAATTGATAGAAGTCCTTGCTTGGAGGGAAATTCATATTTGAATGTGTACCTGGTAGGGATGAAAAGAAAAATTTCTGTGTGATTTCGCCCCACAATATACCATTCATACAAGAAAAATTGTATTCTTCCCTAGTCTTAAATTGATCATTACTTTAGGATATGTTTGTGGCAATTATATCCATCCTAACAGTGGTCAGAAAAGGAATACACTAACAATTTTCCTTGTTGGCGCAAGGGGATTTTGTTAAAATGTATGGTTTAATGATTTTGTGTGGATTTGATTAGACAAATTGTGTGACAAGAAACAATCTAGAACAAACTACTAGTTTCTACTGATACTAGCTATATTTTTCTAGAGAATATCGATAACCATATGAAATTTATTATTGTAAGCATAGAAAATATTATTTTTACTTAGATGATTACCAAAAACAATTAATTTACTCATACATAAGTCCTCAGAATAACCATTGAAAGATTCAAAGCAATTCCTTACCATTTTTGTTGTAGCTAGAGGAACTTCTTCAATAAGGGACCCACTAGGACCTCAATGTTCAATTCTTATTGCATCCCAAACCTGGAAAACAAAAGAAAGAAATGAAAACCTGTTATATAAAGATGAAACTTACTTACAAACAAAAAGGTTTTGAAAAGAATGAACTTAAGAAAAAATAAATGCATTTCCTCCACAATAAAAAAATGTCCTTTCCAACACATTAATTTTAGTTTAATCTAGGTTTTAATGATTTAAATCCAATGTATGGTTTCACTTCAAGATGTAGACAAGTGCAAAGACAATTTCATGAATATATTTTAGATTTTTGGTGGTGATTTTTTAAAGCTCTATTAAGATTCAACGTTTCTTGAACTATGAGACGAGAACTTATATTTCCTTTGTTTTCCAACTCTAAGTGGATGGGGAAATTAACTATGGGCAAAGTCACTATTGTGGTCACTGAAGAATCATCTAGGAAAGCATAGTTTGTTCTTAGCAGTACTACCTTCCAAGATATGACATCTCATCCTCGTAGAGGTATAGATATTCTCAATGTTCGAGTCATGTCTACATTGTTTCAAAGGAATTTATCTTCTATGGATTGCAAATGAGAACAATAGATGAATTTGAAAAATGGTTTCCACTCTTTTATTTTATTTTCTAACACTTCTTTTATAGATGACCATTTTGCGCAATAGATGGTGCCTTGTTAATATTTCCTTCCACGTTAATGTGGTCCTGAGTGCTTACTATATTGGGGTCCTTCTTGAATACGAAAATAGAGATGGTGACCTAATCTAGGTGGGTGATTTACAAAGTTAGTTAATTTCCAATTTTATAGACTACAATGATTAATGAAATTATATTATGTATGAGCTACAAGTTTATATAACAAGTTCGTGTTTCACTTCTCTTTAGGGAAACTCCAATACATGGAAAGAAATGCAACAAACATGGGGTACAAATTGGGCTTTGATTAGTGTCCCTTTATGTTCTTTGTTTTTATTTTGCCTCACAGCCCTCTCAGCAAGGAAAATGTTGATTATAGATAACGTTATTCTAGAGAATTGGTAATAAAATTATACATACAATACCAATACCAATGGTAAAGCACTTGTTCGTTATCAGTATCTTTCCATATTTAGCCTTGGACATAATTTAGCACCCAACTAGGGTTACATTCCCAAAAAACCTGACTCATCGATGGTGTCACATGGTATTTCCCTGATGGGTTAATCACCCTATCAAGTGCCCCATTCAAAGGGACTTGGGCCTAGTCTAGACACAATGGGACCTGATCACCCTACAAATGGCCCTAAGTCAATATTCAAATGGGCCTCACAAACAAATATTATACTACATCACCCTTCACCAAAAATGGAAATTCCACCCATCTACCATGGATCCAACATCATCTAAACCATACAAAGGTAATGCCCCTATGAGGGAGTCACATCGATCCCCCAAATGAGTTTTTGTTCAAATTTCCTCCCACTAAGGTGTGCTTGATCCAACATACTAATCATGTGTTATCAGTTGTGACAACCAAGAATATTGAAAAGTGACAACAAACCACCCTATAATTAACCCATGGCCAATTTTGAGGAGTGTTTGAGGTAGACCTAACTGGTAGCTCATTATAGAGTCACACTCTTTGCACGCATAAAAAATTTCCATCGCCATTGAAAAAATGTGGTTGTGACTCTTCACAACATTCCAACTAATGGCCAACTAACAAAACCGAAATAGAAAGAAACTCAGATGAAAAAATCGTCAAAACTGCATAGAGAGGAAGCACCTGCGAGGGAGACATAACAATCCCCCAAAAGGGGGTTCCTGTTCAAATTTTCTCCAACTAAATTGGTGGCCCAACTTACCATGTCTATTGTGTTAAATTTTCCAAAATTTCATATTAGTGCTTATTTTGACTCCATTAAGTAAGATTTTTTTTTTTGGATTTATGAGGCTCGATCTATGTTAGTCTCCCTTCACTAGACAAAAAAAAAACTCTAAAATTTATGCTTCTTCCTTGACTTTTCATCAAAGAGAACTTAGATAATCATCATGGAGAGTTAGTTTGTTGTTATCTTGTATCATAACTCAGCTTACAAGAACCTCGATCATATTGGCTTGAATTCAAATTTGTGCTCAAAATTGATATTTTCTGAATCTGGACATGTTATAGGCTTGTAGTAATAAACCAAGACCCTTGCTACTTATCTTATAGCAGATATATTCCGACCATAGAAGAATATAGATAATGTTAGACTTATTTTAGGTATTTTTTTTCAACAGGAATTCTATTTCCAACTATAGAAAGTTATTCTTACAAACTCGGCTTCTCGTGAATACGTCCTTCATAATGTTGACTAGATTTCAGAGAAAAATTTGAAATTTGTGCCTAAGTCTAATACCATGTTGAAATACAAATGCATAGTAGAATTTATTAACATGATAATTGTTTATATATGTTTTTTTCATTTAGACATTACTTCGTTCATTGGGTCATCAAGAAATTATACAAATACAATGCACAAAAATATAAGAAACACCAAAAGTTAGGTTAGAAGCTAGGGAAAAACCCATTAGGAGAAACCCAATAATCCTTTCCTCATAAATTCTTCATCAACAAGAGAAATCAAAGTCATAGACAAAATGACCATTTGATATCCATTCTCCAAGTTTCAAGTAGAACCTCCAAGCCCTTCAAGATAAGATGCCTTAAATTCTCCACACTGATAAGTCTTGCATTCTTTCTAAGCTTCATAAATACTTCACACTATTTTGTCATTCCTATGAAATATAATTTTCACTATTACATACCTCACAGATATACCTTACACTATTTAAGGCCTCAGATATTTCACAGATATATTTCTTCATAATTCACTGTCTTTCTCCACTTTCATACTTCGTACTTTTCATCAA
Organism: Pinus albicaulis; assembly: GCA_034641835.2. Classification (NCBI taxonomy): domain Eukaryota; kingdom Viridiplantae; phylum Streptophyta; class Pinopsida; order Pinales; family Pinaceae; genus Pinus; species Pinus albicaulis. The sequence continues at coordinate 958,633,152 of CM076584.1, forward strand.
AATTTGTACCTTTATGTCTCATATATTTAATATTTTTTAGCCCTCCAAATTTCCTTTAGTGAGTAGCCTTGTCTTATATTTACACCCTCTAAGAGAAAGTAACCATGTCTACTATTTCTAGCATCCAAGAGCGATTAACCTTGTCTTTTATTTCCAGCATCCAAGAGTGAGTAACCATGTACTGAGAAATAGGATTAGTGTAGAGGAGAATCTGAGAGATGATGAATGTGATCCACGGCGATATAAGGTTTTTAGTTGTCCTAGGGCTAAAGGCTAACCATGGCTCCTCCCACCCTGGTCCTTCTTCAAAGCTTCTCATATTTCTGTTCAACTGGGTTTTTCGATAAGGAGGCTCTTGATGGGGGGACAATGGTCCCCCCCCCCCCCCCCCTTCCCACCCACCTGCAACCAATGTGACAACACGATCTGACACCGCTCCCCAAAATAGCCCTGCCGAGCATCCAAACCCCACAGGGATGAATGAACCCCTAAGATACTCATAAGCGGACAAAAAATATCAGAAGAAAAAAACTTCATCAACATGCATTCCCAAGGTGGTATAAATACCCAAGATCTACTTACCAACACAACAAATCAATGGAAGAATCCAATACATGAAGGACCACATGCTCATCAGTAAGTTTATTGGCTTCTGGCCCATCGAGAAAGCCCTTCTAGGCTGGAACGCTTCAAAGTGGAAGCAAAAGAAAAAAATTTCTCTCCAACTAGGACCAAAAGGCTTTTTCAACATCATCTTCACATGCATTGAGGAGAAGAATTGAATCATGGATGGGGGACCCTACTTCAACTCAACATGAATTTTCCTTAGAAATTGGGTGGAAATATTCAACCCCGACAAAGAGGATTTCAGTAGGGCACCGGTTTGGGTTCGACTGTACTCCCTTCCTCGGGACCACTGGGATGCTCTCTCTCTTAAAGAAATCGACAACAATTTTGGAGAGTTCATAAAAATAGCATAAGAAACCAAGATCAACCGATATACTGCCTACGCAAGGATATGTGTTTAAATGCACATAACCAATACCCTTTTGGACTTGGTAAGTCTTCTCCATGATGAATTTGAATGGGTTCAAACCATTGACTATGAACATGTGCTTTTCAGATGTTTTAAATGTCACGAGCATGGGAATATATTGAGAGATTTCACCCTCAATCAAATCAAGAAACTCAACATGGGCTTGGACACCCAAGATACAGATGGTTTCAAAAAAATCACAAGCCGCAGACGGCATGCAAGAAAACCTCCATTTGCCCCAAAGGCCTCTCAACCTTTTAATATCGATAACTTTGATGTTTTAGCTAGTCAGCCCTCCCAGAATTCCCCTACTTCTTGACCTCTCGATCCTCCATTGAATGCAGCCAATACCCCTCCAAAAGAAAGAAATCCCCTCTCATCTCCCCGCCACCCATCAACACCCTTACCTCATGAACTGATCCCAGTGCAAACACCACTTGAAAAGTGAGACAAAAAAGGAAAAAGAGCAGAGATGGAGCAACCCTCTACCATGGATGAAGAGCCGGAGAGCATCAATTTTGGCGATCTGGACATCCTAGGTCTAGAAGAAACATGCAAGAGTAAATAATTTCACACGATTCCAACTCAGTAGATACAATGTCTCAAGGAAGTTCTCTCTAGATCTCAACAACTGCCTACTCTTGGCATTCAAGGTGGTACCTTGCTAGATACCAAAAAAATCATGAAAGAATATAGAAAAAGGGGTAGGCATACTGATTTGAAACGTCTTATCATCCTTGGTGGCCAATGTTGGGCCTTGAAATTTTCATTTACTTCCATTACATTTTCACTTATATTTCTATATTATCACCTTCACTCCACCTCCATTTTATTACATTTACCTTACCATTACCACTATTGGGTTACATTTATGTTTTCCCAAAATTTATTAATTCCTAGTATTTTTAAGTGAATTTGTGGTTAAAAATTAGAAAATAATATGTGCATACTTATACCTAACAAGTGGAATGAGTTTGTTGCCATGTGTAGGTCAAAAAATAAGCTTCCAAAAGACACTTATGTGACCTCCTAAGGCCAAATTCGAATTTTAATGGAGAAGATCATGGAATCATGATGATATGTGTTTCATTTCTTATTTGCATTGTGGCTCTAAGAAGACATGTGCCTTATCACTTCCTATTTGGACTATAACTCTAGAGATATAGGGAGAAATTCATAGACTTTCATTAATGAGATAACTTCTCATCTTTTTGTATAAATAGTGGAAGCTTTTTCCTATCAATTATGTGTAAAATTGGAGTTATGCTAAAGCTTTGAATATAGAATTAGATTGTGGCACCTTACTCATGAATGTTCTTTCATTTTGACTTGGTTTTGCTTACATATGGAGCATATCCATTTACCATATCTCATAATTTTGGATAAGCTATCTAAAATGTGTGAGATTTGCTTGCTTTTATAGATTAAAATTTATTTTCTTTCTTAGTATTAGTTTTAGAATGACTGTGTAATCTTTGCTTTCCTAGAACATCTCAAGAAAGTAGATTTTTCTATTTTCCAGTTGGATTATGTTTGAGGCATTAGAGCTCACATTTGTTTAGTTTCTTTACATGTTTTTACATTGTTTTCTTAGATTAGATCCTCAATTATGTATATAATTGAATGCTCCTAAAGATCAGGTCAAGAGGGTGACTCTGTCATACTTCCAAATTGCATTCTCGAGTAATTTACCTATGCAATAATTGAGTTTTCCATTACAACCTTTATACTTCATTCCTAGATTAAATCCTTAGTTAATTGTATAATTGAATGTTCATAAAGATCATGTCAAGAGGGTGACTCTTTCATACTTCCAAATTGCATGCTTGAGTATTTAACCTATGCAATAATTTAGTTTTCCTTTAAATGCATTTAAACTTCTTTCCTAGATTAGATCCTCAATTATGTGTATAATTGAATGCTCCTAAAGATCAAGCCAAGAAGGTGACTTTTCATACTTTCAAATTGGGTGCTCTAGTGTTTAACCTATACAGTGATTGAGTTTTTCTTTACATGCTTTGAAATGCTTTCTTAAATTAAAATTTCAATTCCTGCAAGTGTGATTGTGCGCGCTATATTTTCTTTTAAATTTGCTTTCTTTGTTTTTCGTTATTTAATTTCATAGATTAGTTGAATTTTTCTTCTTCATTTTTGTTACTTTATTTCATATATTATTTTAATTTCATTTTCATTATTTGATTTCATAGATGAAATGAATTGGTTTTCGTTATTTTGTAGCTAGATTGATCTAAACTGAAAGACAATTTCTAGCACATACAATGCACACATGCTTCACAAGTTTACGAAACCCCTCGGTTGAAAATTAAATGACAGAAAATTATTTTGCTAAAAAATTTGGCGTTGTTGACAGGGAAGTGTGCATAGGAACTAGCTTTCAGTCTAGAATGTAATTTTTTTTTTTTTTAGTTTTTACAAACCATTTATGGACAAAGGGTCTAGAATGCAGCCCAAAGACTACATTGAGGAATGGTATCAAAAAGTGATTTTTCCACACCATTCATATATTATTCAAGATATCCTTGCAGTAAATAGAAATATCAAGACAATTTTGCATATCCTTACAAGCAATCGTGTACATTTCGTAAATTTGGATATGAATCTTTTAAAGATTCTAATTCGTAAATGCCTTCATTGTAAGCATTCATATACTTGAAAATAAAATAAAAAATATTTTTTTAGATAGATAGGAAAAAATAAAAATAAAACCAAGCTTAGGTAGAATTTTAAAATTTTTAATTTTCTTTTTGAAGAAATAAAAATAAGTTTTTAAAATTTTTAGGATAAATTTGATGTTTTTTGGTGCATTAAGAACCACCCATTTACTAACCCTTGGCAGGAAATATTTGCAATAAAAAAATGATTGAGAACAAGGGGCACAAGCGAAGATCAGAAGCGATAATTTAAGGTAAGAGATCGATCCTTTTTATTGTATTTTTTACAGAGGAATCGACTAATAAAATCTTGAGTATGCTAACAAAATGAAAATCTCGAGTATGCTCTCCTTCTGCACTTCTTGTGACTTGGAGGATCAGAAAAGGAATTTTTTTTTGTTAGTATATCATAAAATCTAAAAAACTTATTTAGCTACAAAATGCAATTCCGCAGCTAAAATTTTGTTTCCATCATTTAATTTAATTTGATTTTATTTTTCAATAAACTTTAAAAGTTAAAATAAATTTTTTTTGGGTCAAATTCGTCAATAAATTGTTTTGTTTAATTAAAATACATATTCATATATTTTATTTTTTTTAAAATATAACATATATAATTTTTTAAACGAAACTAAAACATATATATATATATATATATATATATATATATATATATATAAAACATCATAATCTACGATATGCGATAAACAAACAAAACCAAACACAATTAAAAAAACAAAACAATAAAAGACTTCATTTCATATAAATCAAAGAAACTGCCGATGAAGATGAATTGGATGAAGAAACATCCAATGAAATGAAGGTTGCATATTCAATTACAAACATAGACAATGAAGGTGTATCAGATGAAGACACTGTCGATGTAGAGAATATTGTAGATTCAATTACAGATACAGATAATGGAGATGATTCACATGACTACATTTCTAAAGAAACTACTAATGAAAAGAAAATTGCAGATAATTCCATTATGAGTAATTGGAATGAGGGTGATCGATCTGAACTTCTCTGTGAGAGACAAGCTCTGCAAATTTTACCACCACAGGCATAATTTAGCGAAGCTCGAGATGGTGAAGAATGCACCATACAGTACATTTCAGCTACATCTGTTCAGGAAAATCCCATCTCACTTTTTAATGATGGAACTCATAAGTATGGGTTTAAGAATTTAGAAACAAATCCAAAATTGATTTTAGCATAAGAGCATTTCCAGAAATCCGTAACTGTTTTGAAACATGATTTTAAAACACATTTTCTGAGCAAACCGAGGCGAATTAAGAAAAAATAAAACATGGGTTTTTTCGGGAACGGGGGAAACTAAGTAACACGCAAGCTATTTTCTATATTTCACAACCATTTGTGAGAACTTCAGGGTTCTTCGAAGCTCCATTTTGCGAGAAAGAATTTTTTAAAACAGACAGTGAATAGTTCAATATGGAATCCTCCAAGAAGAAGAATTTGAATTGAAATGAAAATCTATTTCCACATGGAAATATCGTGGCTATTCCAATCTATTTTCATGCTTGAGTTTCTTCCATGCTGATCCACCCCTGCCACAAAAAGGTGGTGACGTGGAAAATGAATATAATAACATTTTTCTCATTAAGGTTCTTTATCGGTTGCGTGCTTTTGTCAGGGCTGTGAATGTTGCACCTGAAGTATGGATACCTTTGCTAATTGGTATTGCAAGTAGGCCCTAGGTACAATTTATTTATTTATTTATTGATGTTCTAAATGTCTTTTTTAAAACTTCCTATCATACGATACCCGAAGTTGGTTGGCTAAATATTTCAAAAGCTATTGAGAAGTCTACTGAATGGAAAATCTTATACCAATTCCACTAAGTCATTAAGTGATTATCTGGCTATAATTTCCAGGCTTAGATACACACTTGGGCTATAAGCTTAAGATTTTCAATTATAGTCTTGCAAGTAGGAAATCTCATCATTAATAAATAATAATAATAATAATAATAATAAGATTGCATATACAGTCAATTTATTGAAGCAACTTATAAAGTGACTAATACTTGCAAAATTTCATTGAAATAATTTTTCGTGCAAGTACCTTTTGTATTTTTACCGCTTCAAATATTTTTGACAAAATGCTTTTGCAGCATAGATGACGATTCAATTTGACAGTGACTTGCAAAACAATTGGAAGGTTATTTAGATGATTTCTGAACATTTGGCATTAAAAATTATAATATTATTGTTGTGTATTTTTCTATGAAGCTTTAACTTGCAGGACACAATGAATCTGTGTGATGCCAATCATATTATTGAGCACATTGCATGAAGTCATCCGACAACATTGAGTTGTTTTATTTTTCATGGCTATTTCTTAAAAAATGGATTGTTATCGATATCATGAATTAGACTGAATATAACACTTTTTATTTTCTTTAATCTATTTTATTTTGGCATTCAAATTTTTCTTAAGAATCAGGAAGGAATTGGCAATTTCTTTTTTAACACACTTATGTTCTCTATGCCAAGTTTTTTGCACGTTTTGGATGATCAAATTATCATTGAAGAAAACCAATTGTGCACAATTGGTCTTCGAAGGACCAATTTCATGAGAAACATAAGAACAATTCCATGTCCATATCCATCAATACCATTACCTTTCCTCCCTTTTGAATTATAAATCCAACCCAGCAATTCAAAGCAAGCCACAATTTTTTTCCAAGCAAGAGTCAATTGTTCATTTTTATTCACATACACTTTCCATTACTCTTTGTCTACTCCTAACCCACAAATAAAAGCAAGAAGTTCACTTACATGCTTATTTGCAATTGTCATTATTACTTTCCACTGTCATCTTCCATTTTCATTTTCCTTTTCCTATCCTTTTCATTTCACAAATAAACCATTATTCAATAAAAAATATTGAGTCCATAGTCCTTTGTGTCTAAAATCCTTGAAAAAACACCTTGAAGCTTGCATGCCTTAATGTCAAGTATTCTTGGTAACGAACAATGGGAATACATTAATGTCCCTTGTTCATCGAATCTTCTAGGTACTCTACAACAGCAAAATTATTCGTACCTAGCAAGATGTGTTTGGGCATCTCGACTCTTATTGTCATCAATGGTGAGAGTTCTCGTGTTGACTAGTGGCATCCATTAATGGCCACTAAGTCAACAATTTCATTATATGTTTGACATCAAAACATCTATTCACATAGTAGGAATTATGCCAATGAGTTTTGAAGACATGAATACTATCATTCTCAGCATTTTGGAGCAAATGAAGAAGATAGCAGCTGCAGAATCATATGGCAGCTGCAGAATCAGATGGCAGTTGTAGAATCATATGACAGCTATAGAATCAGAGGGCAACAATAGAATCAACACCATTTTGCAGCGGCATAATCAAATGGTAGTTGCAAAATTAGATGGCAGCTACAGAATTAGAGGATAGCTACATAATCAACATCATTTTGTAGAAAATTCAGCGGTTTTAGTAGAAGCAATAAAAAGTCATCTTGACTCTTTTATCCATAACTTTTACGACCACTTGAAGAAGATTATGATCAGAATTTTTCAACTACCACAGATGCAGCTCATCCATTTCCAAAGGGTAAGTTAAGGTATGTCATTTTTTGACTTTTTACCATAGAATTCCTTGGAAAGTTAGAATGATATTTTTCGGAAAAAACACTTCTTTTCCTCATTTCATAAAATTGCCAATACCATCAGTTTCTATGGGGGGTACATTCATATTCACATTTTGCCACATTTATATCATATTCAAAAGCCAACATACTTTCAAAATATATTAACTATTCCATTATTATTATGAGCATACAATGGATTTTCAAAAGTACTTAAAAGATAATTGGATGCAAACACAATCATGGCTGTCACACAAGAACCAACCATGATGAAATCCAATAAAGATATACTTTGCAACAGTAATCAAATTATCATTATGAAAATTTCAAAGATCAAATTTGAGTGCAACAACAAAATATGTTTGAAACACAAGAACCAACAATGTTGCAATTCTACTAAAAGACTTTGAAGAAGTATGACATTATCAAATGATATCATGCAAATTTAAGACAAAACTCAAAGGATAAAAAAAAATTGATGTAATAGATTGCATGAGGACATGCTATAACTTCAGTGGGGCTATGTTGGGCCTTGAAATTGTCGTTTACTTATATTACATTTTTACTTATATTTCCATATTATCACCTTCACTCCACCTCCATTTCATTACATTTACCTTATCATTACACTTATTGGGTTACATTTATGTTTTTCCAAACTTTATTAATTCCTAGTATTTTTAAGTGAATTTGTGGTTAAAAAATAGAAAATAATATGCACATAATTATAGTTAACAAGTGGAATGAATCTGTTTCCATGTGTAGGTAAAAAAATAAGCTTTCAAAAGACTCTTATGTGGCCTCCTAAGTCCAAATTCGAATTTGAATGGAGAAGATCATCAGATCATGAGGATATGCGTCTCATTTCCTATTTGTATTGTGACTCTAAGAATACATGTGCCTTATCACTTCCTATTTGGATTGTAACTCTAGAGATACAGGGAGAAATTTATGGACTCTAAATAAGGAGATAACTTCTCATCTTCTTCATAAATAGGGGAAGCTTTCTCCTATCAATTATGTGTAAAATTGGAGTTATTGTCAAGCTTTGATTACAAAATTAGAATGTGGCACCTTACTCATGAATGTTCTTTCATTTTGACTTGGTTTTTCTTACATATGGAGCATCTTGATTTACCATCTCTCATACTTTTGTATCAGCTCTCTAAAATGTGTGATATTTACTTACTTTTATAGATTAAAATTTATTTTCTTTCTTAGTATTAGTTTTAGAATGACTGTGTAATTTTTTCTTTCCTAGAATATCTCAAGAAAGTAGATTTTTGTATTTTACAATTGGATTATGTTTGAGGCATTAGAGCTCACATTTTCTTATTTTCTTTACATTTCCTTACATTTTTTTCTTAGGTTAGATCCTCAATTATGTGTATAATTGAATGCTCCTAAAGATCATGTAAAGAGGGTGACTCTGTCATACTTCCAAATTGCAAGCTCGAGTATTTAACCTATGCAATAATTGATTTTTCCATTACATGCCTTTATACTACTTTCCTTGATTAAATACTCAATTATTTGTATAATTGAATGTTCCTAAAGATCATGTCAAGAGGGTGACTCTGTCATACTTCCAAATTACATGCTTGAGTATTTAACCTATGGAATAATATTTTTTTTTGCATGCCTTTAAACTGCTTTCCTAGATTAGATCCTCATTTATGTGTATAATTGAATGCTCCTAGAGTTTAGGGCAAGAAGGTGAGTTGTCATACTTCCAAATTGGGTGCTCGAGTGTTTAACCTATACAGTAATTGAGTTTTTTTTTTACATGCTTCAAAATTATTTCTTAGATTAAAATTTCAATTCCTGCAAGTGTGATTGCATGCACTATATTTTCTTTTAAATTTATTTTATTTCTTTTTCGTTATTTAATTTCATAGATTAGTTGAATTTGTCTTCTTTATTTTCGTTACTTGATTTCATAGGTTAGTTGAATTTCATTTTAATTATTTTATTTAATAGATTAAATGAATTGGTTTTCGTTATTTTGTAGTTAGATTGATCTAATGTGAAAGACAATTTCTAGCACATACAGTGCACACATGCTTCACAAGTTTTTAAAACCCCCGTTTGACAATTAAATGACAAGAAATTATTTTTCCCATCATTTTGGCATCGTTTCTAGGGAAGTGTGCATAGGAACTAGCTTTCAGTCTAGAGTGTCTTTTTTTTTTTAGTTTTTACTAACAATTTATGGACAAAGGGTCTAGAATGCAGCACAAAGACTACATTGATGAATGGTATCAAAAAGAGATCTCACCACACCATTAATCTATTCTTCAAGAGATCCTTCCAGCAAATCGAAAGATCAAGACAATTTTTCATATCCTTACAAGAAATTAGCTACATTTCGTAAATTTGGATATGAATATTTTAAATATTCTAATCCGTAAATGGCTTAATTGGAAGAATTCATATACTTAAAAATAAAATAAAAATAGTTTTTTTAGACAGATAGGAAAAAATAAAAATAAAACCAAGCTTGGCTAGAATTTTAGAATTTGTATTTTGTTTTTGAAGAGATAAAAATAAGTTTTTAAATTTTTAGGATAAATTTGATGTTTTGTGTTGCAGTAAGAACCACCCATTTACTAACCCTTGGTAGGAAATATTTGCAATAAAAAAAAATTGAGAACAAGGAGCACAAGTGATAATTTTATTTTTTACAGAGGAATCGACTGACAAAACCTTGAGTATGCTAACAAGATGAAAATCTAGAGTATGCTCTGCTTCTTCACTTCGTGTGACCTCGAGGATCAGAAAAACAATATTTTTTGTTAGTATATCATAAAATCTAAAAAAATTATTTAGCTACAGAATGCAATTCTACAACTAACCTTTTGTTTCCATCATTTAATTTAATTTTATTTTATTTTTCAATAAACTTTAAAATTTTATTTTATTTTTTTATCAAATTCATTAGTAGATTGTTTTGTTTAGTTAAAATATATATGTATATATTTTTAATTTTTTAAAATGTACCATATATAATTTTTAAACAAAACTAAAACATCATAATCCACGATATGTGATAATCAAACAAAACCAAATGCAACTAAAAAAAAAACAATAAAAGAATTCATTTCATATAAATCAAAGAAACGGTCGATAAAGATGAATTGGATGAAGAATATGCCAATGAAGTAAAGATTGCAGATTCAATTGCAGAGACAAATAATGAAGGTGTATCAGATGACGAAATTTTCGATGAAGATGAATCGGATGAAGAAACTGTCGATGCAGAGAATATTGCAGATTCAATTGCAGATACAGATAATGGAGATGAATCACATGACTACATTTCTAAAGAAACTACTGATGAAGAGAAGATTTTAGATTCCATTGCAGGTAATTGGAATGCGGGTGATCGATCTGAACTTCTTTGTGAGAGACAAGCTTTGGAAAATTTACCCAGCAGACATCATCCACTGAAGCTCGAGATGGTGAAGAATGCTCCGTACAATACATTGCATCTACTTCTGTTCAGGAAAATCCCATCTCACTTGTTAATTATGGAACTCATGAGTATGGGTTTCAGATTTCAGAAACAAATCCGAAATTGATTTTAGTAGAAGAGCATTTCTAGAAATGCGTAATTGTTTTGACACATGATTTTAAAATGCATTTTCTGAGAAAATGGAGGTGAATTAAGAAAAAATAAAACATGGATTTTTTTGGGAACGAGGGAAATTAGGTAACACACTAGTGATTTTCTGGATTTCACAACCATTTGGGAGAAATTCATGGTTCTTCGGAGCTTTGTTTTGGAGATTGCATGGAGAAACATTTTTTTCAAATAGATAATAAAAATTTCAATATGCCATCCTCCAGGACGAATATTTTGAATTGAAATCAAAATCTATTTCCACATGGAAATCTCGTGGCTATTCCAATCTATTTCCATGCTTTAGTTTCTTCCATGCTGATCCATCCCTGTAACAAAAGGTGGTAACGTGGAAAATGAATAGAATAAAATTTTTCTCATTAAGGTTATTTCTGGGCTGCATGCTTTTGTCAGAGCTGTGAATGTTGCACCTAAAGTACAAATACCTTTCCTAATTGGTATACCTTTGATGTTCTAAATGCCGTGTTTAAGACTTCCTCTCACAAGATACCTGAACTTGTTTGGCTAAATATTTCAAAATATATTCACAAGTCTATTGAATGGAAAAGCTGATACCGATTCCACTAAGTCATTAAATGATTATATTGCTATAATTTCTGGGCTTGGATGCACACTTCGGCTATTATCTTAAGATTTTAAATTATAGTCTTGCAAGTAGGACATCTCATCATTAAAAATATAAATAATAATAATAATAATAATAATAATAATATATAATCTATTTATTGAAGCAATTTATAAAGCGAAGAATATTTGCAAATTTTGATTGAAATAATTTTTTGTGCAAGTACTTTTTGTATTTTTACCGCTTCAAATATTTTTGACAACATGCTTTTGCAGCACAGATGATGATTCAATTTGACAGTGACTTGCAGAACAATTGGAAGATTATTTAGATGATTTTTGAACATTTGGCATTAAAAATTATATTAATATTGTTGTGTATTTATTTTTCATGGTTATTTCTTAAAAATGGATTCTTATCGATATCATGAATTGGACTGAATATAACAATTTTGATTTTCCTTAATATGTTTTATTTTGGCATTCAAATTTTGTGTAACAATCAGGAAGGAATTGGCCATTTCTTTTTTAACACACTTATGTTCTTTATGCCAAGTTTTTTTTGCAGGTTTCGGATGATCGAATGATAATTTAAGAAAACCAATTGTGCACAATTGGTCTTCGAAGGACCGTTTTCATGAGAAATGTAAGAACAAGTCCATGTCCATACCCATCAAGACCACTACCTTTCCTCCCTTTTGAATTATAAATCCAGCCAAGCAATTCAAAGCAAGCTACAATTATTTTCCAAGCAAGATTCAGTTGTTCATTTTTATTCACATACACTTTCCATTACTCTTTGTCAACTCCTAACCCACAAATAAAAGCAAGAATTTCAATTACATGCTTATTTCCCATTGTCATTATTTTCCATTGTCATCTTCCATTTTCATTTTCCTTTTCCTATTCTTTTCATTTCAAAAATAAACCTTGCTTCAATACAACATATTGATTCCATAGTCCTTTGAGTCTAAAATCGTTGCAAAAATGCCTTGAGTCTTACATGCCTTAATGGAAAGTCTTCTTGCTAACGAAAAATGGGAATACATTAATGTCCCTTGATCATTGGATCTTCTAGGTACTTGACAACAGCAAAATTATTTGTACCTAGCAAGATGTGTTTGGGCATATTGACTCTCATTGTCATCAATGGTAAGAGTTCTCGTGTTGATTAGTGGCATCCATTAATGGCCACTAAGTCAAAAATTTCCTGCTATGTTTGACATCAGAAAATTTATTCACATAGCAGGAATTATGCTAATGAGTTTTGAAGACATGAAGACAATAATTTTTAGCATTTTGGAGCAAACGAAGAAGATGAAAACTACAGAATCATATGGCAGTTGTAGAATCAGATGAAAGCTACAGAATCAGATGACAGCTGCAGAATCAGAGGGTAGCAGTAGAATCAACACCATTTTTCAGCTACAGAATTAGATCGCAGTTGCCGAATCAGAGGACAACTACATAATCACCATCATTTTGCAGCAAATTCAGCAGTTTTAGTAGAAGCAATAAAAAGTCATCTTGACTCTTTTATCCATAACTTGTACAACCACTTGAAGAAGATTATGATCAAAATTTTGCAACTACCACACATGCAGCTCATCCATTTCCAAAGGGTAAGTTAAGGTATGTCATTTTCTAACTTTTTGCCATAGAATTCCTTGAAAATCTAGAATGATAATTTTGGAAAAAAAACTTTTTTTCCTCATTTTATAAAATTGTCAATGCCATTAGTTGGGGGGGGGGGGGGGTTACATTCATATTCACATTTTTCCACATTCATATCACATTCAAAATCCCACATACTTTTGAGATATATTAAATATTACATTATTATTATAAGCATATAATGGCTTTTAAAAAGTACTTAAAAGATAATTGGATGCAAACACAATCATGGTTTCCACACAAGAACCAACCATGATGCAATCTACTAAAGATATAATTTGCAACAATAATCAAATTATCATTATGCAAAGTTCAAAGATAAAAATTGAGTGCAACAACAAAATATGGTTGAAACACAAGAACCAACCACATTTCAATTCAACTAAAATACTTTGCAGAAGTATGAAGTTATCAAATGATATCATGCAAAGTTAAGCTAAAGCTCAGGATAAAAAATAATTAATGTAATAGATTGCATGAGGACATCCAATAGCTTCAGTTGGGGGGTATGTTGGGCCTTGAAATTGTCATTTACTTCGAGTACATGTTCACTTATATTTCCATATTATCACCTTCACTCCATCTCCATTTCATTACATTTACCTTACCGTTACCACTATTGGGTTACATTTATGTTTTTCCAACTTTATTAATTCCTAGTATTTTTAAGTGAATTTGTGGTTAAAAATTAGAAAATAATATTCACATACTTATACCTAACAAGTGGAATGATTTTGTTTCCATGTGTACGTAAAAAAAAAGCTTTCAAAAGACTCTTATGTGGCCTCCTAAGGCCAAATTCGAATTTTAATGGAGAAGATCATGGGATCATGAGGATATGTGTCTCATTTCCTATTTGTATTGTAACTCTAAGAAGACATGTTCCTTATCACTTCCTATTTGGATTGTAACTCTAGAGATATAGGGAGAAATTCATGGACTCTCATTAATGAGATAACTTCTCATATTTTTCTATAAATAGGGGAAGCTTTCTCCTATCAATTATGTGTAAAATTGGAGTTATCCTCAAGCTTTCAATACAGAATTAGATTGTGGCACCTTATTCAAGAATTTTCTTTCATTTTAACTTGGTTTTGCTTACATATGGATCATCTTGATTTACCATCTCTCATAATTTTGGATCAGCTATCTAAAATGTGTGAGATTTACTTGCTTTTATAGATTAAAATTTATTTTCTTTCTTATTATTAGTTTTAGAATGACTATGTAATCTTTGATTTCCTAGAACATCTCAAGAAAGTATATTTTTCTATTTTCCAATTGAATTATGTTTGAATAATTAGAACTCACAGTTGTTTAGTTTCTTTACATGTTTTTACATCGTTTTCTTAGATTATATCCTCAATTATGAGTATAATTGAATTCTCCTAAAGATCATGTTAAGACGGTGACTCTGTCATACTTCCAAATCACATGCTCGAGTATTTAACCTATGAAATAATTGAGTTTTCCATTACATGCCTTTATACTGCTTTCCTAGATTAAATCCCCAGTTAATTGTATAATTGAATGTTCATAAAGATCATGTCAAGAGGGCGACTCTGTCATACTTCCAAATTGCATTCTCGAGTATTTAACCTATGCAATTGTTGAGTTTTCCTTTGCATGCCTTTAAACTTCTTTCCTATATTGGATCCTCAACTATGTGTATAATTGAATGCTGCTAAGCATCAGGCCAAGAAGGTGACTTCTCATACTTCCAAATTGGGTGCTCGAGTGTTTAACCTATACAGTAATTGAGTTTTTCTTTACATGCTTTGAAATGCTTTCTTAGATTAAAATTTCAATTCTTGTAAGTGTGATTACGCACGCTATATTTTATTTTAAATTTGTTTTCTTTATTTTTTGTTATTTAATTTCATAGATTAGTTGAATTTCTCTTCTTTATTTTCGTTACTTGATTTCATAGGTTAGTTGAATTTCATTTTCATTATTTGATTTCATAGATTAAATGAACTAGTTTTCGTTATTTTTTAGTTAGATTGATCTAAATTGAAAGACAATTGCTATCACATGCAGTGCGCACATGCTTCACAAGTTTACAAAACCCCTAGGCTGACAATTAAATGACAGTAAATTATTTTTCCCAACAGCCAACTGGTTGAATCAGGAAGATATCCCAAGCTTACAAGGTTCTACACTACCATTCCTCATAGTTCTTAATGAAACTACTCTCATGGAATATTAGAGGGCTAAAATACCCCTCCAAGCATCGACTCATGAAGAAAATAATTTCCCAAGAAAACCCCACCATTTTCTTTATGAAAGAAACCAAATTTTCTAGTATCACCTTGAACACCATTTTCTCAAGATTATGGAATGGCTTCCACACTATCATTGTAGATTCCCTTAGCACATCAGGAGGACTAGAAATATCCTGGAACCCTCTCCAAATCACTCTCACCAATATTCATGACTATCGCAACTTCATTCAGGCCACATTCCATATTCTAGGTACAAACATTCATGGCCATCTCACAAATGTATATTTCCCCCAACCAAGAGCTTAAAAAATCGATCTCCTTGACTCCATTGAGAGGATGAACTCTCATCGAACCCACCCACTTTGGGTTCTAGGCAAGGATTTCAATGTGGTCACCAGCTTGGAGGAAAAAAAATGAGGACGCTCCAAGTTTGAAGCAGACAACCACAGATTCAAGGAGTTCATTCAGATCAATCAACTCATGGATCGCCAAACTTCCAACGACATTCATACTTGGAATAACCATCAATGAGGATCTCACCAAAAAGCTTCGTGCCTTGACAGATTCCTCATCTCAGACAAATATATCCATTTGGGTGGAAATCTTTCCTCCACCATTCTGCCCGCTTCAGGATCTAATCATTGGACCATCTAATTACAATGGTCCCACCTTGGCATAGAAAGTAACAATACCTTATGTTTTGAAAAATTTTGGCTAACTCATCCTGGTTTCAAGGATTTAGTTACTAATTTTTGGCACAACATTACCCCATAGATGGGCTCCGAAATGTTTCAATTTCAGCAGAAACTCAAAACTCTCAAAGCCAAACTCAGGCAATGGAATCAATCATCCTTTGGCAACATCTTCAAAAATAAAATAGAGTTGGAAGCTCAGATGGCCTACCTCCAACATATGATAATTCTAGAAGGTCGCACAGACACACTCACGGACTAGGAGGCAGATCTAATGGGGAAATTGGAAGATCAGAGGCAACAGGAGGAAATTCTATAGAAACAGAAATCTAGGATTCAATGGCTCAAAGAAGGGGAAAATAACTAAAATTTTCCATTTATCTACCATCCAACACCGAATGCACAATCGCATCTCAATACTCAAGAATGAACATGGGGACCGCTTGGAAGCACATGACGAAATCAAACAAGAGTTGTTGGAATATTTCAAGGACATTCTCAAAGAACCCAACATAGATCGCCAGCCTGCTATTAACAGAATCACCTAGAATATCCCAAAGGTTATCAAAAAATATCACAATTAAATGTTGTTGCAACCCACCTCGTTGCAAGAGGTTCAACAAGCAATGTTGCATCTTAAAGACGGGAAAGATCCAGGTCCTGATGCCTTCACCTCCAACTTCTTCCACTTCTTCTGGGATGTGATCAAGAAGGAGGTATGGGACCTAATTGAATAATATAGAAGTATGCATTGGGTTCTACCAACACTCAATGCCACCTTTCTCATGTTGATCCCCAAAGAGGAACAGGTTTCCATGTTGGGTAAGTACCGCCCCACAACCCTTTGCAATGTAATTTATAAGCACATATCAAAAGTGATTGTCAACAGGCTTAAGCCTCTCCTCCCACTGCTCATATCACTGGAACAAACGAGATATGTGGAGGGTTGACAAATTCTAGATGGTATTATCCTCACTCATGAAGTCATCCACTCTCTGAAAGTGTAGAAAAAGCCAGGTATGCTTGTCAAGATCGATCTTTCAACTTCAACCCCACTTGGATCATATGGATCATGAGCATGCTCTCCTCTCCCTTTTTCTCCATTCTAGTCAATAGTTTTCCCTTTCCCACCTTTACCCCCTCAAGAGGTATCCGTCAGGGAGAACCTCTTTCCCCTTTCCTATTTTTCCTCATGGCGGAAGGGTTGGGTCGTTTAATCTGTCAAGCTATCCACACTCAATCTCTTAGGGGAAAATCTATCCACATTAGACCACCCCTCTCCCATCAATATTTTGTGGACGATAACATGATTTTGGGCCATCCTTATATTCAAAAGCTAGCTCTCTTAAGTCTTTACTCGAATTTTTCTCCGAAGCCTCCGAAACCACTATCAATGCCAAAAAATCGCATCTATTTTTCTCAATACTTCTGTAGTCACTCATTGCAACATTGCGCGTACCCTAGGTTTTACCATTTCCTTTCTCCCATCAAAATACCTCAAAGCCCCGCTCATTGAGTCTGCCATCAAGCATACTTCTTGGAAGGAGCTTTTGGACAAACTAGAAGCGAGGTTAACTTATTGGACCCACCGTGTTCTCAACATTTTCGATCATCTCGTGATGATCAATTTTTTCCTTCAATCTATGTGTCTCTACCTTTTCTCAGTGTTGGATGCTCCAAAATGGGTGTTGAAATCCATTCGTAATCTGCAACGCACCTTTCTATGGGGTGGCAACAAGGACAATAGGAAATGGGCCTTAGTTAAATGGTCTGAGGTCTTATCACCCAACGATTCTATGGGATTGGGTTTGAGGGACCCTAAGAAAATAAACATTGTCATGGGAGCTTGCATTTGGTGGAAATGGTTGTCCAGTACTCATACTCCCTGGGCCCAGCTATGCGCGGCTAAATACCTAGAAAACCGGCCTCATTAGGATCTTATTCGCTATAATCTAGAGATTGGAGGCTCCCAAATCTAGAAAGTGGCCAATCAACGCAAGTTCGTAATCCAATCAAAGATATTTTGGGAATTAATTGAGGATCCCAACCTCGATTTTGGGAAGACGCGTGGCAGCATCAGCCTAGACTTGCAACACTCTTTCAAAAACCTCGGTGAAAATCAACTCTTCAAGGTAGGAAGAACATTCAAGTCAAGCACTTTTCGACATCGCTGAACACTCAGATATTTCAAAAATGGATTCCCACTACTCAGTGGCAAGAAAATTGGCATGATGAATCCCACAATGACATCTGGCTAGAACTTGTAAAAAGGAAAATTCGATGTCTCGATGGACCAGATATTGTCAGGTGGGGTCATGCTCCCCAACGAGTCTTCACTACCAAGGAAGCCTATCAGCTTCTCCATCCATCCGATCCAAGTCAAGCTGATAAAATTTGGTCAAAAATAGGGAACACCAGCATTTGGCCCAAAGTCTCCACCTTCCTCTGGTTGCTCAGCAAACGCCGCATCTTAACTTGGGACAATATTATGAAAAAATGATTCATTAGCCCTTCACGATTCCCCCTTATGTTAGAATCAGGAAGAAACCATGGATCATCTACTAGATATTTTCCCATTTGCAAGCACTCTTTGGGATAGATTCGACACTCTTTGTTGTCGAAACAACAGAAGGCGCAGTGATGTCAATAATATGATTTGTCATTGGAAGAAGGACCCCTTCACTGTTGGGAAAAATAATGAGAGGGGGGAGGGGTGAATCAATATTTTCAATAGTCACAATGTTTTTCTATACACGCTTTTGACTAGCACAACTAGCATATGTACACGACTTTCCAAACATAAACTAGTGAGTACACAGATAAATTTTCTTTTTAGGTAAGAATTCAAAATCAATCGTTAACCCAGACTATCAACTATGCATAAGATAGTTAAGCAGTAAATAAGTGCAGTAATAATGGAATAAATCATCACACAAGAGTATCACACATGAACACCAAGATTTAAGGTGCAAACCCAATTCGGGAGAAATCCGTCGTTGTTGTTGTCTTTGTCTTCAATATTTATTAAATGGAAAACTGACTACAATATTGTACTCATGCATACTCATATCAGTATGCGGGCATCTACCTGTATAAGGCTGCAACCTTCTCTCATTCTCCAGCAAATACTGGAAGGGAGCTCCAACCCCCTAATCTCATTTACCAACCTCTACTCGAAGGGAGCTACAAGCCCATGATTAGAACACCATCTTTGACTGGAAAGAAGCTTCTACTTCCATACTGAAGGCTTCAACCCTCATATCTACTACAGACCACGTTTCATAAATTTTCATACTGGATCCAACAGCTTTAACTCAACTCAAAATAAATATCAACACCAATAAACTTAACCCAAACTTCAAACATAACAGTGAAAATATTGTAACCAGAACACAATAATAAACCCTGATTTTAGAATCAACATGCAGAATCAATTTCAACCTTGATCATTCATTATCTTAAATTCATACACTACTTCCCTTTACTGATCATGTGTATATACATGCTTTCTTGCAACCCAACCTATGCAAAGATCTATGAATACTGATTTTCAGAAATTGATCAGCCTCAGAAATAGATCTGAGGCTTTCAGTCATGTATCTTTTCAGATTTGCAGAACCCGTATTTAGTCAACATCATTAATCATACTTAATCACTTATTGATAATATTTGTACATATACATCCTAGCATCATATACATTATTCAAGCAACCCAGATCCATATGAAGACTTCATTGATAGGCAACATAAATGTAACAGCAGAAAATATATAACCTCTCCATTAAGCTTCAGAAAACCCTGTCTTCCATACGTGATTTATCTGAACCGAACCTGCGTGTATACACTCTTTCACCATGACGAACCATCGTATAGATCTGAAAATATAGATTCTGCAAAAATATTCAGTTCTACAGACTTACCCAAAATTCTTCACTTGACCTCAACAAACATGCGCCAAATCACAAATCAAACCATCTCTCCAATAGATCAAGTAAGTACATGGTCATTTCAGGTCTAGAGATCCTGGTCCATTATTTTGTCCATGAGTGCACCATAATTTTAGATCTACGAATAAATAGAACCCATTTCATGCAGATATACTTCAGAAAGAATCATTTAGTTTTAAAATCTTACTCATGCACCACTTTATAGTATGATCTTCTTCTCCTTACATAGGTTTATCCTTTACCAATACCATGAGCCAAAACCACACAAGTTTTGACGGTATTCTTGGACGAAATAAAATATACGTCACCACGCTCAATATTGTGGGCTAGAACCATGGTAATTCCCCCTGGCATTATAATTTTATAGCGCAAAAGGCATACGCGACTTGAATCATTTTTGTCTGCATGTATACGCGACTTGGCCTGTAGAAACTCTCATATAGAACGTTCAATTATGAATATTAACCATCTTCTGGTCGAATTTACACATTTCTTCTCTTAGACCTTCTGTAAACAACTATGCTTCTCCAGAAGGCATATACTTCATTATTTGCAAGAGATTTTCCATCAAGGACAACATATGTAACCATAAGAATCATATTGCCAAAAATACCCCCCTTTGGACTTGATGGCAACCATGGTGGAGTTTGATCACTACACCAAACATTATCCCCCTTTAACATCAAGAGAAAAGGGTGGAAAAATGCTCCCCATGAGCACATATAGACAGAATTTCAATGAAGTACATGACATTTTTAAATCAACAGATTATGGCATTTCCTATCACCAAGGACATCAAAGGTCCAACCAAGAGGAATTACATATTGACTTAATTACCGAACCAAGTGCGTTTACAAGTTTGAACAAGTCCTTACATAACTAAATATGACAAGTTTACATCATAGGTCTTATCATGACTTTTTCATCAAATAACAGATATGACTCTTTATAACCAAATAATCTCAAACAGGAGATAATGAAACAACAACCAATCATAATGAAAATAATACATCCTCTTCAACAAGGCAAATTCTCCCCCTAAACTTGTGCATCCTGAACACCTTAAACAACCAAATCATCAAGGCATATTCATCAAGGAGATAAATGTCAAAGGAAGGTACTGTAAGATGAATACCAAACAATAGAGTTTATCCAACAACACCACAAAATAATATTAAGAATATTTGATAAGAGAGACAAAGAGAACTCCCAGTTTCTTTCTGAGATATTCAAATTCTTCCCTGGGAAGGGGCATAGAAAATATATCAGCAACTTGTTCTTTGGAGGGAACATGCTCCAATTTGACCTTTTGTTCAAGCACTTGTTCACGAAAGAAGTGATACTTGATAGGAATGTGACTGTTCTTGGAATGCATAACAGGATTTTTCAAGATGTTGATGGCACTTGTATTATCACATAAGATGGAGATGGGAGGTGGAGATTTGATTTCAATATCTTGTAATGTCTGCATCATCCAAAGAAGTTTTGTGCAGCATGATACGGTAACCACATATTCTACTTCTGTTGTAGATAAGGAAATAGAACTTTGTTCTTGTTGAACCAAGATAATAATCGAGGCCCCATATAGAATGCACCACCACTAGTGCTTTTTCGATCATAAAAATTTCTAGCCCATCCGCATCTGTGTAAGCATGAAGAGTGAGATCAACATTCTTTGGATACCATAGACCAAAGTCTTGAGTCCCTTTTAGATATTTGAATTTTTACAACCTGAAGGTGTGACTCTTTTGGGTTGGTTCGGAATCGTCCAACAATCCCAACAGCATGCATAATATTTGGTCTTGTACGGGTTAGATAAAGAAGACTTCCAATCATAGATCTATACTCTGGTTGATTCACCATGGGAGAATCATCATGAGAACTAAGGTTACATCCAGTTACCATTGGAGTACTTACAGGTTTGCAATCTTTTATCCCATACTTCTTGAGAATTTTCTTGAGATATTTTTCTTGTGATAGGAATATACCATCTAGTGCTTGTTGCACTTGTAAGCCAAGAAAATATGTTAGTTCCCCAAGTAATGAAATTTCGAATTCTTGCTGCATAACAAAAGAAATTTTTTGACTCATGGATTCTTCATTACTTCCAAAAATGATGTCATTAACATACACAACAATAATTAAAAGTTTATCATTCTCAATTTTTGTGTATAAGTTACTGTCAGCAGATCCTTTTATGAAACCTTGTTGTTGAAGATATTTGTCAAGACGATAGTACCATGCTCGAGGAGCCTATTTGAGACCATATAGAACATTTTTAAGTTTACAAACAAGGTTTTCATCATTTCCCAGAATGAATCCTTCCGGTTGGTCTATATAAACTTCTTCTTCTAGATCACCATTGAGGAAAGAAGATTTTACATCCATTTGATAAACTTTGAATTGTTGAAAACTTGAAAAAGCAAGAAACATTCTTATATCTTCAAGTATGGATACAGATGAAAATGTTTCTTCAAAGTATATACCTCCTTTTTGAGCATACCCTTTACAAACAGGTCTAGCTTTGTTCATAATAACATCTCCATTTTCATTTAACTTGTTTTTGAATATCCATTTTGTTCCAATAACATTTTTATCATGAGGTATTGGAACCAATTCCCAAGTATGATTCTTTTCAATCTGATCAAGTTATTCATTCATGGCTTGAATCCAAGATTCATATTTACTATATTGATTTACATTTTGTGGTTCAATAGTGGATAAGAATGCCAGATAGCTAGGGGATCCTACAAGAGTTCTTCTTGTTTGGACACCTAATCCCTATTCTCCTAATATTTGAGATTTTGGATGATTATTTTGAACATACCTAGATGGATTCTTTTCTGATATATCTTCTTCTGGTGCTTCATTTGGTTCTCCTTCTATATTGTTATTACTTGATGAGGGAAAATATACATCATTATCATCTCCATTTTTTTTTTGTTATTTCCCTTTTAGGAGCTGTGAGAGACTCATCAGCTACAACATCAATACATTCAACAATATTCCAAAGTATTTTATTGTAACATTTGTATGCTTTACTTCTAGAAGAGTAACCAAGAAATATTCCTTCATCCTCTCTAGGCTCAAAATTACCAATTTTTTCATCATTGTTCTTGATAAAACATTTTTTTCCAAAAAATATAAATTTTTTTATAGTGGGAAGATTACCGTACCAAAGCTCATAAGGAGTTTTATTATTGTTCACACACACATGAGCCTTGTTGAGAATATTTACTGCAGTATGCACTACTTCTCCCTAAAAGGTATCAGGAGTTCCAGATTCATCAATCATAGCACGAGGCATTTTTTGGACTATTGTATTCATTCCTTTTGGCACCCCATTTTGTTGTGGAGTTCTAGCTACAAAAAACTGTATTTTTATGCCATAATGTTCACAGAAATCAAATAATTCATCCAATATATATTCCCCGCCTCATTCAAATCTAAGACATTTGATTTTTAGATCTAATTCATTTTCAACCAAATCTTTGAAGATCCTAATTTTTTCAAATGCTTCATCTTTATGTTTCATCAAACCGATCCAAAACATTCTAGAGAAGTCATCAATAAATATAGTATTGTTCTCCACGAGGTGAATTTTTCCTTATGGGACTGCATAGGTCAGTACGTATATGTTCAAGAGGCTTAATTGCTTATCCTTAATTGGCATTGAATTAAACACTGGTTTTCTTACCAAATTGGCATGATTTGCATATGGTACTTTTAGGTAGAGTGATTTTGGTAATATCACGAACAACTTTGAGTCTGCTAGATTTTCTTATTTGAGAGAAGCTAAAATGTCCCAACCTTCTGTGCCATAACCAATTTTTGTAGATTTACCTAAGTAGCATTGCTTTTGGCCCCCTCTCAATATATACATATTTCTTGGTGTTCTAGTTCCTTTTAGTACCATTTTTTCTTGTGTCAAGTTAACGTACTACACATTCTTTTGAACTAAAGACAATTTCATTTCCTTGATCACACATTTGACTTACACTATACAGGTTATGCTTTAATCCATCCACATACATAACATTGTTAGCTTTTACCTTTTCTTTTAGAAAAACAGAACCTTTACCCTTAATGATAGTAGGAGATTCATCTCCAAAAGTAACATTCTTTTCCTTCTCTAATGCATTATATGAAAGGAGTTTATTTTTATCACCTATCATGTGTTTTGAGCATCCACTATCAATGTACCATTGATTTTCTTCTCCTTCTGCAAATAAATCTATGCCACAACTTTCAACCTGTAAGTCCTTCTTTCTCCATACCTTGGAGTTTGTGGGTATATATTCTTTTGGCTGAAGTTTATTATTGCATTCACATTCTTCATGACCAAATTTATTGCAATACGTACTTTCAATTTTGTCTTGAAGAGGAGAAAAGTTGTTATTAAAATTCTTCTTTATTCTAGTCTCATTTCTTTGCTTTTTGTCTTCTCTGGTCATGATGGTTTTGTATGCAACACATTGAGCATATTTATGACCAAAATTATGACATGAGAAACATTTTCCATTAAAGAAGAAATTTATGCGATCATGGAATATTATATTGATGTTTACCTGCTAATTGATACTTCTGTTATTGTTCATCCTTGAATTGAAATGGTCATGCCTTACCTGGGTATTGTCTTTTTTGTTTTGTTGAGTGATGAAATGTTGTTGGCTAGCTTTAGCTACATTCAGATAGCTTGGTGCTGAAGATTTAGAAGATGCTCCAATATATCCAATACCTGTCTTTACAACAAGAGAGCATTAAACCCTAATAATTTCATCTAAGGCTTCAGATCCTTTATCAAATCTAAGATTTAAGGTTTTTACTTTCTCAATTTCCTTTCTCAGACTTACTATTTCACATTCTAATTTCTCATTGTGCTTCTCCTTTTGTATAAGCTGTTCCTTTAGAGTATCTATGTCTATTTTGTTTTCTTCCAAACATATTTTGAGTTGATTGATTTCTATAAGAAAATCATTTTCTTCTAAGCATCCATAAATGTATCTTTAGTCTCACTAGTGTCCTTTTCAAATGCCATAAGTAGTCTAATATCGTGATCATAATCTCCTTCTTCACTATTTGACAGGCCATCACTATCTTCATGAGTATAATAACTTTTTCTATTGATAAACCATTTCTTATTTTCTTTTTCCAATTCCTTTCCATTTTGATATTTATTTTTATGGGGACATTTAGCAGCGTAATGACCAACTCTTCCACAAGCAGAACATTTAAAAGGAATCTTACCTCTAAACCTTTGAGTGCCAAGTTGTAGTTTCTTTAAAAAATTTATCTCATATTCTTCTGAAACATATCCTGATCCTTCTTATTCTTCCATTTCCTTTCCTTTTGCAGCAGCTCTAGAAACAACTTCTTTGACTTCAAATGGACCTCCTTTCCTCATTTCGCAAGAAATCAGAATCCCATGAAGTTGAACAATAGTAAGAGTTTGTAGATCCTATTTCTCTTCAATAACACACATTTTTGACTCGAATTTAGGAGTTATATATATTAAAACATTTTCTACTAGAGTAGTGTCAATTATAGTTTCACCCATATTTATCATACGATTTACGATCTCATCTAGACGTAAAAAGAAAATAGAAATTCTTTCATCATTATGCATTCTGAGTGTTTCATATTGAATTGTGAGAGTTTGTAGTTTAACACTTTTTACCTTGGGATCACCTTCATAGCTCAGAATGATTTTGTCCCATATTTATTTTTTTGTATTCAGCTGCATAACTTTGACAAATTATGATTCAGTCAGACTCCCCAATAATGCATTGACAGCCTTTGCATTGGTTTCATAGTTCTTTCTTGCTATTGGATCTGCTGGAACTGAGGTTGGATATTGATAATCGCCTTCAACAATAGCCCATACATCTGCTCCAAGAGACTGAATATAGGATCTTGTCCTTGTCTTATAGAAGATTAATTTTTTTTTGTTGAAGAGTGCAGGTCTGATACATGTTGTCCCATCTTGATTGCTCATCTTAGATGATCTTCCTTCTAGCAATTAATCTTCTTCAGAAGGACCTGCTCTAATACCAGTTGTTGGGAGAAATACTGAGATGGGGGAGGGGTGAATCAGTATTTTTAATAATCATAATATTTTTCTTTTCTCTTTACTTATTTCTATACGTGACTTTGACTAGCACAACCATCATATGTACGTGACTTTTCAAAAAGAAACCAGTGTATACGCATATAACATTTTTGTTTAGGTAATAATTCAGAAGCAATCTTTAACCCAGACTATCAGCTATGCATCAGATAGTTAAGCAGTAAATAAGTGCATTAATAATAGAATAAATCATCACATAAGAGCATCACACATGAACACCAAGATTTAAGGTGGAAACCCAATTCGGGAGAAAACCACCACTGTTATCGTCTCTGTCTTTAATATTTATTATATCGAAAAATGCTTACTATATTGTACTGATGCAGATTCATATCAGTACGTATGCATATACCTGCATAAGGTTGCAACCTTCTCTCCTTCTCCAGCAACTACTGGAAGGGAGCTCCAACCCCCTAATATTTTTTACTAGCCTCTATTGGAAGGGAGCTACAACCCCCTGATCAGAACACCAACTTCTACTCACAGGAAGATTCTACCTCCATACTGAATGCTTCAACCTTCATATCCAATCCAAACCATGTTTCATAAATTTTCGTACTAGATCCGACAAATTTAACTCAAATCCAAATAAATATCAACACTAATAAACTTAACCCAAAATTCAAACATAACAGTGAGAATATTGTAACCAGAACAGAGTAATAAACCTAGATTTCAGAATCAACATGCAGAATCAATTTCAACCCTGATCATTCATTATCTTAAATGCATACGCTACTTCCCTTTACTGATCCTGCATATATACACACTTTCCTGCACCCCAACCAGCGTATAGATCTATGAATACTGATTTTCAGAAATTGATCAATCTTAAAAACAAATCTGAGGCTTTTAGTCATGTATCTTTTCAAATTTGCAGAACCCTTATTCAATAAACATCGTTAATCATACTTAATCACTCATCGATAAGATTTTTACATATACATCTTAGTAGCATATACAATATTCAAACAACCCAGATCTATATGAAGACTTCATTGAAAGATAGAATAAATATAACATCAGAAAACAGATAACCTCTCCATCAAGCTTCAAAACACCTTGTCTTCCATACGCGCTTTCTCTAAACCGAACCTGCGTGTATACGCGCTTTCACCTTGACGAACCAATGTATAGATATAAAGATATATATTCTGCAGAAATATTTAGATCTATAGACTTACCCATATTTCTTCACTTCACCTCAGCAAACATGCACCAGATCACAAATCAAACCATCTCTCAAATAGATCAAGTAAGTACATGGTCATTTCAGGTCTAGAGATCCTGATCCATTATTGTTTCCATGAGTGCACCATAATTTTAGATTTACAAATAAACAGAACCCATTTCATGCAGATATACTTCAGAAAGAAGCATTCAGTTTTAAACCCTTACTAATGCATCACTTTGCACTATGATCTTCTTCTCCTTATATAGGTTTAGCCTTTACCAATATCATGAGACAAAACCACACAAGTGTCAATGGTATTCTTGGATGGAATCAAATAGACAACACCGTGCTCAATATTGTGGGCTAAAACCATCGTAATTCCCCCTGGTATTATAATTTTAGAGCGCAAAAGGCATACACGACTTGGATTGTTTTTGTCCTCGTGTATATGAAACTTGGCCTGTACAAACCTGCGAATAGTACCTTCAATTATGAATATTAAACATATTCTGTTGGAATTTACACATTTCGTCTGTTAGACCTTTTGGAAACAAATTTTCTTCTCTAGAAGGCATATACTTCATTATTTTCAAGAGAGTTTCCATCAAGGAAAACATATGCAACCATAAGAATCATATTGCCAGCATTCTCCACTAATATCCTCAACTTGCTCTGGATGCTCATCCCTGGGATATTACTCTAAAGAATATGGAAGGCAAGGAATAAAAAAATCTTCAAAGATCTGGAAACGTCTCACGAGATTATCTAGATTAAATTCTGCAACAATATAAAGGAAACCTCAGCCTTGTGTTAGTGGATGAACTCAGATCTCCAAACCTTGCCTTCAGAACTCCACATATGGGCCAATTGGAACCTCTCTGTCCCTTGTAACATCGATGTATCTCCTTCTTTCAGAACCCCTTATGAATCTCCAAGATATTATAGGCCTCCTCCTAAGGACATCTAAAAACTCAACTTCGATGGAGCCTCATAAGGAGATGTGGGTGAAGCTTTTTTTGGTGGAATATTTTGTGACTCTGCGGGGGTACTCTTGCTAATTTTATTTGGCTCCATTGGTTGGGATAGAAAAAACTCCACCGAGATGGAGGGATGTATCTAAGGTCTCAACCTAGCTCGATAGAATGTTCTATTTACCTTGGAGGTAGAAGGGGATTCTCAGATCATTATAAATGTTTCTCAGCATCTATTTCATGGCTCTTCCTCTTCCAAAATATCAAAGAGCTGGCGTTTAGCCTCTAGACTGGAAAACTTGCAACATTGGCTTCAAATCCACAAATCCATTACCTTTATGCATGTTTGTAGATCAACCAATGATGTAGCGGATCTCTTAGCCAAGAGATGTGTGGAACAAGACTCTCCCCTATTTGTTATGCAGGATGGGTCTAGTAACAACAGGGAACTATCTAAGGCTAGCTTTCCTAGATTGCAAATGAACATAGATAACGAATAGATCACCTACCTCGATCTGATGTTTCTCCTCACTCGAATCCTTTGATCCTTTGCGCTCTGTAGTGAGATCCTCCTTGTCTCCAATGCTTGGTTACCTGCACAGGAGATCATAAAACAACAAATATGAAAGAATAACATATATATTGCATAAACAACCTATCTAGTTTATCAAGGAGAATAATAAATCAAATCATACATTAAAAACGATAATGGAAAGCAATAATTAGTTGTGTTATATTAATATAGATAGGGGAAGTTACAACCCGCACCTTGATGTCGCAGCTCTCCTTCAACGGGTCCAGATCCAGGCACATCTCTAAAGAGCTCATTTCAACTTCATACGAAGGTGCCAAAGGTCTCAACTCTCCTTCAATGCCTATAGCAACAATTCTCTCTCTATTGTTCTTCTAACTCTATTCTAACTAGAAGAAGTATGGGAGGATGTCCATTTCATAGCAAGGGAAGAGGGAACATGGATCCACTTAAGGTGGTGAAATGGGTTATCCCTTTGGGTGGTTCCACTTTTGTAGGAACAAGAAGCCCAAAGGGAGAAGCTCGACTATATCCTCAAGAACAAACAACCAGCTCTCCGCCATGAAGCTTCTAGATATCGAAGCTTCACTTCCACTTTTAGAAAAATTTCCAGAATTAGATCAGCGTAGGTATGATTCCCATTCTAGCGTTGATCGGCACTACCCCCAACCAAAAAATACCAATTGGTGTGAGTGAGACACGCACAGGGTGCACTGCTCCAGATAACCATGTTTTAAAGGAACTGCTTCAGGAATGGTCAACAGAGATATTTTTCAGTATGCTACAAGGGATATGATGGCACATTTTCATGATGGAAAATATACACAATGGTCACTGTTAAGGGTCTACAAGATCAGGAATGGGGAGTACAGAGATAGTGAAATTTTTTTGTGAAACAGATTCCCCCTAAAGCATGAAGGCTGAATGAGAGTGAGGGGTGAAATGCCTTACGATTACGTGCCAGGACCAAGATGTCACCTTCGGGAGACCTGCACAAACAAGCACATATATACATAACTAAAATGTATGAGATAATCACATTTCATGAGGTATGGACGCAACCATCCGTAAAAGAGGTCATGAAACAAGATCTGATGTATGGCCGCAGCCATCCAGATAAAGAGGATCACAAATATGGACTCATGGTATGGTCACATCCATCGAAATTAAAGATTCATTTGTAAAATCATGAATAATACATATCGCCTCACAACCAAATCTTTATAAGAAAAAATCCAAGGTCTTGCATTCCGTCATGACCTAATCAACTACAAATTGAGGCATGTGAATGAATGAGTGGAAGTCGAACATGCAAGAATATTTCCTGATTAGAAATCAATGATGTAAAATGTTAAGAGGTGCGACATAAACCACCAATAATGAAAATGGTTCTCAAGGTACTAGAAGTACAATCCACGAGATGTGAATAAAAAGCTAACATTGAACACTCGTGAAATCATCCGATCGGAGGCCAATGATGTGAACCTATCGTTGGATGCGAACAACATACCATTAGGGCATGCAGGCTCTAATGTACTGAAAAGGGGATCTCTAGATCAACTTCTTGGATAATGAGCTGAAGTTGATAGGAAGCGATCCGTCGAAGGAGGGCCATAATGCATCCCACATCATTGACACAAGACAAAGGAAATAAGATAATGATGAAAGTGAACAAAGGACCAGGCAATGAATAATACGTAGAAGGAACTTCTCTTGAACATATCAGTGACACGACTCCGGAGTTTGGAAGTATTTGACTCAAATGGAATCAGAGGTCATATTGGCGAAAGTGGTAATTGTATGAGAGGAAAAATAAATTTCCCAAACCCATGGAGGAAAATTGATGAATGTAATATGCCCCCAACCTGACACGAAACAAAGGATGTGTCATTTTCAAGAGTGACATATTTCCGAAGCAACTGATTAATACTTTCCATTTTCCCCCCACCATTTATGGTGCGTACCCCAATTGTTTTGAATACAAGCTTGAATGAGATAGCATATTCTTGCCATATAAGTTTTTCCTTTGGACAAATCCATCCTAGTGCATTTTACGAGCCCTAGGAAGGAGGAACTTGGTGTCGTCATGTTGACAGATCCAGTGCCATTAAATTTTAACGAGCTCGACAAAGGTGGAACTCGGCGCCTTTTGATCTTAGAGAGCTTGAAAAGAGGTGAAAAGAAAACTCTAGATGGCCCTTTTCGTAAATAGTCCCTCAAACCCAAAATTGTAGAAAACAAAGTGTGAGAGAACCTTTTAGTCGCAATTGACTAAGGTATTCCTTTTTCGTAAATAATTTATCCAGGACTAAAAAAGGGGTAAACACATACTGGGTAAATGATGTGTCATGCACTTTAACCAGTTCAAAATGACAAGAACTCGACAATATTTTCACATTTAGAGAGTCATAAAAGTGCTGAAAGATGATTCCTGGGGGTTACTTTTTCATTTATTTTTAATCGAGTCTGAAAAAGTAATAAACTAAAACTCATAAACATGTCATCCATGAAGAAACTAACCCTGTTGCTACACAATAACAAACCCATAATATGTTTTTGAGGTAAAAATATAAAAATATTATTATAATAAAAAAACCATAAAAGTGACTTTCAACACTTATAAAAATAGAGAAAGTAAAAAAACATTTCACTTGTTACCTTCACACTCTTTGGAAGAATTTTTTTACCCTCTTTTACCTCAGTTCTTCAGGAGCAGATCGCAAGAGATCTAGGAGGCCGATCAACGAACCGTCAATGCCAGGTAAGAGACACACTCATTCCTTGCATTTAAATACATATTTTGATGTTTTTCCACATAGCATAACAATTTTGGGAGAAGGATTTTGAACTTGTTGTCGCAGAGGATCGGCACAGGGGTCCCATATTCAGATTGTGCCGGACTATAGTTTTTAAAATGGGGAGGTTGCTTTTAAAATAGTCGCGCCGCCCACAGAGTGCAAAAAAAACATAAAAAATTCTGTCAAATTTTCCATTTAAAACCAATTTTTAAAGCATGAGTACTGACAGGGAGCTATGTGAATATTTTTGCAGGAAGGAAAAGCATAAAATCATAGTGATTGAGTGGAAGGAGAGAGATCATGATGACGTTGACAAATCAACCATGGTAGATAGAGATTGTATCGCTGCATTGAGGAACTACAAGCTCCTCAATTTTTTTATGACTTCAGGACATGGAAAATTTTAGGGGCAAATTTTAGCCCAAAGGCGAAATTTAAGGGGTTTTATAGTTTGAGGAGGCGAATTTTTTATATTGCACCAATTTTTTCTATAGTTAACAACTTAGCCCAAAATTTATTTAAAAAATAAATAATTATTATATTATAGCCCTAAAAATTAAAGCGGATAAAAATTGAAAAGGTGGGATTCGCCCTAGATTTACATTGCAAAGGCCTGATTCGCCTGGTTTGGAGGTTGGACTCATTGAATTTGGGCAGATTCACCTCAATTTATAGGTTTTGAAGTTCGATTTGGTTGCAATAGCCAGATTTCTTGGTTTGCAAATCGAGGGTAAGGTTGAAATTCATCTCTATAAATTACAACGTGTTAATCCTTCATACCATTAAGCAAGGTATGATTGTTATACTTATACAGTCTCTGATATCATTTATTTCACTGCAAATTTGCATTTTTGTATTGAATCCAATGTAATCTACAGGTGAAAGTTGAAGAACTGGAAGGGAAACATGTGGGTCTGTACTTTTATGCACATTGGTGTCCTCCATGTAGGGGTTTCACCCCCTGTTTTGTCTAAAATATATACAAAGTTATCGGAGAAGGGGGACTTCGAGATTCTCTTTGTTTCTATGGATCTTGATGAGAAGTGATTCAAGGAATACCACCATACCATGTCATGGCTTGCCCTGCCATTCTCAGATGGTATACAAGGAAGAAGCTTAATCAGACCTTTCAGGTCGATGGCATTCTGTGCCTTGTTTTTCTGGACAGAGAGGGCAGAGTTATAACGACTGAAGGTGTGGAGATAATTGAAGAATATGGGGTTGAGGGATATCCATTCACCATAGAGAGATTTTCTGAGCTGAGGGCGAAAGAGGAGGCCATACGAGCTGCACAGACTGTGGATTCTCTTTTGCTATCTGATGAACGAGATTTTGTTCTTGGCCATGGAGGAAGAAAGGTGGGTGTTTCCCCTTTTTTGCTTGTGTTTTTCCCTGCCATCAAGTCTGAACTTGGGTTCTTTATGAGAATGTAGGTATGAAAGCATGTATTTAATTGGGCTATTGAACTTGAAAAGCTAGAGAATAGAGTGTGCAAGTCTAATCAATACATGCGTTGAATTGGGTGATTGAGTTTCATGCAATAATTGGATGCTGTAAGGGTGTAGGAAAAATAGATGCACATATTTTATTTCATGATGGTTTCATCGTCAATTTGGGTTTTTTCCAATAGGTTCCAGTAGAGGAGCTTGTGGGAAAAACTGTGGGTCTGTATTTTTCAGCCCACTGGTGTGGTTCGTGTAGAAATTTCACTCCACATCTTGTGGAGATATATAATGAACTTTTGAAGAAAGGGGAGGCCTTTGAGATTGTGTTTCTCTCGAGTGACACAGAGGAGAAAGACTTCGAAGAATATTATGCAAGCATGCCATGGCTGGATTTTCCATTTGGAGACAACGCTAAAAATTACTTATCTCGTTACTTCCGAGTTCAAGGTATCCCAACCTTGATTATTTTAGGTCCATATGGGAAAACATTTTTGACTGATGCAGTGTCCCAAATACGAGAATATGGAATTAGAGCTTACCCATTTAAAAAAGAGCGCCTGGATGAGCTTGAAGCGGAGGAGAAAGCCAAACGAGAAGCACAAACCCTGGAGTCACTCTTGGTTTCTGATGAGCGCAACTTTATGATCAAGCATGGAGGTGCCCAGGTGAGTTACTAAGGTCTGCTTACTAGCTTCACTGTTTTTATGCCATGATTCATGAATCATACCACTGAAATAAGTTCTTATTTTAATGATGGTCTCATTTTCAATTTGGGTTTTTGCCAATAAGTCCCAGTCGTGGAGCTTGTGGGGAAAAATGTGGGTCTGTATTTCTCAGCTCACTGGTGTGGTCCCTGTAGAAAGTTCACCCCGGAGCTTGTGGATATTTATAATAAGATTTTGAAGAAAGAGGAGGCCTTTAAGATTGTGTTTCTCTCAGGTGACAAAGAGGAGAAAGAATTTAAAGAATATTATGCAAGCATGCCATGGCTGGCTTTTCCATTTCGAGACAAGGCTAAAAAGAACTTGTCTCGCTACTTCCGAGTTCATGGTATCCCATCCTTGATTATTTTAGGTCCAGATGGGAAAATAGTACAGGAAAATGAAGTGGGACTTATACAAGAATATGGAATCAGAGCTTATCCATTTACCAAAAAAAGGCTGGATGAGCTTGAAGCAGAGGATGAAGCCAAACGAGAAGCACAAACGTTGGAGTCACTCTTGGTTTCTGATGAGCGCAACTTTGTGATCAAGCATGGAGGTGCCCAGGTGAGCTATGGAGATCTGCATAGTACTTTCATTGTTCTTATGCCATAATTTATGAATCACCTGTAGTGTTAAATAATTAAGTGTGTGAATTTGTTCATAAAAGTATAAAATACTTTCACAGAGAGGGTCTACATCTCTCAGGGTTTGAATTTGGGTTGTTTTCATGGTGGATTCTTGTTATCAACAACTAAACCACAATTTGACATGGAATCATTTGTATGGGTGATGCTGATGTTATAGCATCATTTTTCACCCTCAGGTGATTCATGATTGCCTTTATGGCTTTGGGCACCCATTCCTACAGACTTGAATAAATTCACTAAAAAACATTGTTAAAATTCCCATACGCGGGTATGGCTAGACTTTTCCGCGTGTATACGCGAGTCCACATATACTTTTCCACGTATGCCATTAAAACCATTAAAAAATATATAAATTCCCTATTTTCGGACTGGGTTGATGGTTACTCCAGTAGTTCAACCACCCCAGTATGTGGCCAACTGTTTCCAACTGACTGAAACTACTTTGAGGGAGTATAAAAGCCCCTCATGTGCATGGCCTAAGGGAGAGAGAAATTTTATAGACATTATACTCTGTTGGAATCCCAGTTCAAGTCTGATTCCCCGTTCCTCCTGCACTTTCCTAGATTTATACAGGAAACCCTTGTTTCCTAGAGATGTTCATCCATTTATATGCCATATCGAGTGCACAAGTCTTGAAAGTTTCTTAGCGAGGCAAGGGCGGGACGAATCCAGACGACGGTCTGCTCGAAGATCGTGGAAGGATTCAGGTGATCTCTCCACTCTTTATATCTGTACATGCTGTTCATAATAATGAAGAACCGTCTTGTTCCTAAAATTTTGTGTTAGTATCTATTTGTATATGTGGAAAGATTGATTATTAAGCAGTTATTATCATTTATATCATATTTCACATGGATTACACTAACGTTTAGGAGAAATATACGCTGTACAACTAGGTTTCCGTGCATGTTCTTTCTTGTTTTCCAGGTTGAAGGAGGAAGAAAGGTTGCTGGGGGTTTGGACCCCATGGGATCTACATCGAACGTAGGACTACGGGTGAGTTCTGCTATCGTTGTTATCTAGTTTTTTGCATTCAAGTATGGTTGTGTGTGAGTCCTTCTGAATGGCATGCCCTGCTCTGAGGAGGTTTTGACCCAACAAACCTCTAGGGTGATTTTCCCCAAAACAGAACTGGCAACTCCGCTGGGGATCGCATTCTTGTGATTCCCCTGTTGGGTGGTTTCAGCTGTTTGATAGGTTTCCAAAAGTTTTAACTTTTATTTCCAGTCCAGTTCACTCTTTCTCAGTCAGACTGAAGTCCTGGTTCCTTATTCAGGCTTGATCCTTTTTATTTTTTATTATTTAACTTTGCATACGCAGGTTTGTCTGTACACAGATGCATATACACGCAGTTTTTGTTAAAGGGAGTCGCGTATACGTGGGTTTCCTTTAGCACAGTCACGTATGCACGCTTGTTGTCAAACTTTCAACTAGCGTATACCTGGGTAGATTTTGAAATTTTGGATTTCTTGGCTTTTTAGTCCTTTCTGCCTGTGGAGACCTATTCCTGCAGTGTCTTTGTACCCTATGGATTGTGTAGAAAGTGGTCTTTGGTCTTTTCTCTCTCTTGTTTGATTGAAAACTAGCTTATTTGGCAAAGTCTTGTTTCTTGTGCTGGCATTTATGGTTCGAGTACCAAGATCTCTTTCTGGGGATTCTTGGTTGTTCTGCTTTATCAGAACAGAGAGCTCCTGCTCATTTACTCTTTCCTACCTTTGTGTCTTGCTTTGCACTTCGTTTTTTGCCCATTTCTTGGTTGGTTTTCTTCAGTTCAGTCGACTAGGTCTTGTTGCAATTTTTGAAGAGTCTTTCTTGGTTCTTTGAAGTTTTTGTTTGCTGCAAGGTTGTACTATTCTTCTAGGCTGAGTGACTGAGTTTCGTGTCTTCTTGTGCTCATATAAATCTTGCTACTAGTTATCCTTATAAGATTTGGAGTGTTTTTGAAGTGTTTTTGCTTGAAATTCAGTGTTGTTTGGCTTGGGATTTGATAGTTTTTCTTGGTCTTTTTGAACTCTTCTTTTATAAAATTCAAAAGCTCAAAAAACATTTTGTTTTGTCATTTGCTTTTGTTTTTGCTTTTTTTTTTTCGTTTCATTATATATTTTGAAGCTTTGTTGAGGTTTCTTTCCTTTGTTTTTCAACTTGATTTTGGAAAGGAATTGTCATTGGTTTCTTCCTCTTGTTTTCAAGAAATTTTGGTGTCTTTATATTAAGAGTTTCTGATTTTGGGAACTAGATTTCTGGACAACAAAAAAGAGATAAAACTGAAGGATCTTTGGGAAATTTCTCTTTGCTTTAGGAGATTTTTCATCTTAGAATTTGCATGCTTTTAGTGATTTTCATCAGGTGCACTTAAGCATTTAGTCATTTTCATAGTTTTTGCGAGTGTGAGATTGTTATCTGAAAAGAAAAATAATTTTTTTTAATCTCGTAGAACCTGTGTAGAAGTTGCTTTTCATCGAAAGACAATAACTGCATTTGCATGTAGTTTGGTTTTTATTAATTTCTTTTCTGCGTCAAAACACCACGAGTTTCATTTCCGTATCCATTTGACTTAACATAACAGCCGATTAAAATAAGCGATATAATTTAAAATCAACTAGCAAGTTTTCTAAGTGTCATACACCAACTAGCTAGGTTGTAGGGCCTTGGATTAGGTGAGTGGAGAGTTAACTCTCCAAGTCCGCTCAAACAAAACATAGAAGTTGATTAATTGAGCTAAATCCAATTCCGTTAGGTGGACCGGGAAAGCTCTCCTCCAGAGAGTCAAACACGAGGGGAAGTGAAGGCTGAGAAGAGAGATACCCCCTCTCTGATTTGCTGAATCTGACCTCAAGACCGTTCCGCCCTACTTTTGATATGGATTGGTGCCCATAGTTTCCACTCCTAGGTTCCACATAGGTGACTGCGGGGGGGAATACCCGTGGTACCTGAGGTAGATGTCACATCACTTTCAGCAGTACTTCTGGGGGGTGCCCTTGCAAAGCTTGGATACTTGAGTCGGAAAAGGCTGTCGTTAGGAGGTCGGCATAACTATTTCTGATACCTTCGCTAGTAGGCCTGGGCCGTAATTATCCTAGACTACTTTCAGGAGGTCCTATATTTCGCTTTCTTGTATTTTGGTGTTCGGTCCTAATCACCCGGAGTGGAAATACCTGAAGGATGTTTGCTTGATTGTATCTTAGGGATTATTTTTTGTAGTGAGTGCTCTTTCCTCCTAGCTTGCCAAGCTTTATACTTTTTGAGTCTAATTAAAATATGTTAAAGTGGCTGATCAAGCGCCTCGTCGATCGAGGAGAATCCGGGGGTTATCTCCCGAGAGTCCAGAGCCTTCTTCAAGAAGGCGTAGGAGTGATTTAGCAGGTGGTTACCACCCTGTGGCGTCCGACGCGGTGGAGAGAGATCCTCCACAAGGGTCTGAAGGTTTCATAGCTGATTCTGGTGTTGGTTCCGA
Source organism: Pinus albicaulis (assembly GCA_034641835.2). Classification (NCBI taxonomy): domain Eukaryota; kingdom Viridiplantae; phylum Streptophyta; class Pinopsida; order Pinales; family Pinaceae; genus Pinus; species Pinus albicaulis. Next base: position 958,671,096 of record CM076584.1, read on the forward strand.
GAGGAGCGCTCCGCTCACCTCGCGAGTATTATTTCCGCAGGAAGAAGAAGTACAGGTAGAGGAAGTGTCTGAACCCTCAAAGTCACTTCCATCTCCTCTTCCTCCTGATTATCTGTTCATTGTTGAATACATCAGACCCGAGTCAGAGAGACCAGAAGATCCTCCTTATTATACATACCTTTCGATGGCCACGACTGCGAACGCGGCTTCTGCTGTGAGTGTTGCAGGCATTCAGACTCCTGCTTCTGTTGAAGGGGGAGGCACTATTGATATATCTTCGATTTATTCTAGTGCTGCTATGTTTGGCTTTGGTTTCACCCAAGCACATGCTTCTCAATCTGGTCCCTTCTATTTTGGAATTCCCACTAGTGGGATTCCTCCTTTTTCCTTTTTCGCTGCTGCAGCTGGATCTACACCCATGTCTTCCATGGCTAGTGGATCAGCTTCTTTTCAAGGGTTCCCTTTCAGAACTGGACATATTCCTAGTTCGAATCCTTATTTAAGGTCCTTTCCGTTTACTTCTCAGACCCAGAGTTTCAACCCTTGGTCTGGAGGTCAAAGTTCGACTACTTTTACAGGTTGGAACCCTGTATTCACTACAGCGGGGGCAGGGAATCAGTTTTATGCTGGTCACCAAGGGAATGATTCTTTCCCTTCGTTGAGTGCTTATCAGACTTTTTCCCCTCTATCTAATTCCTGGAACCCCTATCAGGGGCTTTCCTCCTCATTTAATACTTCAGGCGGGGGAACTGGTCCGGTCTTTGGTAACTCTGCGTGGGGAGGAGGTTCTTCTCCTTTTACTACGAGTTCTTTTTGGCAACTTGGTGCCTCATCAAATCCAGGGTATTCTTTTTAGAATGTTGGGAATTCATCCTATCAAGGATGGAATCCTCAGGCTCCGCCTCGTTTACCCTTTCTGGCAACGTTAAACTTGCCAGATCTGTCGAAATTGACGAATGATCTGATTCGGTACAGTCCGAGGTGGCCTCCGGTCCCGACCAAACTACCTTCAGACATTCCAAAGTTTGAAGGAAAGAATGGAGAGGATCCAGCTGACCACATCACCACTTTCCATTTATGGTGTTCTTCTAACTCCCTGATCGATGATTCGATTAGGTTGAGATTGTTTCAACGCACCCTAACTGGAAACGCTGCCAAATGGTATATTGAGCTAACTGGGGGCAGTTTTGCTACATTAGGAGAACTGGCTGTTACATTTCTAAACCATTTCCAGTTGCCTGTCCAATATGATGCTGGGACTGAACTCCTAGCTAATTTTAAGTAGGACAACGCAACCCACATTTCTGACCATATTCAGGAATGGAGGAGAAGGAAGAGGCTTATTAAAGCTCATATTCCAGGAGAATTCCTTTTGGAATGGTTTCTGAAATATCTGCAGTCAGACATTTCTAAAGATGTATCCCTGTCTGGGGTATTTTCTGAGGAGCAGGCCATTTTTAGGGCCCAGCAGCTGGAACTGATCTATTCTCAGTCTGGGGTCCTCCATAAATATTTTCCCAATGCTCCTCACTCCAAATTAGATTTATCCAAAACTAAGCCTGGTCCTCATGGTGATGGAATTATCGGGTCGATCAATAGTGGTGCAGCTAGCCTGCTTACTCAGTTACAGCAGTTGTCTATACAATCTGCTCCTTCTAGTCAGGTTGTGCCTGCTGAGTCATCGCCTTCCCAATCTTTGTCGATAAATGCTGTCCAAGCTTCTGATCCCAAAGGAAATCAACAATCCGAAGGGAAGAAGAAGGGACGAAATAATAAGAAAAAGGGCAAGAACGGGAAGGGTAATGCGAATAAAACCAATGAGCATGTTGGTGAGGGTCCAAAGGAGAAAAGGAAAGTGAAGTTTCCATGCAAGCTGTGTGCTGGAGACCATCTTACACACCTTTGCCCTAAAATTCAGGATGCGCAGCGCTTGTTAGCTCAACAGGGTTCTTCTAGTTCCCAGGCTGTGTTAACAAACCCTTTTCCCCAAGGGCAACAGTTAGTTGTTGGCGCGAATCAAAATCCTGGGGCTTCCTCTGGGGGCACCCAGGAAGGGGAAATTCCATCGAACATATTCATGATGAGTGCTCACGCGGATATCGCTACGAGATCCCGTGATTATGGCAGAGAAGAGTCTTCGAAAGCTAAGGATACTCCTGATGCTACTGAGCCGCTTCACATTACAAAGCCTACCGTTGAGTCTATGCCTCGGATGCCCAAAGCATCTTCTAAGCGATCGAAGATTAATCCAAATGCTAGGGCTACCCAGAACTACTCTATTGTGGAAGATCTGGCGCAGAGTCCTTGTGCTATGTCGGCTTTAGAGGTACTCCAGTCTTGTCCGGCTCAGCGCAGTGCTTTGCTCACTGCCATTGGGGCTACTGATCCAAAAAATTCTCTTCTGATTACTTTTGATATGTCTAATTTTAAGAAGAGACTCCCCCATCATATGGATTTTCATATTAAGTCATCATACCGGAAATGCAATATCTTTCGGACGGTTGTTGATGAGGGTGCTTCCACATGTGTGATGTCTCTCACATGTTGGAAGACGATTAGATCTCCCAAAGTTATTCCATCTACCACTCTTCTGACTGCGTTCGATGGTCATTCTCACAGACCGCATGGTATTGTCCCAGCTTTGCCCATCTGTGTTGGGGGAAAAACTGTCAATATAGAGGTTGAGGTAGTGGATGCAAGCTTGGACTACAACCTTCTGTTGGGGAGAAACTGGATTTATGAGATGGATGCCATTGCATCCTCATTATTTCGAATTATTTGTTTCCCTCACGAAGGGAGGATCATTACAGTGGATCAACTGGACTGTCCTCCTGTAGACCCGAATGCGTCTACTGACTCATCTGTTCCAAAGTTGGATAATACTAAGGCACCTGTTGAGAATTTAGGAGTTGGAATGTATTCTTCCTTGATGGGTACTTTTGATATTCCTCCTCCTACGGTGCATATAAATGCAATTTCATCCTCCAAGGCTCCTCTTCGAAGAGAGTTCTTCAGAACTCATTATTTTTTGGACCCTTGGACCTTGCCTTCCCCTACCACCACATTAGCGGAAGGTCAAGTCGGTGGAATGGCATTTCCGATGTCTGCAGCTGAGATTGCTTATCAGTCTATTGTTGACACTGCAGAATCCAGTCCAGCTCCTCTTTCACCGGAAGAGTTGGATGGAGATGTGGCTCCGGCTTGGACACTTAATTCTTCTTCCGCCCAGGATTGCCTTGATACCACTCTTCCATCTGAAGAGGCCATCCTGGAAGCTATGACTGGTATAGATGGACCGTGGGATGACTTGCATCATCGGTCTTACTTTCTACCTGATTTAAGCGAAGTTGAGACAAGTTTTCCAAGTCCTCAGTCTCTTGGTCCTATTCACCCAGTCCTGAACCCTTTAGCGCCAACACAGGTTTATGCTTAAGGGAACATGGCTGTGATTTCTCCTACTATCCCGGTGAACATTTCCAGGGATCCCAATATTATTGAGAATGTCTTCATAGGAGCTGAATGTTCCCGTGAAGAGATTCATATTTACACCGAGCTCTTTAAAGAGTATAGGGATGTATTCGCTTGGTCTTATGAGGAAATGCCTGGTATAGATCCATCTATTGTCCAGCATGAGATCAAGACTTACGAAAACGCTAAGCCTGTGAGGCAAAAACTTTGTCCGGTCAATCCTAGGAAGGCATCAGCTATCAAAGCTGAGGTGGAGAAGCTGCTTAAGGCGGGATTCATTTTCCCTGTTCCTTTGACTGAATGGGTTTCAAACCCTGTTCCCGTAGATAAAAAACAAGGAACGATTTGAGTTTGCATTGATTTCAGAGACCTTAATAAAGCATGTCCTAAAGATAATTACCCCACACCATTTATCGATCAGATCATTGACGAGTGTGCCAGTAATGAGATTTTCTCCTTCATGGACGGTTTCTCCGGATATAATCAGATTACTATCCGTCTTGAAGATCAACATAAGACTGCCTTTATTTGTCCCTGGGGTACTTTTTCTTACAAGAAGATGCCTTTTGGTATTAAAAATGCTGGGGCTACGTTTCAGCGGGCCATTTCATATGCCTTCCACGACATCAAAAATATTATCGAGGCATATTTGGATGATTTAGCTGCTCATTCTCGAAAGAGGATGGATCATCCTGCTCACCTCCGGCAAATATTTGAACGATGTCGTTTCTATAAGATTAGGTTGAATCTGAACAAGTGCATTTTCGCGGTTACATCCGATCGGTTATTGGGATTCATTGTGTCTAGGGAAGGGATTAGGGTAGATCCATTCAAGGTTGAGGCAATACTTCGGTTGCCTCCCCCGTCCTCTATCCGTCAACTTCAAAGTCTACAAGGAAAGTCTAATTTTCTTCGGAGATTTATCGTAAATTATGCTGAAGTTACCAAGGGATTTATGAGATTGTTGAAGAAAGGAGTTCCATTTCTTTGGGATGACTTTGCTCAACGCTCATTCGATGCTTTGAAAAAAGCATTGACCTCTACTCCTTTATTGAGTCCACCTGATTATAGCAGGGATTTCCTTTTGTATCTTGCAGCAGCAGAATCTACTATTGGTATGGTTCTGGTTCAGGAAGATGATGCTCTTGTAGAGCATGTTATTTACTATCTTAGTCGAGGATTGATAGGGCCTGAACTCCGGTACCTCCGATAGAAAAGTTAGCTTTAGCAGCAGTTCATGCTGTGCAGTGACTCCGACATTACATTATTCTACGAAAAACTTATGTTTTGGCAGCAGCCAATCCATTTCAGTTTGTCCTCAGTAGGCGAGTGATTGGGGGCAAATACAATAAATGGATTGTGATTTTTCAGGAATTTGATCTTGAATTTATGTCTGCCAAGTCCAAGAAATCATTGGTTTTCGCGGAATTGATCTCCGAGTTTCCCTGTGGGGAAGAGATGATCTATGATGAATCCTTCCCGGATGAACATTTGTTTCTTATCTCTTCACAGGATCCTTGGTCTGGAGATATCATTGTGTATCTTCAGACTGCAAAGTTTCCCTCTACTTTTTCGAAAGATGAGTGTCGTAAGTTGCGTCACTTGGCTAAGAATTACTTGATTATTGGTGATTCTTTATACCATCGAGGGGTTGATTCAATCCTGAGACGCTGCTTAACTCTCGAAGAAGCTGAGGCTGTGCTGAATGATTCTCATAGTGGAGCTTGTGGTGGTCATTTATCTAGGCTTGCTACAGCCCAAAATATTTTGCGTGCTGGGTACTTTTGGCCTTCGATTTTCAAATATTGTATGGAGTCAGTCAAAAATTGTCATCCGTGTCAAGTTTATACTCGAAAAATGCGCACTCATCTAGCTCCTGTTTTTCCAGTCATTACTGTCGGTCCCTTTACAAAGTGGGGTATTGATTATACTACTTGTAACCCGCCTTCCGCTAAAGGTCACAAGTACATTATTGTAGTAGTAGACTACTTTACGAAGTGGGTCGAGGCTATGCCTACTTTTGGAAATGATGGTGAGACTGCAACTCTTTTTCTTTTCAACCAGGTTATTGCTCGTTTTGGTATTCCTAGAGAGATTGTCACTGATCATGGCAGTCATTTTCAGAATAGCATGATGGCTGAGTTGGCTCTCAAATTGGGTTTCCGGCAGGAGCATTCATCTCTGTATTATCCTCAAGCCAATGGGCAAGTGGAAGCCGTGAATAAATCCTTGAAGAAAATTCTTCAAAGGAAAATTGATAAAGCTAGATCCAACTGGCATATTATGCTATATCCTACACTTTGGGCATACAGGACGTCAGTGAAAACTGCAACTGGCTTTACTCCGTTTCAGCTAGTGCACGGGTTGGAATCCGTATTTCCCATTGAATGTGAGATTCCTTCTCTTAAATTAGTTGTTGAACTTCTTCCTGACACTTCTAGTCTTGAAGAATGGCTCCTTCATCTGGAACATCTCGATGAGCAGCGTCGGGATGCCGCCACGATGAATGAAGCGCATAAAAACCGAGTTAAAGTTCAGTACGATAAGGCGGTCAAACCCAGGGTTTTTTCGGAAGGTGACCTTGTTTTGGTCTATGCCCAAGAAAAAGATGCCCTGGGGGCAGGAAAATTTAAGTCTATGTGGTATGGCCCCTTCATCGTTAAAAAAGTCCTTAAAAAAGGAGCATATACCTTGGTTGATTTTGAAGGGAACGAGTTGTCGGAGCCTAGAAATGGGCTCTATTTGAAGAAGTATTATGCCTAGGCTTCGGCCTGGCATGGTGCTTTTGTATATAGTAGTTTTGCTTTGTACATATCTAGTTGTTTTTCGATCTTTGATGGGTTGGTGATGTTTTTGATCTGCTTTGGCAGGTTGTGTCGGATGTCATGAGTCATTTTGGTTTCGCCGATGGTGCTAGTAGACACACCCGGAACTTAGCTTCCGCGGCTTGGGTACTTCATTATCCATCCGGTCAGCTGTTAGTATCAAGAGGGGTCTGCATTGGTCCTGCTTCCAATAACATAGCAGAATACACTGCAGTTGCTTATCTACTCTCTGAGGCAATATCTTTGGGTGTTGATTCGTTGGTAGTTTTCTTGGACTCTCAGCTGGTGGTGTCGCAGTTGAACAATACTTATCGGGTTCGAGATCCATTTTTACTCCGGTTGTTCTTGAGGGTACGTTTGTTACAAAGATCATTTCAATTTTTAACTTTCATTCATATTCCTCGAGATTACAATTGGATGGCAGACTCATTAGCTAATCAAGCAATTTATTGGCATATTAATCATTCCATACAATAAAATTTAATCATCAAAAACATCATACATTTTGATACATTTGTCACATCACATCAAACATCGCTGTATATATATCATCAGAGTGTTCAAAAAACTATACAAAATTTGGATCCATAAGTCATACAAAAAATTGGGCTTATGCCCGATCATGTTCAGTCTCAAATAATATACAGTCATCTGATACATCATATCTATCTACTCCTGAGGTCCCTGCCTAGAAGTTGTGTTCCTATAGAACACGATCGCGGTGGCAACTCGGCGGAATAACCATACCCAGTCTCGGGGCACTCCTACCACCAGTCTCTGGATGGCTTCTGGTAGATCTTCCACTGCAGCCATAGGTACTTGGTGGGCTAATCCTTCCAAGTTCCTCTGTACAGCCTGGAGGGTCCTGTCTGAATCCACTGTATCCGCTTCACCTCTGCGACGCTTGTGTCACGGGAAACCCTCAGGTCGAACTGGTCCAATATATGTATCATGATCATTTTTAAATTGTAAGTCATTATGAATCCAATCAAAAACATGTTTCTTTTCCATTTTTTAATACATATTTGAAAAAATCCAAAAAATTATATAAGTCAAAAAATTGCAAACTTACCGACTGTTCCCCATGCCGTGCCTGGTGGAAAGACAAGATTTTGATTGCCACGAAAGTCCATCCCGGTATAGGGATAGTCGTCCACAGTGATGATTTGTTCCCCCCACCAAAGGAAGAACTCATCATCCCAAGTGGTCCGGGGAACTTCACTTCCCCCCAATCTCTTCATCATGTCTGTCCAGCGGGCAATTCTTGGGTCTCTCGGGCTGCTGATGGTAGAGATCACTTTGGGTCTCAATGCTGGTATCTTCTCGAAGAAGAATGTCATCAAAATTGTACCATATCCAAAATGTTTTGTCTTTGCCTTTCGGATAGAATTCAATTGTTGCTTCATGTTCATCAGTAGAGCTGTGCAACAATCATATACATGAGTTAAGCATTCCACTGCTATACTCATTTGCGTCCTGGATGCCTGGTGTAGAGAAGCTGATCCTGCTACTCTCCCAATGGTAAAAAGGAGGATTTTTATGTGCAAGTCTCTTAAATATTTTATTGCAATTTGAGTTCCCACTTTCTTGGAACCCTCTACGCAGTAAACGTGGACGTAATCTTCCACGGTTAGCCCTCCCAAGGGCTTCCCGTGCAAGTCTACTGGCTCCCCCCTCCGAGAGAGTCCAGTAATAAAATATATATCTTCCACTTCGATGCGTATAGGCATATGATCTATAATGAAGCAGTCTTCTTCCGGTTCCCAATAGTTCACAAGAATTTCAAGCAACCGGACATTACTCTTCATATTTGGCATTTTGAAAAACTTGAGCAATCCGCAATTTCGAAGAATATTTAGCGATGCCCGATCTCGCATGACTTCTTGATCAATTGCACTGTGTTCACGCTCTCTCCATGATATGGTCATCCTGCAAAATTTCAATAATTCCTTCATTAGCTACGCATTTTTTCATTTGGACTGCGCATACACGACTTTATTTGTGCACAGTTGCGTGTATACGCGACTTCGTCATTACCAACCCGCGTATGCGCAAACCCGTGATTTTTAGCAAGAGATTATACGGTGAAAATTACTAAATTTTAATTTATGAATGGACAAAATGAATTGCAAGGATGGTTTATGCGCTTACCTGACAAATTCGGTGCGATTTGACGGTCGGTTGCTCCTGTTTTGACGAAAGAAGTTTTTTGCTCCAGAGCACTTTTTTCCAAATCAGCAATATAACAATGAACCAAATATGAGGTAATTTGTCTATTTATGTCCAAAAAGTTGAAAATTTTCGCAAAAATTTGTTATGCTTATTTTTTCGATCTATCTTAAGCTGCATAACCCGGATGCTTGGAAGTGCCCAGTTTGGTATGTTTTCAGGTACATTTTGATGAATTTGAGATTTTTCCCGGTTTTTGATCCATGACTGCTGACTCGTCATGGCAGGTATATGATCTTCACTAGCATATAGGTTAGGGAAATCACTTTGCGTTGCATCTTGCATACTAGCCTCCATACCGATCACTTGCCATAGGGTCGATCCCATCAGGTCATGACTATTACACCCATTTCACTCGCCGATTATTTAATCATGACTTGATGGTAGAGCCTTCCTTTACATGGGCTTCTTAGTTAGTTCCTCGCTATCACTTGTTGCCCATGCTGCATTTTATGTAGGCTCGGGAGTCCTCTTTAGTCCCGCCATGACTTATGTGTTGACGCTTCATTCTTCTTCTTCCTCACTATCATTTTTCTGGCTTTTACCCTAGAGGCTCCCTGGTGTTGTTGAGTTGTATTACTGCATTGCATATTGGCTACTTGTTTATCCTGGCCTTTAGCCGGCTTCATTTGGACTCGATGTTTAAGCCAACTATTGACCTTGTCTATCTGTACAATTTAACCATTGCATGCACTTAGCTATCGTGACTTGACACCCTTTTTTCCCATGGATGGAACATTCCTCTGAGTATCGCTTACTAGTTTCCGCCACCTTGCATTGAGCATAGGATCGTTCTAATCCCAGGAACTAGTGCATCTGTTTCTTGATACTCGTTCTATCCATTGTACCATAGCATTCTTTTATTCCTTTTCAGGCTCATTATATGAAAAAGAAAAAAAAATCAAATATAACAAAAAGAGCGCGAGCGGGATGTAACTTCGTTGTTTGATGGCAGTACAGAGTCAGTTTGTCGCCCTTGAACAAAGCACATATACTTATATATATTTCCTACATTTGGGATGGTTTTAGTTTTGACCTAGGTTCAACCTTTACCTAGTTTCACTTGTCAGTCCTCCCCCGGTTGGTTATCTCTTCCAATCATATGGAGAGTTTGTTCTGCCTCCTGCATAACAGACTTACACAGTGTCACTTTTTACTGCCATGGTCATCACGAGTCGTGCTTTTGTTTAAGGGAAGTCTAACCAGAGTCAGCCATTCTGCAGTGTCTCTTGACTCATTATTTAGTCGGCCTTCCCGGTCTTGTCAGTATCTTGTTCTATCACATCAGATGTTTTGGTCTTCTACTCGTGCTGGTTTGAGAAGGTCTCCATTGACTTCTTGCTAGCAGGTTTGTCTCTTATCGACTATGACATATTGCTCTGAGAGCAAACCTAGAACCGCACGCTGGCCCTATTTCCATCATTGATAGGTGACCTTGTGCTCAGCATTTGATCATCATTATGGGTCTTTGACTGAGTGGTTTCCCCTGTGTTCGATGTCAGCACACATTATCACACTTGGGATTCGTGCAGTACCTTGATTTCCATTTGATCCTATCGGTGGATTTCTCGCCTCTGTGTCAGCTTTCATTATTGGTTGGTTCAGAGGGTTTCTTCCGTGCGCTAGCTTCATCTTGTGCACGTCGGAAACGTACTTCGGTTTTGGTTCCATCACTCTACTTCGTCGGATTCCTTCCAAATTTTGGCCTGCGGGTTACACTCGCGCTGGACTGATGTGGGATGCCTTAATGCCTTCCTTCCAACAGATCTTTTCCCATCGACTCCGACTCATTGCTCTGGGAATAAGGTCTAGAGTCTTTTTGTCAGTACCTTAGGGTTTGCAGTCATCAGTGGCAGACTCTTCGCTATCGACAATGGGGATTCATCATTTCCTCCTGATTGGTAGATTCTTTCAAGTGTTCGACTTCAACTCATTCATTCGCACTTGTCAGATTGTACTGGGGCACCTTGACACTCATTATCATTATCGGTGGGTTGTCTCGCGTTGGTTAACGGTATACATCATTGACCGGTAATCCAACGATTTCTCATATGGTCGACTTCAGCTCATTTATTCCCATTGTGTAGAATTGTGCCATAGTGATCGGTGAAGACCTCGGGTTGCATCAGCATTTCTCGGTTCACTTTTGACAGTCCATTTAGTTTCTTGCAGTGATGCCGTTCACCCTTATATGTTGCAGTGTCAGTACAACAACATCCTATATGTTGGCTCCCGAGTTGCGTGATTGTACCGTTTGTTACACCTCTTATGATTTGGTACTTGGAGATTCAGTTACTTATATGATCAGACATCCAGTTTTAGCATCATTGATCAGCTTTCTATATATGTGATACTTGGACATTGATTCAGACTTGTACTTCCGGGCCATGCTCAGATGATTCATTGTGTACTTTCAGTTCAGCTATACTTGTATACATTTTGGATCTATTCTGTACTTTCCATATGATGTATTTTTTACTGAGCATGGGTATGCCCGCCTCAGCATGAGTTGACTCTCTGTTTTCTTTCATTGGTTTTTGGCAGGCTGAAATCTGAAGTCCTCTCTTGTTCTTGCGAAGTTCTTTCTATGTGCATAATACATTTCGGCCATCATGTACCCCTTTTGACCTCATATATTAGGGGGCATCTGTTATAGCATCATTTTTCACCCTCAGGTGATTCATGATTGCCTTTATGGCTTTGGGCACCCATTCCTACAGACTTGAATAAATTCACTAAAAAACAGTGTTAAAATTCCCATACGCGGGTATGCCCAGAATTTTCTGCGTGTATACGCGAGTCCACATATAATTTTCCGCGTATGCCATTAAAACCATTAAAATATATATAAATTCCCTATTTTCGGACTGGGTTGATGGTTACTCCAGTAGTTCAACCACCCCAGTATGTGGCCAACTGTTTCCAACTGACTGAAACTACTTTGAGGGAGTATAAAAGCCCCTCATGTGCATGGCCTAAGGGAGAGAGAAATTTTATAGACATTATACTCTGTTGGGATCCCAGTTCAAGTCTGATTCCCCGTGCCTCCTGCACTCTCCCAGATTTATACAGGAAACCCTTGTTTCCTGGAGATGTTCATCCATTTATATGCCATCTCGAGTGCACAAGTCTTGAAATTTTCTTAGCGAGGCAAGGGCGGGACGAATCCGGACGACGGTCTGCTCGAAGATCGTGGAAGGATTCAGGTGATCTCTCCACTTTTACTACTGTACATGCTATTCATAATAATGAAGAACCGTCTTGTTCCTGAACTTCTGTGTTAGTATCTATTTGTATATGTGGAAAGATTGATTATTAAGCAGTTATTATCGTTTATATCATATTTCACATGGATTACACTAACGTTTAGGAGAAATATATGTTGTACAACTAGGTTTCTATGCATGTTCTTTCTTGTTTTCCAGGTTGAAGGAGGAAGAAAGGTTGCTGGGGGTTTGGACCCCGCGGGATCTACATCGAATGTAGGACTACGGGTGAGTTCTGCTATCGTTGTTATCTAGTTTTTTGCATTCAAGTATGGTTGTGTGTGAGTCCTTCTAAATGGCATGCCCTGCTCTGTGGAGGTTTTGACCCAACAAACCTGTAGGGTGATTTTCCCCGAAACAACTGATCCTTTATATGTTTCGATTTTTGTAACAGGTCCCTGTAGTTGAGATTTTGGGGGACAATTTCTCTGTATTTATCTGCCCATTGGTGCCCACCTTGCCAAGGTTTTACTTCGAAGCTTGTAAAGGTATACGACGAACTCAAGGAAAGAGGAGAAGCCTTCGAGGTTGTTTTCATCTCTATTGACAAGGATGAAGAGGACTTTGAATATTATTACAAAACCATGCCATGCTTGGCTCTTCCATTTGGAGATGAAACTAAGAAGGATCTCATGCAGCTTCTCCATGTCAGAGGCATCCCATCATTGATTGTGGTGGGTCCAAATGGAAAAACTGTGACAGAGAATGCTGAAAGTGCAGTGACCACATTTGGAGCCAAGGCTTATCCCTTCACCGATGGTCATCTTGAAACGCTGCAGAAGGAAATGGAGAAGGAAATGAAAGAGCTAGCTGAGAAATCACCCAAGGAGATAAGGTACAGTCAACATGAACACCCCCTTGTATTCACAGAGGCGGATGCATTCATTTGTGATGTTTGCGAAGAAGATAGCACTGGATGGTCCTATTATTGCAATGATTGTGACTACTCTGTTCACCTGACTTGTGCTTTGAAGGATGAAGGGGAAGTGATGCAAGAGGACAAGGGTGAAGACACAGATGTTGCGATTTATGAAAATTGTAAACCCGAAGAAGTTATTTGTGATGGAGATGTTTGTTACAAGGTGGATGAAGCCTGAAGATGATATTAAAGGTGGCTTATTAAATATGATATACTTCAAGCTCTTCGATTTATTTTTTGTTTGAGAACAACTTGTTATCATTGGATAGATCGATAGATAACTGAACTCTGTTGAGTGAAGGTCACCTATGGTGTCTCGATAAATCAATTGAGTACTTCTTATTCCATCTTGTGGATTCTACCATGGTAGTTCATTCTGCAGTTGAGTTGTCATACACGAGTATATAGTTATGGATTTTTCCTCCACATGTTGATAGTTATGAAGGGTTTCCTTAGGTTCAATTTCTCATGTTATACTTAGTTATCCCTTGATTGCAAGAATGGAAATGGCCTTAAGCATCCCCACAAATACACCAACAATTTGATTGCAAGTATCGAAGTAAAAATACTTAGTTATCCCTTGATCTATAGTGACAACACTAAACCAAGAAACAAAACAAAGGCAATGTGGATGAATGTCGCCAATGGCAATGATCTTAAGCATCCCCACAAATACACCAAAAAATTGAGGGCAAGTATCAACTTGGATTCTAGGTATTGATTTGCTGACTACAATGAAAGGTTTGCAAAATACAAGGAAAAACAATGTCTGCAGGTTTAACCACAACTGGGCTTAAAGCCACTGTCAGTTTCAAGCACCTTGGTAAGTACTCCGAGCATTACTCTTTCATAGCTTTTCTTGACTGCAGAAACCTTGTTGGAAACAACTCGTATAATCATATTTTTGGTACAGATTGCCAATTTTGTATATATGTTCATTTGTTCTGAATCACTATTGGGTCTGCTTCATAACTTTTATTTTCAAGGTTTCCATATAATGGTCAAAGATATAAGGTGCATTATAATTCTACTTGAGATATTCTATGATCCACAAGATGGAAAAGTGCTTACAGAGAGTGTCAATATCAAGTAATTTCAACTTAAATGGATAAGGGAAAAAAATGGATTTGTAACCCAGGAACATGTCCTCTTTACTTTCACTATTGAGACTATCTTGCATATAGTAAAGATGAAGTTATACAACTAGAAATACAAGTTGCTTACATGCTTGTTAACGAAAAAAATTATGAGCAAGATGTACTAATTTTTGAGCTAATTTTACATAATAATGGGTGTTAGATATTGCAATGGCCAATAATAGAAATTTTACATGAAATATTTCCATATTATGATTGGTAGAAATCATTGACACACTCGTCATATTTAATTTGGTCACTTGGGTTGCATAATAGAATATGCTTGTTTTACACATTTAGTACTTTTAGGACTAAGAATTTATTTGTTGATACCCTTTGGATTTGATATATCATAGATAAAAGGAAATGGATTTGTATTGTTTACTATCTTTCTGAACTTACCTATACTGGAAAAGGATATAAAAGATTAACTGATTTGTTCTTACGAACATGCCTTATTAGAGGTTGTTATTGATTTTTTCAGTAGTACTGTATAACTAATAAGGTAGTAAATGTATTGAATTTTATTTCAAGACTTGAGTTGATTGGGAGAAGTTAGAAACAGTCCAGATCCTATTTCTTAGGTACATTTGATGCAAGCATAATGTACCTAAGGTTGTTTTTCGGGCAGAGTTTGCATCCCAACCTGTTTGCCTCAAGACCATCTTCAAATTGGTATCATTCCTTTGTAGATTTAGGGATTTGTGGGATTTAGCTTCAAGGAAAGACATAAATTTGTAATTAGAAGTTATCACTCTATTCTTTAGAGATCATTACCTCATTCAGTCTCTTAGGGCATGCTCAGTGTTGACTCTCAAAGGTCTCTCGGTTACTCCAATTAGTGGCTAGCTCTCTAGATCATCTTCCCCATTCACGTATTACCTAAATGTGCCATGTCATCTCCTGTCATTCAATTAGGTCGTAAACTGAGCTATTAAAGATTACTTCTAGGATAAATTTGATAATATCAAGAAAAATCTAAAAGCTTTGCATTGGAGGTCCAGGCCCAACAATATGAGATTGGAAATTTTGCATATATTGTAAAGGTTGAGCTAGCAATGGAGGTGCTGTAGACTGCTTAGTGTAGCCCTTAATATATTCATTACCTGCAGCCATCCCTGTAGATACCTCCTCCATTGGTGATTCATTATCTGCTTATTAAGCATTGACTGCAATTCATTTCAGCAGTTTCTTAAGATAAATTTGAGTAACTGAGTCATAAACATTTAAACTTGAGTAAATGTGGAAGAAAAAGTTTGACGTGAGTTCAAATCTACAGTGCGGGTGTGTCCTTCGTCGAATGTGCTCCTGTTTGTGGCAAGGTAGACTAGTTACTACTACTAGCAAGGTATTTCCCACTAAACCAAGCAATAAAAAAAGGCCAATGTGGATGACTGTCACTAATGGAAATGGCCTTAGGCATCCCCACAAATACAACAACAATTTGATTGCAAGTATCGAAGTAAAAATACTTAGTTATCCCTTCATTTATAGTGACAACACTAAACCAAGAAATAAAATAGAGGCAATGTGGATGAATGTCGGTAATGGAAATGGTCTTAAGCATCCCCACAAATACACTAATAATTTGAGGGAAAGTATCAACTTGGATTATAGGTATTGATTTTTGACTTCAATGAAAGGTTTGCAAAATAAAAGGAAAAATAATGTCTACAGGTTTAACAACAACTAGGCTTAAAGCCACTGCCATTGTCAAGCATATTGGTAAGTACTCCTAGCATTACTCTTTCGTAGCTTTGCTTGACTGCAGAAACCTTGTTGGAACTTGTATAATCATATTTTTAGTACAAATTGCCAATTTTGTATATACGTTCATTTGTTTTGAATCATTGTTGGGTCTGCTTCATAGCTTTTATTTCCAAGGTTTTTATACAATGTTCAAAGATATAAGGTGCATTATAATTCTGATTGAGATATTTTATGATCCACAAGATGGTAAAGTTCTTACAAGGAGTGTCAATATCTAGAAATTTCAACTTAAATGGACAAGGAAAAAAAATGGATTTGTAACCCAGGAACATTTCCTCTTTACTTCCACTATTGAGATTATCTTGCATATAGTAAAGATGAAGTTATACAACTAGAAATACAAGTTTCTTACATGCTTGTTAATGTAAAAAAAATTATGAGCAAGATGTACTAATTTTTGCGCTAATTTTACATAATAATGGGTGTTAGATATTGCACTGGCCAATAATAGAAATTTTACATGAAATATTGCCATATTATGATTGGTAGAAATCATTGGCACACTCATCATATTTAAATTGGTCACTTGGGTTGCATAATAGAATATGCTTGTTTTACACATTTAGTACCTTTTAGGATTAAGAATTTATTTGTGGATACCCTTTGGATTTGATATATCATAGATAAAAGGAAATGGATTTGTATTTTTTATTATCTTTCTGAACTTTCCTATACTGAAAAAGGATATAAAAGATTCACTGATTTGTTCTTACGAACATGCCTTATTAGAGGTTGTGATTGATTTTTTCAGTAGTACTGTATAACTAATAAGGTAGTAAATGTATGGAATTTTATTTCAAGACTCAAGTTGATTGGGAGAAGTTAGAAAGAGTCCAGATCCTATTTCTTAGTTACATTTGATGCAAGCAAAATGTACCTCAGGTTGTTGTTCGGGCAGAGTTTGCAGCCCAACCTATTTGCCTCAAGACCATCTTCAAATTGGTATCATTCCTTTGTAGATTTAGGGATTTGTGGGATTTAGCTTCAAGGAAAGACATAAATTTGTACTTGTAATTTAGCACTTTGTTCTTCAGAGGTCATTACCTCATTCAGTCTCTTAGGGATGCTCAGTGTTGACTCTCAAAGTTCTCTCGGTTACTCCAATTAGTGGCTAGCCCTCTAGATCATCTTCCCCATTCACGTATTACCTAAATGTGTCATGTCATCTCCTGTCATTCAATTAGGTCCCCAGAAGAGATATTAAAGAGGACTTCTAGGATAAATTTTATAGTATGGAGAAAAATCTAAAAGCTTTGCATTGGAGGTCCAGGTCCAACAATATAAGATTGGAAATTTTGCATATATTGCAAAGGTTGAGCTAGTAATGGAGGTGTTGTAGGTTTCTTAGTGTAGCCCTTAATATAGTCATTAACTATAGCCATCCCTGCAGATTTGAAACAATGGAAGTTGGCATAATGTGTAGCTTGAAGATATTATCCACGAATGCTTGGGAAATTGAGAAAGGAGTGAAAGGATGAGTGGAGGCGCAAAAATGAGTTTCTTTTAAAAGACAATCTACCATGACCTTAATCACTGTTTTGTTGCTCGCTTTTGGAAGTCCAACAATAAAATTCATTGAAATTTCTGTCCAAATATGCGATGGGATTAATAAAGGCTGCATTGTGAAATGCACCTAGTAAATTATTTGTGTTGCTTTGGCAAGCATCCTAGGATGCTACAAAATCTTGGATGTTTGTTTTCATGCCTCCCTTGAAGATTGAATTCTTGGTTTTTTCATAAGTCTTAGGAAAGCCAAAATGTGATGTTGTTGGTGTTGGGTGTAGCTTCACTAAACTTGTTTTAGGGTTGAATATTTTGCTGAAACAATGGGCCTTTTATATCGTAATGTATAATTTTTAGCAGGTTTGGGATCGAACTGAATATTTTGGATGATCCACCTTAAAGAACTGTTTTCTATTCATTCCTTATTTTCCAGAGGAATTATGAATACATTGCTTAAGCTGAAAAGTTTCATCTTATTTCTCTGCAAGCTCTTGTACTTGGTCTTTTGTTTGGTTTGGATGGATTTTTCCTTTCTGATTTTGAGTCATGATGGAGATTGATTTCCTTCTTGTTATTCTAAAAACTTCACAAATAGTGATTATAATTGTTTGTGGGATTTTTAAGCACCCTTGCAAACCTGCTTCTTTAATTATCCATCAGTTTTTGCCTGTTTTGCAGCGTTTTCCTTTTCTCGGGACTTTTTGTTTTTGTTTTGTTTTGTTAGAATCCCTCGAGGCCATCCTGCAAAATTCGATATTTTTGAAACTCTTCCTATTTTCCCCATGTTGACTGGGCATTCAGTACATGCTTCTTTGTTGGTTGCATCCAAAACTCTTTCTTGTGCAATTAGTTTCCCCACCCCTTCAAAAAGAAAGTGGAATGCTTGATTAATGTTATGCAGGTTATGAGATAATAATAGCCTTGTACCTTAAATGCTCGTTGATCGAGTAACCTTTTACTTACACTTGGAGGAAGGAGTTCACTTCACTTAGCTTTTTTGCATATCAGCTTGTGGGAAGACATCTATGTGAAAACTAATTAACCAATGTCAATTTCAATTTTACCTGAATTAAAAGCCTGGAAACATATTTATTGCTCTAAACATTTTTTAGTGTAGAGAATGTTGTGTATAAATTATTCTTGAGCCCTTGAATTCATGTTGAACTGATTATAATTACTGAACATTGCTTCAGGCATCATTAGTGACAGTGTGCATGAATTTTTTACTCTTATGAGATCGCCTTGAAGTTTCAAGGTGAGGCTTATTTAATATTTTTATATGATTATGAAATGTATAAGGTTGGTCTATAATCTGAGTCAGATTTTGGTTTGAAACAAGTGAGTGGTTGATTGAGGAGGAAATGAAGCAAATTCAGGGCACTCTAAATGTTCCAGAGGCTTCTTATGGTGATTTGGAAGATATGCAAGTGTGTATATGAAAAGTATTGAAAGTAATAAATTGCTTGAATATTTCTGGCGAGTTACTTTTTTATCATGCTGTCAGTTTCTTTCTATGTTGTTTTGATATTCTAGAGAGTGTTGTATGTGGTTTACCGTTTGTTTTGTGGATACCTTTAGAGCATTGTTATAGATGGACCCCCTTTAGGGTATTTCTAGAAACATTAGTCCTGCGTAGATCTGTATCAAAGGGTGCAGATGTAGATTGGTATTGGGTAAAATCAATGTTCTTAGTTCATTGGAAGTAAATACTGAGAAGATCAATGATTGCACTGAAGTGAGGCACACTCTACAACCTTGGTGGAATAGATGTGTTATGTCTATGGTAATGCTAGCTCTAATGAACTACAATGGAAAACTAGCTGTGGTTTGGCATGTAATGTCAAAAGTAAAAAGCTGGCTGTTTGTTAATTTCCATCATGTTAAAAAGACAAAAACCTAGCATATATTCATCTTAACTTTGATCCATTAACAAGCAAGACATTTATGCCTGTAGACTAACATGTGCCTGTCTGATCTCTCTCTCTCTCTCTCTCTCTCTCTCTCTCTCTCTCTCTCTCTCTCTCTCTGTATGCTTAATGGGTTTGGGTTTAAGATGATCTATGCTAGTGTAGAAATAAACATTGTAAGATATTTTTAGGCCTACCTAAATACAAGCTGGCATGGTAAAGATGTGCACATGAGCTAAAGAAATAATGATTTTTTAATGTGTTGGAAAATTTGGACGTTTGTTTTTCCCCAGTGTGTGAATTTAGAGTTTGTTAATTTTGAAAATGACCTTATGAGCATGTTCTGAAGTTTTTGTCCCTTTTGGGTTTGTCATTTTTATAAGTATTAACCTTAGTTTGTCAGGGAACTCCATAGCTGTATTAGTACAACCGCAATACAAATTATACAGATTAAACTTTAGTTCTACAGATTGAATAAAGCACCTAACAACAAATTGACTAATCCCAAATTAGTCATGAGGATTCTCTATAATTTAACAAGAAAGATCACAACACTTCCTAGCTTGTTTCTTCAGTTTTTTTTATAATATATAATTTACAAAATTCAAGAAGAGGAAGAGATAACCAAGGAAGATGATATTTTGTGATTGTTAGTGATTTCCAGTGTTTTGTGTGCAAACTGTTAATCTGTCCAATCATGCCAGTGGCTATCAGTGGTTAATATCTTATCTCTTTAGGGATCAAATAGATATCAATTACATGGTGTGTACAAATGAACACTTGCAGAACTTGATCGACCTACAAACTAAACAAGCAAAGGGAATATAGAAGAGCAATGGTAGAATGATACCTCATAAACATTAATTACAATAAACTGACAATAGACCAAAGCATCACCCTTCCTTTGTGTAAGATTCAACGATGCCACATTTCCAACGATGTTGTAGGAGCAACATCTTAAAACATGGGTAGATGCTTCCACCATATTTGCCTTTATCCTCTTTTCCACCAGCTTGTGGTGGTTCTTCCATGTTCACATTGTCAACATTGTTATGCCATTCATGTTTGAATAAAAAATGACCTAATTCAGATGTAATTGTTAATTAGGATTTAGTCGTTTCTTAATGTTAG
>CM076584.1:958691349-958868752 GCA_034641835.2 Pinus albicaulis
CTAAAGGAGTGATCAAATAGGTTGGAAACTGTTGTCCTTCTATCATGTATGTGTTCTGAGGATGTTTATTGTTGGGGTTTGGTATGGGTTGGGCAGGAAACTGATTTGTTTTCTGAGGAAATGGTAATGGAAGTGGTGAATTTTGATGTTGTGGATTTTGAGGGTTCTGTTGAGGATTTTGTTGAAGATTTTTTTGAGAAGGGAAATGTGGATATGGTCGATAGGATGGTGGATATTGATAATACTGGGAGTATCTTCCATAGGGATTTTGTGCTCCTTGTGCCCAAGTTTGAGATTGATTCTCAAATTAGGGCCAAGGTTGCTGCCAAGAATTCCAATTTGGTGGGGGTTGATTATACAGCTGATCATGGAATCCTTGTGTTTGAGGTCCTTGCCAAGGCCTCCTAGAGACAAAATTGAGAGATTCTGTGGAATTTGTAGGGGTTTCTTCTTGAAAGACAAATTTAAGACCAGGAAGTGAAGGACAACTCTCGGTCTCATGTTTTTCTGAACAAATTACATAGGTCTCTACTACTTTTGCATCCAAAGGGCACTCTCTCAAGGCATGCTTCTTTCTACATTTGGGACAAAAGATCGCTAGGGAATCATATTCAACTTTTTTCTTGTTTTGTAACTTAAGGGTGTATATTTGTTCACTAAGACTCCCTAAAATGTCAGATTTTAATTCATCAAGCATATGTCCTATTTCTACCCTACTTACTGTCCCAGAAGCAGACTTACTTGCCCTTGGAAGAGTAGGGTCTCTTGGTCCTTTTACAGTTTTAGATTTCCATCTTGAAAGGTTGATACATAATTCAGCTATTTCGGGTAATGTGAGCTGAGATATATCCCCTTTTCCCATCATGTTAAGGATATCTAACCATTCATCCCTAATTGTCTTCAACAAGAGAGCTTTCAAAGTATCTTGGTCTAAGCTTTCCATTTTTTCCCTCTTGATGTTATAGTTAAACCTCTCCAACAAATCTTCCAAATTTTCATCCTCTTTTTATAACATTTTAAACACTTCCTCCTTATGGTTGATTGGCATACAGTAATCCAAATACCTCTCTAGAAATTATTGTTTCATGTCTTTCCATGTCCTAATAGAACTGTTGATTAGACTCATAAACCATTTTAATGCTACTCCTTTCAATGTTGAAGGGAATAGTTTAAGTTTTTGGGCATCTTGTAAGTAATCATAGGTTCTACATAGGACTTCAAATTCAAATAGGAAGGTTTTGGGATCTTCAGTTTTGATTCCATAAAAGTTTGGAAGGACAGAGGGTGAAATTTTTTTCATAGTTGCATTGGTTTCTTCATATACTATAGGAAACCCAAAAGAGCTTCACATTTCCCTTCTACCTATTCCTATGCCTCATTCTTCACCTCTAACTCCTTCTCCTCTACCTCTACCTCTACCCCCTCCAAATAGTGTGTGTTCTCCATTAAAGACTCCTCCTCCCCCTTCTTCTGCCATAGTTGATTCTTCTGTGGAAGTAGAAAAGTTTATATCCCTAGCAGGGGTTCTTGGATCTTCTTCTAAGACAAGTTCAGTAGATGAAGTGGAAGGTCTTTCTAATGGAATATCTGATCTTAAGTCCTCTGGAAGTCTATGATCAGCGGAGTATGGGATGTGGGTTTGAGTTGGAGGTGTGTTGCCTCTTGGTCTTGGTGGAACAAGTGATGTTCTAGGAATCAAGCTTATGCTTCTTATGAATCTACTCCTTCAGTCTCTTTCTCTACGCATATCATTGTTTTTGGGAGGTAAGAAACAAGGATACCTAGTTACACTTCCCCGGAAACGGCACCAAAATGTCTGCTCAACTTAGTGTTCCTAAATTGATGTCACAAATTGTCAACCAGGGCTAGTAAACTGTTGAAGTGAAGTGCACTATATGTGCCTAGGTATCTGTTTCCCAATACGTTTTGTTTAGTGTTTTCCAGTGGTTTTGGTTTTGTGTTTTTATGCTAAGAGGAAAAGAACTAAGTGTTGGTAAAGAGAAGTTGTTGGTCACACTAAAATAGAGCAAAATCTATTCTAAACTATGTATGGCACTTAAGAACAGAAAATGAAAAACTTAACAAGAAAAATAACTCATAACATGAACTCAGTCCAATTCATTCATTAGAATTATATTGGAACAACTTGAGAAAAGGATGAGTTTAATGCAATGAAGTTCTTCTAAGTAAACAACAACCTACAATATCACAGAAAAAATCTCATCCATGGTTAGAAATTTGTTGGAACACATTTGGAAAATATTATCTGTAACATATTAAGGAACCCTACTCTAAATTAACTTATGACACTAAAATTAATCCATTCTGCAACTCAAAATGTCACTATTAAACCTCATTCAAAGGTTAGAAATCTTTTGGAATAGTTTTGGAAAGAGGCAAGTTTGTAAAATTATGAGAAATTGCAGAACAGTCAAGACTTCAAAATGACATTACCAATTCTTGTTCCTATGATAATGATGTATTAATAGAGATTAAGAACAAGAGAAGTTTGTAAATAATGAAGGCCTTTAAGTCTAATTTAACAGAACTAGAATACAACTAGCTAATAAAACTAGAAATACAATGAATAGAACTGAACTAGAATGCAATCAATCAAACTTGAAATATAGTGAACAGAACTGAACTAGAATGAAATTAACCTCCAAAGTCTTATAGCTGAACTAAAATGCAACTAATCTCTGAAATACTACAGCTCTATCTCATTCAGTGTTAGTGATATTTTGGAACAACTCGTAAGAACAAGACTGGCTGTAACATTCGATGTAAGTGAGCATAAAACATAAAGTTCAGAAAACTGCTTAAATTAGGAATGAAATAGAGCTAAAGTTAATTATCTAAACAATATGCACAGAGCTTCTTGGGCAGTAGGGGCCCTCTACCACCGGATTAGCACACAAATATACTCAAGATTGCTTCAGATCTTGTATTAAAGTTGTTCTTCTTTCATTAAAGGAAAAAACTTCAAAAACAAAGTATTACGGTCTTGGACAACTTAACAATAAAACATCGATCTAGCTAAATGTCTCTCGGTTTCCCGAGTTATTCTTATAAGAGAAATACATAACTGCCCTGGAGAAGAAATAGGGATAAGTTTTTTTTTCAATCAAAATCAAATTAGAACTCTTGTGGAGGCCTCGTACTTTGTTGAAGACATCTGTAGAGTCCTTGTCCTGGTAGGAATTTGCTTCTTAGTTTTGGTTTCCTCTACGTGCATAACCACCTGTAGATTTTTGCTCAGACTTCGTAGAGGGAAAGAAATGATGTAAGAGTGTTGTGGAATTCAACCATATGAATTTTTCCTTTAAGTGACACCTGTAACCCATGTGAACATGAAGATAGTTGCGGAATAGGTGACTAGCTACAGAATGGCTGCATTCTGTAGCTGAGTCTAGTCAAAAATTACTACAACAAAAAAACCATGAAAATATAGCAAGTCAGCCATTGTATGCATTCCTAAAGTGACTTTAATCAATCCTATTGATCTTTTAAGCCTATAATTGATAAGGGACAAAGGAAATGAAGTGAAATTTGGTGAAAGGAAAGGGCATATTTGGGGCTCAACAACAAAAATCAAAGTTCTCCTTTGATGGAGATCCTGCTTGATAGGAAGCAGCACGAGTTTTCCATCTCAATGATATTCAGACTCTTGCAAGATCCACTAATTAAAGGGTGCATGGAAATTATCTAAAGGAAATGTGTTGATGCTGGCTGGGGTGCTAGAGTAGCAAGAATCATTTGTTCAAGGATTGCTCCAAAATCACGAAGGGCTTGGATTCCTACAAGTTTCCTGCAACTATTAGAGTTTTTGCATGGAGCACTATCAAATATATCTTTAATTGCATCAGATTTCAGCTATCTACTAGATATAAAAATCTATGGTGAAAGGACCCCCTTAGTTTCAAGCAAGAAAGGTTGTTGCACTGAAGATTATGTTTCCTACCTTGAAGCTAAGGGAGATGCAGACATATTCTTTCCAACAGAATTGTGATCTTGGAACGCATTGATCATTAACATGTGGAAGATGGTAGTGAATCGATTAATGATAAAACTCTCAAACCAATCAAGGGACGACGGTCAACAATTCATGTGCGGTTGATTTTATGGTAGAGTCTGGTCTTCCATCCAAGACAAGGACAAAACATGGTTATAATCCTCTTTTGGATGATTTTAAGGATACCAATATTTACCTCAGTGTGCCTGCATATAACTAGCCTATAAAAGGATAAAAAAAATAAAAGCGAGGAACACTTCAGTAGTCAAGGATGTAGCTCAGTGACATACTTTATCCACCCATATTAATGTCTTGACATTTTTTTTACATGCACGTCATTACATGGACGTGAGACATATTTCCAATTATCGATTTTTCACTAAGAAAATAGTTTCATGTTTATCTCATTGGGTAGTAAGTCGTATATCAAGCACAAAGGGAAATGGACGTTGAACTATATTTCAAGCCAAGGAGGCTATCTCATTACACACGCGGATGAAAGATCACATTCTAGGCTGTGCATTATGGAACGTTTTGTTTTGGGCATAAATCCAGCCCCATAAAATGTCGCCTTATGGAGGAAACGGTAAGACGATCAAGCCCAAAAAACACACTTCAAATATCATCAACAGTCCCTTCGTCGATTCAAATTTTTCAGAAACTTCCCTCAGCAGCATAGGAAGGAGCTGGAAGTAGGGAAAAGTCGTTGTCATTTATCGCGGAGCCTAGCTGCCCGAGGAGCCATATATAGCGAGGCTTGAGAACATGGCACATAATGAGCATGCATACGTTTGGAAGCTCGTCAACCAAAAATAGGTGTGGTGAAAGGTATTCGCACAACAACATATGTCTGAAGGGTCTTTTATGATAAGTCCGCGACATTCAAATTGGTCGCGACTCTGAACCATGCAAAGGAAATATTGCACTTGTCCATGAAGGGCGAATAGCGAATGGATCCAGATGGCGATGTTGATTATTCGCTTGGTCGCATATGTAATAAATTGACCAGGGGTGCAACTTAGCAGGTTTTGTGACTCAGCGACCCCATGGAGTCGCGTTGCCGAGATTTCCACCCACGCAACATACGGCATATTACTGCACTGGACACTCATCAGCCTCTCTAGAGTCGTAGCATGAAATTAAATTTTCTCGAGCCCATTACTTGTTACCATTTATCTAAATGGTTCAATGAGTGTGCCATAAATAGCACAAGAAGGTGGACCTCACACAACAAAATGCAAGCATATACGTGGTCGCAAAGGGGCACTTCCTAGGCCTCGAGTCGCAGAGTCACAATGTTTGCTCCTGGCCAAGAGATGCAACCTGAAGCCAATGTGACTATGCGACCTCTCTGAGGTCGCAAGGTCGCAGAAGGGTGTGTCCAAGAGAAGCTGCGAACAAGGAAATTCTCCGACTGTGCGACCTTCATTCCAAAGTGCGACCTCCGCTTCAAAGTGTGACCTCCCTCAAAGGCAACGATCATGCCTCTCCAGACACAAAAGTCGCACTCTTAAAATAGGGAGAATATGCATTTAGATTACGAGAGGTGGTAGGTGCTTTAAAAAGGGAGCGAAAGAACCTTGTGAGTTATGCACGAAAGAATGGATATGTAACACAAAAGGTGTATGGAAATAGGATATCGAGCTTATGTGACAGAAAATGATCAAGTATTGTGTAGGAGACCCTATAATCACACTGTTAAAAGAACACCAAGAATCCACCAAGGAAATGTGCGCATGCACATATATTAGCTTCATCAAGGACGTAGTGGTGCGCCGCGTTTTATCTATGCAAAGAGTATACAAGGAAGTGAAGGAAAGCCTGCAAATCTTGGTAGTCAAAGAGAAAGCGCATTTGTGCCAATATCTTCTGCATCGTACATTTAAAATGAATACACTCCTGCAGGCCTACCAATAGGAACACCTCAGCCTTTCATGCCTTAACAATGGTTGGTATCCTTTGCCTTCCGCGTGTGGCTGTTGCAATTACAAAGTGGGTTTATTTGAAGATACAACAAGAAACTCGTTCAGGTTTCCATGTGGCATATAACTTAGCAGGCTTTAACTTTCTAGATGCCATTGCTTGTAGCCTTTCAGCTTCCCAAAAAACTTGCTATTATATATGGAGATCACAACCTTTATGTGCGGAATGTACATAATTTATCAAAGATCTCTAGGATTTGTGAATACTTTTCACACAATGCCTGTATATGGGATATTTCTAATCTTCCACCATATCAAAAGCTGAAAACCGGAAACTCATTACATTCTATAGGAAATGGCACCAGCAGGGGGTCTCTTTCTGAGAGGTTCTGTAGATAGTACAATAAGGCTATGGGATCTTGCTTTAGGGTTGGGCACAAAATAAATTCATCACAAATCCCCTACATTAGATTCGAAATCAACTAATATTTATTTTAAGGACACACTTGGTGTCATATATTCTGAGATAAACGGGGATCCTATCAAGAAACGGTTAGAGGTAGAGAAATATGTTGATCTAGCTTGGGGTTTTCGTTCATTAGTTGTTAGTGGAGGTGTGAGACTACCTGGCAGCTGGTGATTGCAATGGAAATCTACATGTTTATAATCAAATAACACTTGACCACATAGGGGTCTAATTTTATTATTTGCTAAATCATTCCTTCAGATAACTAAATGTTTTTTAGCATCAATATTCTAAAGACATGTGACACATGTTGTGTTGTTTATAGTTTGAGATAGTTGGTGCGCAGAGTAGAAGCTAGGGCCTTCTCTGGCATGCGAGGCGGATCCTTTCAAAGTTCAAAATAATCGCATGTTAAGCTCAAAAGCACCTGGTCATGTGCACAAGACCGAGATACAAGAAAAGGTATCTTTTCGCGAAAATAAGAGATCACCGAAAGAGAAATGCAGAAGGGATATGACCGAGGACACAGGTCGCGGATTGCTCGAGGTCGCAAGTCACGTGCATGGGTGGATGTGTGTCATTTTTAAATGATTTTATATTTCGAGTACATATTGTTGTGTATCAGGATGAAAGTGAAATTCGGCTTGAACAGTCCATTTTGGCATGTTCTCTGGTAAGTAGCCATGACCTTCTTATTGTAGCACATGCTCTTCAGGTAAGTCTTGTTGTTGGTGCGAAATTTTGTAAGCTGGCTCTGATTGCAAACACTGTTGTTATTGCAGGACGGGAACTAATGAGGTGGCTGCAATGGAAAGCTGATTTCACATAGCCCGGCCACCTCTTTGGTCCAAAAAGGGTTTTAGGTTTAGGCTAGCTAGGATATGCTAATATAATTTTGTCAATCGAGTTGTTAATTACATTTACGTACTAAGGTTTTTCTTTATGGTTTAATATTATGCTTTCTGTATTTTCTTGCAGTCAGTAGTTCATGTATTATAATTATCTGTTTATGTTGCACTCATTTTCTTTCAGTTTTCTTATTGCTGCATAACAGTCAAATAATCACTGCATGTGCCTTGCCTTGTTTCCGACATGCAACTAGTTGGTCTTTCTCACACATGGCATTGCATTACGTCATAAGCCTCGTCTGTTGCATCGCGTTGTACAAATTCTTCCGCACATCATTTGCACTATTTGTTGAGATAGTTGTGAAATTTTCCATACATTGCATAAAACTGCATGAGCCCTCATTAAACCCAAAGCTTTAAAACCCTCGGAGCCCATACTAGCCTTCTTACTCCCCCTTGCATGGGTTCAAATCCATATTGATTTATTTTACCTCAATTCATGCCTCGAAATCCCAATGATATTTCTTACTTGTTTGGCCCTAAGTGCTGAAACCCTAGCTCCATTATTTGCATGAAGTTGCAGCGGTTACCTCAAGGGGTAGCTTCTCTCAGGACAGGTCCTCAAAGTCATGTTCTCAAAATATTTCCCATGATTTTAAATTCATTAGCCAGGGAGATACGAGCCAGTTTCTTGTGCGGAACCTTAACGTGTTTTGAAAGGCCTATACCCGTAACTTGAGCCTTGTGCCCAACATAGTCTCGAGCATCCTAATGATCTATTTTTCATGATTCTCCTCTAGGTGGTAGATGGGATTTGAAGGCTTGGCATGAGGTAAAACCCAAATCAGAGTATCTTTAATTTTCTGTCAAACAAGAAACAACCTCTCTTTCCCGTAAAATAAGTCGGGATCCCTCATCCACCCATGCAAAATAAGTGCCACAAGCACATAAAAATAAGTGCTACAAGCGCATGAAAAAAATAACGGTAAAGGATTGAGAAAGGCTTCCTACGCAGAGAGGTAACGCAACAACTTCGCCGGGGTACTGACTAGGCTCGCTGACAGCAGAGCAACGTTTGTGATTTCTTGAGGTGATTCCGCCGGGGTACTTTCCAGGCCTGCTGGTAGCATAGCAACACCAGAAAATTATTTTAAAATTCTGAATATAATAAGCTCACTGCCTTTCTCTTTACATCATTAACAAACCACTGGCATCCGTGATATTCCGCTTTGATGTGTTTTGATTAATGAGACCTAGCTGAGGCATAAGGATTGGCCATATCTGTAAAGGTAAAAATACTACAAAAGGATACCCATAGAGCCTGTTAAATATTCCCTTGCATACCTATCTGGACTCAGGTTGTTGTTGGGACGTTGACAGAGATGTTGGATTCTACTAGTGGTTCGCCATTTGTTGTAGCTGCTACAACAGTACCCAAAATTTTGGGTATATTCGAAATTTCGGGTCCCCCTCTGCTCTCTTAGCCATTACGGTTTTGACCGGGCCTGTAGTCAGTGACATCCCCATGACCTAATTCCATCCCCTCGCAAAACTTCTCATCAACATGACAAAATAATTTTTCTGTGATCACGCCATGTGTGGGGGGGTATCATCACACATACACTTGAATGGAAGCTTTTGTGTACGTAACATGTGTCTGTTAGAAGCACGTTCACCATATATCATTAAGGCTTTCTATTTGAGTACCCCACCAAGTTCATAGTCCAATGTAGAGTATTTGGTGAGATCATTCTCTAAAAGGTAACTGCAAACTAATGGATATTATAATGTCTCATGCAGGACAATCCCACGGATGACATGCCAAAAAATGTCATCACCACACCGAAGGAATTAAACTGAAATTAACACAACAAGGGTGCAGTTTCATAACATGACACTTTCATATCCTGTCCATATAGGGATGAGAACTAAGGCTACAATTGCAGACCTTGTCAAGGCGGATGACAAGGATCTATAAAAATTAGTCCATCTTTTGCAAGGAAACAAGTTGAGACTGTTGAAGTGAAAAGTCATTTAAAATGCTTTCATGTAGAATGTCAGGATGCAAATGATAGAAGTGGATAGGGTTGTGTGAATGTGCATCCATGTTGGGATATAATGCTTGAGGTTCTTGACATTTTTCCACATGACCTTATCTATAGAAAAAATCATAATTCTCCTTGGATGGAGATCCTGCTTGAGAGGAAGCAGCACGAGTCTTCCATCTCGGTGATATTCAGGCCCTTGCAAGATCCACTAATTAAAGGGTGCATGGAAATTATCGAAAGGAAACGTGCTGATGCTGGCTGAGGTGCTAGAGCAGCAAGAATCATTTGTTCAAGGATTTCTCCAAAATCACTAAGGGCTTGGATTCCTACAGGTTGCCTGCAACTATTAGAGGTTTTGCATAAAGCGCTACCAAATATGTCTTTAATTGCATCAGATTTCAGCTATCTACCAGATATAAACATCTATGGTGAAAGGGCTCCCTTAGTTTCAAGCAAGAAAGGTTGTTGCACTGAAGATTATGTTTCCTACCTTGAAGCTAAGGGAGATGCAGACATATTATTTCCAACAGAATTGTGATCTTGGAACGCATTGATCATTACCATGTGGAAGATGGTAGTGAATCGCTCAATGATAAAAATCACAAACCAATCAAGGAAAAACGGTCAACAATTCTTGATGCGGCTGATTTTATGGTAGAATCTGGTCTTCCATCCAAGTCAAGGACAAAAGATGGTTATAATCCTCTTTTGGATGATTTTAAGAATACCAAGATTTAACTCAGTGTCCCTACATATAACTAGCCTATAAAAGGATTAAAAAAAAAAACGAGGAACGCTTGAGAAGTCAAGGATGCAGCTCGGTGACATACTTTAGCCACCCATATTAATGTCTTGACAATTTTTTACATGCACAGCATTACATGGACGTGAGACATATTTCCAATTATCTATTTTTAACTAAGCAAATAGTTTGAAGTTTATCTCATTGGGCAGTTATTCGTATATCAAGCACAAAGGTAAATGGATGCTGAACCATATTTCAAACCAAGGAGGCTATCCCATTATGCATGCGCATGAAAGATCACATTATAGGTTGCGCATTATGGAACGTTTCTTTTTGGGCATAAAGCCAGCCCCATAAAATGCCTCCTTATCGAGGAAACGGTAAGACGATCAAGCCTGAAAAACGCAATCCAAAGATCATCAACAGTCCCTTCGTCGATTCAAAGTTTTGAGAAACTTCCCTCAGTAGCATAGGAAGGAGCTGGAAGTAGGGAAAAGCCTTTGTCATTTATCGCGGAGCCTAGCTTCCCGAGGAGCCATATGTAGCGAGGCCTGAGAACGTGGCACATAACGAGCACACATACATTTGGAACCTTGTCAACCAGAAAGAGGTGTGGTCGGAGGTATTCGCACAACAACATATGCTTGAAGGGTCTTATATGATAAGTCCACGGCATTCAAATTGGTCACGACTCTAAACCACGCAAAGGAAATATTGCACTTGTACGCAAAGGGCGAATAGCGAATGGATCAAGATGGTGATGTTGATTAGTCGTGAGGTCGCATATATAAGAAATTGACCAGGGCTGCGACTTAGTAGGTTTTGAGACTCAGCAACCCCATGGAGTCACGTTGCCGAGATTTCCACCCATGCAACATACGGCATATTACCACACTGGACACCCAATAGCCCCTCTAGAGTCGTAGCACGAAGTTAAATTTCATTGAGCCCATTACTTGTTGCCATTTATCTGAATGGTGCAATGCGTGTGCCAGAAATAGCATGAGAAGGTGGACCTCACACAAAAAAATGCAAGCATATCCATGGTTGTAAAGGGGCACTTCCTAGGCCTCAGGTCGCAGAGTCACATTGTTTTCTCCCGGCTAGGGGATGCGGCCCGAATCCAATGTGACTATGCGACCTCTCCGAGGTCGCAAGGTCGTAGAAGGGTGTGTCCAAGAGAAGCCGCGACCGAGGGAATTCTCCGACTGTGCAACCTCCGTTCCAAAGTGCGACCTCCACTTCAAAGTGCGACCTCCCTCAAAGGCAACAACCATGCCTCTCTAGACGCAAAATTCGCACTCTTAAAATAGGGAGAACATGCATTTAGATTACGAGACATGGTAGGTGCTTTAAAAAGGGAGCGAAAGAACCTTGTGATCTATGCATGAAAGCATGGATATGTAACGCGAAAGGTGTATGGAAACAGGATATCGAGCTTACGTGACAGCAAATGATCAAGTATTGTGAAGGAGACCCTATAATCATGCTGTTAAAAGAACACCATGAATGCGCCAAGGAAATGTGCGCGTGCACATATATTAGATTCGTCAAGGATGTAGTGGCGCACCACGTTTTAGCTATGCGAAGAGTATACAAGGCAGTGAAGGAAAGCCTGCAAGTCTTGATAGTCAAAGAGAAAGCGCATTTGTGCCAATATCTTCTGCGTCATACAATTAAAATACATCCACTCCCGCAGGCCTGCCAATAGGAACACCTCAGCCTTTCATGCCTTAACAATGGCTGGTATCCTTTTCCTTCTACATTTGGGTGTTGCAATTACAAAGTGGGTTGATTTGAAGATACAACAAGAAACTCGTTCAGGTTTCCATGTCGCATATAACTCAGTAGGCTTTAACTTTCCAGATGCCATTTCTTGTAGCCTTTCAGCTTCCTAAAAAACTTGTTGTTATATATGGAGATCATAGCCTTTATGTGAGGAATGTAAATGATTTATCAAAGATCTCCAGGATCTGTGCATACTTTTCACACAATGCCTGTATATGGGATATTTCTAATATTCCACCAAATCAAAAGCTGAAACCCGGAAACTCATTACATTCTATAGGAAATGGCACCAGCAAGGGGTCTCTTTATGACAGGTTCTGCAGATGGTACAATAAGGCTATGGGATCTTGCTTTAGGGTTGGGCACAAAATAAATTCATCACAAAGCCCCTGCATTTGATTCGAAATCGAATAATATTTATTGTAAGGACACACTTGGTGTCATATATTCTGAGATAAACGGGGATCCTATCAAGAAACAGTTAGAGGCAGAGAAATATATTGATCTAGCTCGAGGTTTTCGTTCATTACCTGTTAGTGGAGGTGTGAGACTGCCTGGCAGCTGGTGATTGTAGTGGAAATATACATGTTTATTATCTAAGAACACTTGACCACACAGGGGTCTAAGTTTATTATCTGCTAAATCATTCCTTTAGATAACTAAATGTGTTTTAGCACCAATATTCTAAAGACATGTGACCCATGTTGTGTTGTTTGCAGGTTGAGCTAGTCGGTGCGTAGAGCCGAAGCTAGGGCCTTCTCTGGCATGCGAGGCAGATCATTTCAAAGCTCGAAAGAACCGCACGTTAAGCTCAAAGGTACCTGGTCACATGCACAAGACCAGGATACAGGAAAAGGTATCTTTCCGCGAAAATAAGAGATCACTGAAAGAGAAATGCAGAAGGGATATTTCGGAGGACGCAGGTCACGGATTGCTCAAGGTCGCAGGTCGCGGATTGCTCGAGGTCGTAGGTCGCGGATTGCTTGAGGTCGTGGGTTGCAAATAGCCCAAGTTGCAATCCATCCCAACAGTCGGGAAGACCAAGAGTCAAGGGAAACTCAAGAGTCATCTCAGCCTATATGTACATCTTCGAGAAAGAGTACACAGGACTTTCATCTTGACAAGGAAAGGTAGTATGATAGAGGAGTTTTTGCTAGAGAGATAAAGGCACTCAGCTCTTGGTATCAAGTAGAAAGAAGGGTAGCGAGGCTAGGGTTTTGCATCATGATTTGAGATGAATAGCCCATGTTCCATTATTGGGTTTTAATGAGTTGTAAACATGTATTTGACATTGCAGCAACATTAATAATATATTCTCCTTCCCGACACTGATTCACATGCTTGTTTTTGGTGATAGTACTAGTTGTCTAGTACTTCATTATGTTTTACGTTTTCTTTCATGCATGTCATTGGTTATGAACTATTTCTCAATGGTTTTATGTATGTATGTTTTTGGATTAGTGTTTATTTTTCCTTGCCATGGTGGTAGTCTATTGTGAACTACTTTGCAGTTAACTTCTGGCGTGTTTTCTTTCATATATGTTTGACTAGTTTTCGTCTCACTGATCCCAGTTACGGCATATCCCCCTTTTATTTTGTTTCTTAGACTTACTTGCATCTTTGTTTATGGTTCGTTAATCTTGGGCTGATTTTTCTTTGCTAATTGGTCATTTCATCCTCGCCTCTGCTCCATCATCTTCTCATCCGACAACCAAGAGTGGAAATAATCATGGCAGCAGGCGGGCCCACATACCAGATGGGGCTCCTATCCCAAACGGTGTGATGTCTAATTGGGACCTTTCACCGAGGAGACCCCCTTTTTGTCGATAGTACATTTTTTCCCGTCAACAGGAAGAAATCGAAAAAATGCTCGCCACAGGTATCATCGAACCAGTCGAACAATCGGACTGGGTAAGCCCGATGTTGGTTCAGGAGAAAAATACAAAGGGAGAGATACGAATCTGAGTGGACTTGTGAAAATTGAATGATCCCTGTGTGCATGATCCCTTTCCCACACCATTATCAGATGAAATCCTTGATAACGTAGGAAGGAAGGAAGCATACTCATTCACTAACGGCTTCTCGGGATACAATCGAATCAGAATCACACCTAAAGATCGCATCAAAAATATGTTCGCTACCGAATGGGGATTCCTTCAGTGTATGGTCATGCCATTTGGACCAAAGAATGCCCCTGCTATCTTTTCACGAGTAGTAGTCGCAGTGTTCAAAGAGTTCATCCACAAATTTCTAGAAGTTTACTTTGATGATTGGACTGTCTTCGGCTTAGTAAAGAAGCACTTTTCGAACCTGCGCATGATGTTGGATGCTTGTAGAGAGCACCATATTTCCCTGAATATCAAGAAGTGTATCTTCTACGTACCATTCGGGATCTTTCTCGAACATATAGTGTGCCGATAGGGGTTGATGGTTGACCCTGTGAAAGTTGTAGTGATCATAAATCTGGTAGTACCTACAACTGAGAAGTAGTTGTGTTCGCTCCTTAGACACACACGTTACTATATAAAGTTCATTCAATGGTAAATGCTGATCACGACGCCTATGGAAAATCTACTTAAGAAGTATGCTTCATTTTTTTGGGATGATGAGTGTCAGAAGAGCTTCAAGCTACTCAAGTAAAAGTTGGTCTCTGCGCCTATCTTCCATTTTCCTGATTGGGTGAAGGTGTTCCATGTTCACTTCGATGCATCAGGAATCGCCCTGGGAGCGGTCCTTATACATCTTGGAGACAGAGACATTGATCACCCAGTTGCATTTTCTAGTAGGAAACTCTCTGGTGTAGAGCGCAACTACTCTACCACGGAACGGGAGGGCTTGGCTATGGTCTATGCATTGCAAAAGTATTAGCACTATCTATTAGGAGGACACTTCAAAAATTTTACAGATCATTTGGCTTTGAAGTACCTACTGAATAAGCCTGTGTTGGGGGGGGGGAATCTGCCTATGGCTATTGCTGTTCCAAGAATACGACTTTGAGATCATTTTCAAGCCAGGGAAGTTGAATGCTGGGCCGGATCACTTGTCCCGAATTGAGAGTGGTGAGAAACCAGCCAACCTAGAAGATAGATTGCCTGATGCGTAGATATTTTCTCTTAAGGTCGTTGATGCGCACTTCGCCGACATCATCCAATTCCTGACTACATGCATAACACCTGCTGAATATTTGGTACAATAGAAGAAAGAGTTGGTAACCCATGTTGCATATTTTACCATCGTCGCAAATCATCTATATTAGATGGGGGTTGATGAAGTGCTGCGAAGGTACGTTTTGGACCATGAATTTCATGTTACCTTGGTAGAAGCCCACGACGTGGTAGCAGGAGGTCACTACGTATGGAAAGAAACAACGCAAAAGATCTTGAGAGCTGGAATGTGGTGGTGCACCCTGAATTGTTACTGTCATGACCATTGTAAGGCCTGCTATACATGCCAACGAACAAGAAGGCCATGATGCAGAGATGAAATGCCCCTTCAACCGCAAATGGCCCTGTAAGAATTTGAAAAATGGGCCATCAATTTTGTAGGACCTATCAACCCACCTGGAAAGAAGATAGGTGCACGTTACATTATAAATGCTACTGATTATGTAACTAGGTGGGCCGAAGAACAAGTGGTAAAGGATTGCGCTATAGATATCGCTGCGCACTGCATCTTTGAGCAAATTTTGACCAGATTTGGATGTCCGAAAATCTTGATGAGTGATAGAGGTACACACTTTGCCAATGAAACAATAAAAGCCTTGATGGAAGAATTTCGGATCCATCATGCGAAAATCACTCTGTATCATCCCCAGGAAAACGGAGCAATCGAATCTTTTAATAAAGTCTTGGAGCACGCACTAACTAAGGTCTGTAACGTCGATCATAGTGACTGGGATGTGTGTATCCCATCTGTTCTTTGGGCCTACCAAACCACCTATAATAAATTCACAGGGAAAACACTGTTTCGGATGGTTTATGGCAAGGAGGCCATTATGCCCATGGAATACATTGTTCCTAGCCTGCGCATCACAACCTTTATGAATATGGCGGAGCTTGACATCATGGAGGAGCGGTTAGCGTAGCTTGTGGCTTTGGAGGAAGATCGCTTCATTGCTAATTTCCATCAACAGGTTTAGAAGGCTTGGTATAAGGCATGGCATGATCGACATATTCGACAAAAGACCTTTACGGAGGGTGAACTAGTGATACTGTATGACAGAGATTTTGCAAAACACCCGGGGAAGTTCCGACAACAC
This sequence comes from Pinus albicaulis, assembly GCA_034641835.2. NCBI lineage: Eukaryota > Viridiplantae > Streptophyta > Pinopsida > Pinales > Pinaceae > Pinus > Pinus albicaulis. Next base: position 958,707,437 of record CM076584.1, read on the forward strand.
TGGCTAGGGCCCTATGTAATTAAATAAATCATGAATGGTGGAGCTGTGCGGTTAGCCACCCTGCGCAGAAATATGCTACCCAACTATTTCAATGGCAGTCGACTCAAACCTTATCGGATAAAATGACTATATGGCTGGAGTAGCTGTATAAATTGGGCTACGTCCACCAAGGATGGTAAAAAAGGAAGGTACCATGATAGGCACAGGGCGTGGCCGCAGAATTGGACACCCAGAGGGATGTGCGGGAGGCGCAAGAGAATGTTTAGAGCACAGAAGGCACACTGGAAGTGCAAAGGTGCGCTAGGAGCACAGGAGGTATGCTGGGAGTGCAGGGTTGCGGTGGGTGCACAAGAGGTGCGAAAACTAGCTATTGGAACAGTAAAATCAGATAAAAAGAAAAAGTTACCATTGACAGGAGTGGGCGGCTGGCATTTAATGAGGAAATTTCTAGAGCTTTTTTACCATTTACTTGATGGTAAGTTCCAAGTGAATTTTACCCAACCATTGGTCGATCGCAAAGGCTATTAAAGGAGAAGGATAGATCAGAAAAGGGTTCTGTATCGCTTGAATAGTTTGTACTTGGCGTGTCTGTCCTTGATGAGTTTGTGATGTAAGAGCTTATGCGCGTACTGAAACTGGGGTTGATAAGGAATTTGAGGAACATACTGAGTTTGGGGTTGAACTTGGAGTATGTAGTATCCTAAAGGTTGATAACCTTGAGGTATGTACTATCCTTGAGGTTGTTCTTTAAAATAATATGATGCCACAGTTTGTCCTGGGAAAAAGTTACCTTGAGGTTGCCCCCCAGGTGGTAACTAACTTCCTGAAGGTTGCCCCCCAGGCGGTAATTGACTACTCTGAGGTTGCCCCCCAGGCTGTAACTGACTTCCCTGAAATTGTCCTCTAGGTGGTAACTGACTTCCTTGAGGTTGAGGATTCAGAATATTACTAGACATCATAAATATTTTCTCTACGTTTGATGTTTCAGTTTTAATTCCATTAAGACCAGATGATAATACTTGTTCAATCGGTCGAGGAGCTGCTCCAGAGAAAGTACCAGAAAGAGCCTGATACCCCGAAGGAACAGAAGTACCAGCGTGTAAGAATGCTTCCGGTGATTGGGAAAACATAGATGAATCTCCTGCCATGATAGATGAAGGATAATAACCTTTGGTCGTAGGATGAAATGGAATTCAAGGTGGAGAAAAAGTAAGACCCGGGTTCTCTAAAATTTTTGTCAAAGATAGATACCAAGCATTAGTTCGAATAGGTCTGTAGAAAATGGATTCACGCTCCCTAAGATTTAAAGACTGAGGGGATTCAGGAAGAGATAACTCTTCGTCTAGACTAGTAAGCTCTTCAATAGAAATGAGGCCAGATGGAAGATTTTCAGTAACAATATTTCTTACCCTAGGTTAACCAGGATCGCTAGAAGTTGGTGTAATAAATCCTGAGGATGTTTCCAAAACAAAAGGTTCAGTTTCAGGGTCAGAAATTTCAAGTTCGTCAGCTAGTTCACTGGAAGGAGAAATACTACCAGTAACTTGTGAAACTGAAATCGGTTCTTGAATGTGTTTTTTTGTGGTTATTTGATGATCAGGATGAACAACTATAGATGAAGTTCCAATTTATATTGATCTAATTCTACCGCTACTAGATGATACTAGAGCATGCAGCCCTTCAAGTTGACTTGGTGTATTTTCAGGGGGCTTCCCCTGAAGTCTCCGGGATTGTCTCTATAATTCTACCACGATTAAATATTAAACAATCACATGCAAACAAAGAAAATCTCAATGAAAACACCTAAAGTCTCTAAAGAAACAAACAACTGAATTACACGCCTAAAAAATCTAAGAGTTCAAACTACACACAAACAATAACTTCTCATACTAAAAACACTAGTTGGTGATGAAATCCAACTTAGTAGAAGTTTAATACACAAAGGGAGGTTGGAACAATTACCCCGACAACCTTCTTAATGAAACAGAATGGCACAAGTTTCTTCACAAAACCATCTCGACTGAAGAGAACCCCCCAGAGAGTCCAAGTGATTCTAGTCAACGTCTGCTCCAGGTACAGTGAGATCTTTCCTTCACCATCACCTTAGGAAATAATCTTAATCTTATGGACACTAAGGTTACCAATAGTAACAAATACAACTGGGGGAACAGGCTATGATCCGATCTCACGCACAAGGGCAGAGTAACAAATCTCAATCCCCTTGAAGGCTCCTCGACATGGTCAATCCGAGGTTTACTGACAAGTGACCCCAGGCTCCTCGACAATGGTTAATCCGAGGTTTACCATTTTTAATGCACGCAGAATCTTCTATCTTTCCCAATGAAACAGAATTTATTGTCTCAAAGTTTCGTACATGATCTCGTGATTAACTCCTTTAAGAGAAGCTTCCTAGATTGTACAAATTACAATTTGATTTATTTCCTACCGCAAGATTTATCTACTTGTTTGTTTTTAATATCTTGGAGATTTAATTACTCCCTACTCCAAGATACTAGCCTAAGCTATATTGTTGATAAGAGCCCTAGAAATAAAAAGATTACTAGATCAATTTTAATTAAGCGTTGTTTTTATGGGTTTTTCTTTAAGTCAATAGGTATGGAAATGAAACTTTGATGGTGTGAAGACTCGACTTCCAAAAACACTAAAAATGAACCTAAAAATGATAATCAATTCGTTTTTATTTCAATGAAATTCTAGCTAAAGAAAGAGTTCGAGAATGCAATTCTTTTAAGAGACAATTCTTTCTTTGAACATGAAGAATAAATGGAAGAAAATATTTTTGTTTTTTCAATAAGAAATCAAAACGAGACAAATAATCAATGCTCACAATAAATCCCTTTTCCTTTCAAAACTTGAAACTACAAAAACAACTTTTCTTCAAAAGACATCTACAAATTCTTAAAAGCAATCAAAACTATGAAAACTAATTTTGAGATCTACAAACTTAAAAAAAAATTAATTGAATAAAAGCTTAATTTTTTTTTTTTTGAGAATGATTTTCTTAGTTTTTCACTAAACTAAGGATTCATTTTCCGAGAATAACAAATAAATCAAAAAACATCCAGATATTTTTTATAAAAATGAAATTCAGAACTTAAAACGAAGTTGGTTCGAAGATTTGCAAAGAGAAAACTAGATCTATTTTTCAAAAAAGAATGAATTTCACAACCAAGTCAGACTCATAAAAAAGGTAAAAGATACCAAAGTGATCTAATGGCACTTTTAACCTTCTAATCTTTGGGTCACTACGGAAACAAAGCGAAAACCACTCTCAAAATGCAAAACTTCTAGAAATTCATTAAAAAAAAAAAGTGGTATGAGACTCATTCACAAGAGATTTTCGAAAGAAAACATACAGATTTGGGTAGACACTAAGAATCCTAAATCAAATCTAAACTAAAACTGAAAGAAGAAATCTAAGTTTTTCAAGACTTTTAACAGGGTCAGCAAAAATGTGCGGTCCCCAAAAAAGTTCAAGAGAAACAAAGAAGATTTCAAAGCTTTCCAAATCAAAGTAAATCTAAGTTTCCCAAGCCCGTACAAATCAATCAAAAATCAGAAAAAATAATTTTCTCAAATCGAAATAAAGGAAAACCAGAACAAGAATTCTTTCCCCAGTGGAGTCACCAATTTGTTGGCCGTATAAATCAATCTTGCGGACAAGATTGATCTCCCTAGTGTTAGAAGACAATCTAGCAACAAACGGAAAACTAAGTTTGTCTTTCTCTAAATATATTTGTTTTACAAATAAATTCTATGAAGGTGTCGATCCTACCTTTGTTCCAAATGCTTATTTTCAGTCGTAGTGCTTCCGTCGCATCAATAATCCTTCCGTCGCAACAAGACTTCTTCCGTCACAACAAGATTTCTTTCGTTGCAACAATAATCCTTCCGCCACAACAAGAGTTCTTTCATCACAAGAAAGTTTCATCCTTTGTCGCAACAAAGTGTCGTCTTTTGTCGCAACAAAGTGTTGTCTTTTGTCGACCTACAATCACAAACAAGAAAATATTAAATAGCACCTGTATAAAAAATAATCATAAAACATACCTATCATAGTGATCAAGGAATCTATGAAATAAATGACCAGACGACAGCTTATTGAAATAAACAATCGAACGACAATTTATTGAGAAAAACAAAACTTGATTGTATTAATCTTAAAATAATAGAAGAACCTTACAACCTTAGCCTTGATGTTTGAATAGGCCTTCCCGGGGTCCGAAGCAAGAGTCTCCTATACTTTGATAAGTCTTTCACTCTTCCTCTAGGAGCACATAGAGGTATGTGATCTTTCCTCTCAAAAGCTCAGCAGAAAGAAGTCTAAATCTCAACAGCACTTCAACTCAATCACACATAAAGATTGAACTCCCTTTGAGGCTACCCAATGCCTCTTTTTATAGAGCAGATGAGGAGGTTAGGGTTCCACCTTTGAAGGGATAGAATCCTCCTTCAAAGGGATAGGCTCCTCAAATCAAGGGATTAGTTCCTTAAGATGAGGGATGCATGAACCTTACTAAAGCGTGCTCATCCCCAAAAAATCTCATCTAGAACCTTCTAGAATTGACCTCAAATAAGGAAAGCCTGCAAGTATTGATAGTCAAAGAGAAAGCGCATTTGTGCCAATATCTTCTGCATCGTACATTTAAAATACATGCACTCCCTTAGGCCTACCAATAGGAACACCTCAGCCTTTCATGCCTTAACAATAGCTGGTATCCTTTTCCTTCTGCGTGTGGATGTTGCAATTACAAAGTGGGTTGATTTGAAGATACAACAAGAAACTCATTCAGGTTTCCATGTGGCATATAACTCAGCAGGCTTTAACTTTCCAGATGCCATTGCTTGTAGCCTTTCAGCTTCCCAAAAAACTTGTTGTTATATATGGAGATCACAGCCTTTATGTGAGGAATGTACATAATTTATCAAAGATCTCCAGGATCTGTGCATACTTTTCACACAATGCTTGTATATGGGATATTTCTAATCTTCCACCAAATCAAAAGCTGAAAACTGGAAACTCATTACATTCTATAGGAAATGGCACCAGCAAGGGGTCTCTTTGTGACAGGTTCTGCAGATGGTACAATAAGGCTATGGGATCTTGCTTTAGGGTTGGGCACAAAAGAAATTCATCACAAAGCCCCTGCATTAGATTCGAAATTGAATAATATTTATTGTAAGGACACACTTGGTGTCATATATTCTGAGATAAACGGGGATCCTATCAAGAAACAGTTAGAGGCAGAGAAATCTATTGATCTAGCTCGGGGTTTTCGTTCATTACCTGTTAGTGGAGGTGTGAGACTGCCTGGAAGCTGGTGATTGTAGTGGAAATATACATGTTTATTATCTAAGAACACTTGACCACACAGGGGTCTAATTTTATTATTTTCTAAATCATTCCTTCAGATAACTAAATGTGCTTTAGCATCAATATTCTAAAGACATGTGACACATGTTGTGTTATTTGCAGGTTGAGGTATTCGGTGCACAGAGCCGAAGCTAGGGCCTTCTCTGGCATGCGAGGCGGATACTTTCAAAGCTCCAAAGAACCACACGTTAAGCTCAAAAGCACCTGTTCATGTGCACAAGACCGGGATACAGGAAAAGGTATATTGCCGCGAAAATAAGAGATCACCGAAATAGAAATGCAGAAGGGATATGACCGAGGACACAGGTCGCGGATTGCTCGAGGTCGCAAGTTGCGGATTTCTCGAGGTCGCAGGTCGCGGATTGCTCGAGTTCGGCCGCGGATTGCTCAAGGTCACAGGTCGCAGATTACTCGAGGTCACAGGTCGCAGATTTCTCGAGGTCGCAGGTCGCGGATTTCTTGAGGTCACGGGTCGCAAATGGCCCAAGTCACAAGCCAGCCCAACAATTGGGAAGACCAAGAGTCAAGGGCGGCTCAAGAGTCATCTCAGCCTATATGTACAACTTTAAGAAAGTGTACACGAGACTTTTAGCTCAACAATGAAAGCCAGTATGACAGAGGAATTGTTGGTAGAGAGCTAAAGGCACTCAGCTCTTGGTATCAAGTAGAAATAAGGGTAGCAAGGCTAGGGTTTTGCATCATGCTTTGATATGAACAGCCCATGTTACACTATTGGGTTTTAACGAGTTGTAAACATATATTTGATGTTGTAGCAGCATTAATAATATATTCTCCTTCCCGACACTGATTCATGTGCTTGTTTGTGGTGATAGTAATAGCTGTCTAGTACTTCATTATGTTGTACATTTTCTTTCATGCATGTCATCAGTTATAAACTATTTGTCAATGGTTGTATCTATGTCTGTTGTTGGATTATGTTTATTTTTCCTTGCCACGGCGGTTGTCTATTGTGAAATTATTTGCAGTTAACTTCTACCGTGTTTTCTTTCATATGTGTTTGATTGGTTTTCGGCTCACTGATCCGAATTACGGCATATCCCCCTTTTATTTTTCTGCTTAGACTTGCTTGCATCTTTGTTTATGGTTCGTGAATCTTGGGCTGATTTTGCTTCGCTAATTGGTAATTTCATCCTCGCCTCTACTCCATCATCTTCTCATCCGACAACCAAGAGTGGAACAATCATGGTGGCAGCCAAGCCCATATACTAGATGGGGCTCCTATCCCAAATGGTGTGACGTCTAATTGGGACCATTCACCGGGGAGACCCCCTTATTGTCGACAGTACAATTTTTCCTGTCAACAAATTGGCGCTAGAAGGAGGGCCAGATGAAAAGTTGAGCCCTCAGAGCTTGGAGTTAGTCTCATATCTGTAATGGCTCGTCCCCAAATCATTCTCCTGAGATGTTTATCGGTTTTATCTGGTTCTCGATGCTCAATCCCCGATGAACCTATGTATCACTTGTCCTAGTTAAAATTTGATTGTGAAAATAGAGTTTCCATAACCGAGCACCTTTCGGATTTCTGTGAGTTTTGTGAGTGTTACGAAATTGACGAGGAGGAGTTGGCTTGCGTGCTTTTCTCCCTCACTCTTGAAGGTCGCACTGAGAAATGTTACCGCACATTGACGGAAGCTTCCATCCATTCATTCGAATAGCTCACTGGAGAATTACAACAAGCGTTTCACATGTACAGTTTTACAAATGTATTAATGAAGTTAAATGAGATCAGAATGGAACCTCAAGAATCTATAGAGGAGTTTTCTATTAGGTTTGTTAATTTTTGTCTTGATTTCCCTAAAAGGGATGTCGATTGGACATATTTAATTGAACAGTTTTGACACGTGGTTTTCATTTCCCTAGAACAATTTCAATCGACAACCAAGCCTGATCCTAGTGACTGTTATGGTGATCTTCAAGTTTCTAGTTGTTCAGATTTTGTCCCGAAATATTTCACACACTCTGTCAAATCGGAACTTGAAAAGCATATTGACCTAACATCTCTCCTTGTCAATGAAACCTATCTCGAGTCCACTGAATGTTTGCCTTGGTACAATTCTAAATCTCATTCTCATACTGATAATAAATTGAGTCTTGTCCCAGGAAAAGATGATTTCCTTACAAAATAATTGGGCCGTGATGGGCATGTGGAATCATCGGCCTCTCCGGATGACACTGATGTGCGTGAGGAAGGCCCTTGCGAAGTTGATACCCCTGCTTCCGAATATTTTCTTTCATTTTTTCCTGATTTATTTCATGATTCGGCCACTTCTGTAATTTCTTCATGTCATTCAAAATTATATTATACTAGTATTGATGACAATCATGAACATACGAATGATGTTTCACAATCACATTACGAAATTGATGAATCCCTTATGTCTAATATTTTTCATCCAAAATATTTAAACAGCCAAAGGAGCGACTACCAGTCTGGGCAACTTCAAGACATTTCTTTTAGTGATTCATCCCAACTGTTAACTCCTGGGAAGCCTAACGTGCTAGGTCCCCAACCTGATCAACCTGATGGATCCAGTGATCATTGTTTATCTGAAAAAATATTCACTCATGCCTCTGAGCACTGTCATTCGTATCTATTTGTCGACCATATGAAGCCTCCAAAATGTGATGATCCGCTTTGTGAAGATTCAAGGACCCATAAGGAAATCGAGGCAATTCAACTTCTGCTAACTGTTACCTCAAGTTCTTACGATCTTGATGAGACCCCTCAAACAAGTCCAACTAGGGTTCCTCGAATTAGGGTTTCTGAAATGACGGCTCCCACATATCACACTCCTCTCAACTTAACCATGTCGGATGTCAGCTCATTCGAGTAGGTTTTCTAGTCGAGTGATCTTTCCCTGAGCACAGATCTCTATTACCTAACGGCCGGTATGCAACAACCGATATACCCTAATTTATTCACTGCAAGGGAAACACTGGCCATTGTCCCTAATCTTTCAAGTTTTTGCCTCGCTAGTACCATTTGCACTCAGACGCAAGTATGTGATGTTTGGAAAACCTCTCTACTGCCTAAAAAACTTCCGGTCAATTCATCCCATCCTCAAAAATCTAAAGAATCTCATGCATTGGATTTTCAATCTGTCAGTTTGCAAACATTTGGCCGAATTGATATAAAGCCCACTAACATTTTTGCAATCACCACAATTAATGATCAGATCCGTTCGCCAGCTAATCTCACAAAACCATCAAAGTTTCGAGGCCCCTTGCTCGAAGGGCCAAATTTGGTCCATGACGGTGAGGCAGTTCAGCCTGTGCTGACAGTTACTTTGGATTCTCACATCCTCGGCAAAACCCGGGAGCAACATCGAACTAGGATTTTCAAGATTAGGGTTTCTGCACTTGGATTCGCAAGCACCTGAAATTCGCTTGGCGGATGCCTATTTTTTCCACTCCATCAAATTAATCCTCCTCAACACCATGATGAGATTCCTGGCTGGTTTTCCGGGCCCTATCCGATGAATATACCTACAAGTAGGCAATGTCTTTCCCCACTTCCATCAGACCTAAGGTTGTGCGTGGGTGGATGTGTGTCATTTTCAAATGATTTTAGATTTCGAGTACATATTGCTGTGTATGAGGATGAAAGTGAAATTCGGCTTGAACAGTCCATTTTGGCACGTTCTCTGGTAAGTAGCCATGACCATCTTATTGTTGCACATGCTCTTCAGTTAAGTCTTGTTGTTGGTCCGCAATTTTGTAAGATGGCTCTAATTACAAACACTATTGTTATTGCAGGACGGGAACTAATGAGGTGGCTGCACTGGAAAGCTGATTTCACATAACTCAGCCACCTCTTTGGTCAAACTAGGGTTTTAGGTTTAGGCTAGCTAAGATATGCTAATAGAATTTTGTTAATCGAGTTGTTAATTACGTTTACTTACTAAGGTTTTTCTTTATGGTTTAATATTATGCTTGTTGTATTTTCTTGCGGTTAGTAGTTCATGCATTATAATTATCCGTTTATGTTGCACTCATTTTCTTCCAGTTTTCTTATTGCTGCATAGCAGTTAAATAATCACTGTCTATGCCTTGCCTTGTTTCCAACCTGCAACTAGTTGGTATTTCTCACACATGGCACTGCATTTCGTCATAAGCCTCGTCTGTTGCATCGCGTTGTATGAATTCTTCCGCACATCATTTGCACTATTTGTTGAGATAGCTGTGAAATTTTTCATACATTGCATAACACTGCATGAGCCCTCATTAAACCCAGAGCTTTAAAACCCTCAGAGCCCAGATAGGCCTTCTTACTCCCCCTTGTTTGGGTTCAAAGTTGGATGGATTGATTTTACCTCAATGAACGCCTCGAAATCCTGATGATCTTTCTTACTTGTTTGGCCCTGAGTGCTGAAACCCTAGCTCCATTATTTGCATGAAGTTGCGGCAGTTACATCAAGGGGAAATTCTCTCAGGACAGGTCATCAAATTCACGTTCTCAACATATTTCCCATGAGTTTAAATTCATTAGCCAGGGAGATACGAGTCATTTTCTTGTGGGGAACCTTAACGTGTTTTGAAAGGCCTATACCCGTAACTTGAGCCTTGTGCCCAGCATAGTCTCGAGCATCCTAATGATCTATTTTGCACGATTCACCTGTAGGTGGTAGATGGGATGTGAAGGCCTAGCATGAGGGCAAACCCAAATTAGAGTATCTTTTAGTTTCTATCAAACAAGAAACAACCTCTCTTGCTCGTAAAATAAGTCGGAATCCCTCATCTGCCCATGCAAAATAAGTACCACAAGCACATAAAAATAAGTGCTACAAGCGCATGAAACAAATAAGGGTAAAGGATTGAGAAAGGCTTCCTGCACAGAGAGGTAACACAATGAATTCTCCAGGGTACTGATTAGGCTCGCCGACAGCAGAGCAACGTTTTTGATTTCTTGAGGTGATTCCGCCGGGGCACTTTGCAGGCCTGCTGGCAACGGATCAACACCAGAAACTTATTTTAAAATTCCGAATATCATAAGCTCGTTGCCTTGATCTTTACATAATTAACAAACCATTTGCATCCGTGATCTTCTGCTTTGACGTGTTCTGATTAACGAGACCTAGCTGAGGCATAAGGAATGGGCATATCTATAAAGGTCAAAGTACTACAAAAGGATACCCACACAGCTTGTTCAATATTCCCTTGCATACCTATATAGACTCAGGATATTTTTGGGATGTTGACAGAGATGCTAGATTCTACCAGTGGTTCGCCATTTGTTGTAGATACTACAACAGCACCCAAAATTTTGGGTATATTCGAAATTTCGGGTCCCCCTCTGCTCGCTTAGCCATTACGGTTTTGACCTGGCCTGTAGTCAGTGACATCCCCGTGACCTGATTCTAGCCCCTCCCAAACCTTCTCATCAACATGACAAGATACTTTTGTTGTGATCACGCTATGTGTGGGGGGGTATCATCACGCATACACTTGAATGGAAGATTTTGTGTACGTAACATGTGTCTGTTAGAAGCACGTTCACCATATATCATTAAGGCTTTCTATTTGAGTACCCCACCAAGTTCATATTCCTGTGTAGAGTATTTGGGGACATCATTCTCTAAAAGGTAACTGCAAACTAATGGATATTATAATGTCTCATGCAGGACAATACCATGGATGATGTACCCAACAATGTCATCACCACACCGAAGGAAAGAAACTAAAATTAACACAACAAGGGTGCAGTTTCAGAACATGAAACTTTCATACCCTGTCCATATAGGGATGAGAACTAAGGCTATAGTTGAATACCTTGTTAAGGCAGATGACAAGGATCTGTAAAAATTAATCCATCTTTGGCAAGGAAAAAAGTTGAGACTGTTGAAGTGAAAAGTCATTTAAAACGCTTTCATGTAGAATGTCGGGATGCAAATGACAGAAGTGGATGGGGTTGTGTGAATGCACAGCCATGTTGGGATATAATGCTTGAGGTTCTTGAAAATTTTCCACATGACCTTATCTATAGCAAAAATCAAAGTTCTCCTTGGATGGATATCCTGCTTGAGAGGAAGCAGCACGAGTCTTCCATCTCGGTGATATTCAGGCCCTTGCAAGATCCATTAATTAAAGGGTGCATGCACATTATCGAAATTAAACTTGTTGATGCTAGCTGGGGCGCTAGATCAGCAAGAATCATTTGTTCAAGGATTGCTCCAAAATCACGAAGGGCTTGGATTCCTAGAGGTTGCCTGCAACTATTAGAGGTTTTTCATGGAGCACTACCAAATATGTCTTTAATTGCATCAGATTTCAGCTCTCTACTAGATATAAAAATCGATGGTGAAAGGGCCCCCTTAGTTTCAAGCAAGAAAGGCTGTTGCACTAAAGATTATGTTTCCTACCTTGAAGCTAAGGGAGATGCAGACATATTCTTTCCAACAGAATTGTGATCTTGGAAAGCATTGATCATTACCATGTGGAAGGTGGTAGTGAATCGATCAATGATAAAACTCTCAAACCAATCAAGGAATGATGGTCAAAAATTCTTGACGTGCCTGATTTTATGGTAGAGTCTGGTCTTCCATTCAAGGCAAGGACAAAATATGGTTATAATCCTCTTTTGGATGATTTTAAGAATACCAACATTTACCTCAGTGTGCCTACATATAACTAGCCTATAAAAGGATTAAAAAAAAAAACGAGGAACGCTTGAGAAGTCAAGGATGCAGCTCGGTGACATACTTTAGCCACCCATATTAATGTCTTGACCATTTTTTTACATGCACGACATTACATGGACGTGAGACATATTTCCAATTATCGATTTTTCACTAAGGCAATAGTTTCAAGTTTATCTCATTGGGCAGTTAGTCGCATATCAAGCACAAAGGGAAATGGATGCTGAACCATATTTCAAACCAAGGAGGCTATCCCATTACGCACGTGCATGAAAGATCACATTCTAGGCTGCACATTATGGAACGTTTTTTTTTGGGCATAAAGCCAGCCCCATAAAATGCCACCTTATGGAGGACACGGTAAGACGATCAAGCCTGAAAAACACACTTCAAAGATCATCAACAGTCCCTTCGTCAATTCAAAGTTTTGAGAAACTTCCCTTAGCAACATAGGAAGGAGCTGGAAGTAGGTCAAAGTTGTTGTCATTTATCACGGAGCCTAGCTGCCTGAGGAGCCATATGTAGCAAGGCCTGAGAACGTGGCACATAATGAGCACACATACGTTTGGAACCTTGTCAACCAGAAAGAGGTGTGGTCAGAGGTATTCGCACAACAACATATGCCTGAAGGGTCTTATATGATAAGTCTGCAGCATTCAAATTGGTCGCGACTATGAACCATGGAAAGGAAAGATTGTACTTGTCTGCAAAGGGCGAATAGTGAATGGATCAAGATGGCGATGTTGATTAGTCACCAGGTCGCATATGTAAGAAATTGACTATGGCTGCGACTTAGCAGGTTTTGTGACTCAGCGACCCCATGGAGTCGCGTTACCGAGATTTCCACCCACACAACATATGGCATATTACCGCACTAGACACCCAACAGCCTCTCTAGAGTCGTAGCTCGAAATTAAATTTCGTCGAGCCCATTACTTGTTTTCGTTTATCTGAATGGTACAATGCATGTGCCAGAAATAGCACGAGAAGGCGGACCTCACACAACAAAATGCAAACATATCCGTGGTCATAAATGGGCACTTCCCAGGCCTCACGTCGCAGAGTCGCAATGTTTTCTCCCGGCCAAGAGATGCGGCCCGAATCCAATGTGACTATGTGACCTCTCCGAGGTCGCAAGGTCGTAGAAGGGTGTGTCCAAGAGAAGCAGCGACCAAGGAAATTCTTTGACTATGTGACCTCCATTCCAAAGTGCGACCTCTGCTTCAAAGTGCAACCTCCCTCAAAGGCAATGTGCATGCCTCTCTAGACGCAAAAGTCGCACTCTTAAAATAGGGAGAACATGCATTTAGATTACGAGAGGTGGTAGGTGCTTTAAAAAGGGAGCGAAAGAACCTTGTGAGCTATGCACGAAAGCATGGATATGTAACGCAAAAGTTGTATGGAAACAGGATATCGAGCTTACGTGACAGCAAATGATCAAGTATTGTGCAGGAGACCCTATAATCACGCTGTTAAAAGAACACTAAGAATGTGCCAAGGAAATATGCGCGTGCACATATATTAGCTTCGTCAAGGATGTACTGGTGCATTGTGTTTTAGCTATGCAAAGAGTATACAAGGCAGTGAAGGAAAGCCTGCAAGTCTTGGTAGTCAAAGAGAAAGCGCATTTGTGCCAATATCTTCTGCATCGTACATTTAAAATGACTGCACTCCCGTAGGCCTGCCAATAGGAACACCTCAGCCTTTCATGCCTTAACAATGGCTGGTATCCTTTGCCTTCTGCGTGTGGGTGTTGTAATTACAAAGTGGGTTGATTTGAAGATACAACAAGAAACTCGTTCAGGTTTCCATGTGGCATATAACTCAACAGGCTTTAAATTTCCAGATGCCATTGCTTATAGCCTTTCAGCTTCCCAAAAAAATTGATGTTATATATGGAGATCACAGCCTTTATGTGTGTAATGTACATAATTTATCAAAGATCTCCAAGTTCTGTGCATACTTTTCACACAATGCCTGTATATGGGATATTTCTAATCTTCCACCAAATCAAAAGCTGAAAACTGGAAACTCATTACATTCTTTAGGAAATGGCACCAGTAGGGTGTCTCTTTATGACAGGTTCTGCAAATGGTACAATAAGGCTATGGGATCTTGCTTTAGGGTTGGGCACAAAATAAATTCATCACAAAGCCCCTGCATTAGATTTGAAATCGACTAATACTTATTTTAAGGACACACTTGGTGTCATATATTCTGAGATAAATGGGGATCCTATCAAGAAACACTTATAGGCAGAGAAATATGTTGATCTAGCTTGGGGTTTTCGTTCATTAGCTGTTAGTGGAGGTGTGAGACTGCCTGGCATCTGGTGATTGCAGTGGAAATCTACATGTTTATAATCTAAGAACACTTGACCACACAGGGGTCTAAGTTTATTATTTGCTAAATCATTCCTTTAGATAACTAAATGTGTTTTAGCACCAATATTCTAAAGACATGTGACCCATGTTGTGTTGTTTGCAGGTTGAGCTAGTCGGTGCGCAGAGCCAAAGCTAGGGCCTTCTCTGGCATGCGAGGCAGATCCTTTCAAAGCTCGAAAGAACCGCACGTTAAGCTCAAAGGTACCTATTCACATGCACAAGACCAGGATACAAGAAAAGGTATCTTTCTACGAAAATAAGATATCACTGAAAGAGAAATGCAGAAGGGATATTTCCGAGGACACAGGTCACGGATTGCTCAAGGTCGCAGGTCGCGGATTGCTCGAGGTCGCATGTTGCAGATTGCTCGAGGTCGCGGGTTGCAAATAGCCCAAGTCGCAAGCCAGCCCAACATTCGGGAAGACCAAGAGTCAAGGGCAACTCAAGAGTCATCTCAGCCTATATGTACATCTTCGAGAAAGAGTACACAGGACTTTCAGCTCGACAAGGAAAGGTAGTATGATAGAGGAATTGTTGCTAGAGAGATAAAGGCACTCAGCTCTTGGTATCAAGTAGAAAGAAGGGTAGCGAGGATAGGGTTTTGCATCATGCTTTGAGATGAATAGCCCATGTTCCATTATTGGGTTTTAATGAGTTGTAAACATGTATTTGACATTGCAGCAACATTAATAATATATTCTCCTTCCCGGCACTGATTCACATGCTTGTTTGTGGTGATAGTACTAGCTGTCTAGTACTTCATTATGTTTTACGTTTTATTTCATGCATGTCATCGGTTATGAACTATTTCTCAATGATTGTATGTATTTCTGCTTTTGGATTAGTGTTTATTTGTCCTTGCCACGGTGGTAGTCTATTGTGAACTACTTTGCAGTTAACTTCTGGCGTGTTTTCTTTCATATATGTTTGACTAGTTTTCGTCTCACTGATCCCAGTTATGGCATATCCCCCTTTTATTTTGCTGCTTAGAATTGCTTGCATATTTTTTATGGTTCGTTAATATTGGGCTGATTTTGCTTCGCTAATTGGTCATTTCATCCTCGCCTCTACTCCATCATCTTCTCATCCGACAAACAAGAGTGGAAATAATCATGGCAGCAAGCGGGCCCACATACCAGATGGGGCTCCTATCCCAAACGGTGTGAGGTCTAATTGGGACCTTTCACCAAGGAGACCCCCTTATTGTTGATATTACAATTTTTCCCATCAACAAGAAGAAATAAAAAAAATGCTCGCCACAGGTATCATTGAACTAGTCGAACAATCGGACTGGGTAAGCCTGATGTTGGTTCAGGAGAAAAAGAAAAAGGGAGAGATACGAATCTGCATGGACTTGTGCAAATTGAATGATGCATGTTTGCATGATCCCTTTCCCACACCATTCTCAGATGAAATCCTTGATAGCGTAGGAAGGAAGGAAGCATACTCATTCACTAACGGCTTCTCGGGATACCATCGAATCAGAATCACACCTAAAGATCGCATCAAAACTATTTTCGCTACCGAATGGAGATTCCTTCAGTATACGGTCACGCCATTTGGACCAAAGAATGCCCCTGCTATCTTTTCACGAGTAGTAGTCGCAGTGTTCAAAGAGTTCATCCACAAATTTCTAGAAGTTTACTTTGATGATTGGACTGTCTTCGGCTTAGTAAAGAAGCACTTTTCGAACCTGCGCATGATGTTGGATGCTTGTAGAAAGCACCATATTTCCCTGAATATCAAGAAGTGTATCTTCTGTGTACCCTTCGGGATCTTTCTCGGACATATAGTGTGCCGACAGGGGTTGATGGTTGACCCTGCAAAAGTTGCAGTGATCATAAATCTGGTAGTACCTACAACTAAGAAGTAGTTGTGTTCGATCCTTAGACACACACGTTACTATAGAAAGTTCATTCAAGGGTACATGCTGATCACGATGCCTATGGAAAAGCTACTTAAGAAGTATGCTTCATTTTTTTGGGATGATGAGTGTCAGAAGAGCTTCAAGCTACTCAAAGAAAAATTGGTCTTTGCGCTTATCCTCATTTTTCCTAATTGGGTGAAGGTGTTCCATGTTCACGTCGATGCATCAGGAATCACCCTGGGAGCGGTCCTTACGCATCTTGGAGACAGAGAAATTGATCACCCAGTTGCATTTGCTAGTAGGAAACTCTCTGGTGTAGAGCGCAACTACTCTACCACGGAACGGGAGGGCTTGGCTATGGTCTATGCATTACAAAAGTATCAACACTATCTGCTAGGAGGACACTTCAAAAATTTTACAGATCATTTGGCTTTGAAGTACTTAGTGAATAAGCCTGTGTTGGGGGGGGGAATCTGCCGATGGCTACTGTTGTTCCAAGAATACGACTTTGAGATCATTTTCAAGCCAGGGAAGTTGAATGCTGGGCCAGATCACTTGTCTCGAATTGAGAGTGGTGAGGAACCAGCCAACCTAGAAGATAGATTTCCTGATGCGTAGCTATTTTCTCTTAAGTTCATTGATGCGCATTTCGCCGACATCATCCAATTCCTGACTACATGCATAACACCTGCTGAATATTCAGTACAATAGAAGAAAAAGCTGGTAACCCATGTTGCAGATTTTACCATCATCGCAAATCATCTATATAAAATGGGGGTTGATGAAGTGATGCGAAGGTACGTTTTGGACCATGAATTTCATGTTACCTTGGCAGAAGCCCACGACGTGGTAGCAGGAGGTCACTACGCATGGAAAGAAACAAAGAAAAATATCTTGAGAGTTGGATTGTGGTGGCGCACCCTGAATTGTTACTATCATGACCATTGTAAGGCCTGCGATACATGCCAATGAACAAGAAGGCCATCATGCAGAGATGAAATGCCCCTTCAACCGAAAATGGCCCTGTAAGAATTTGAGAAATGGGCCATCGATTTTGTAGGACCTATCAACCCACCTGGAAAGAAGACAGGTGCATGTTACATTATAACTGCTACTGATTATGTAACTAGGTGTGCCGAAGCACAAGTGGTAAAGTATTGCACTGTAGATACCATTGCGCACTACATCTTTGAGCAAATTTTGACCAGATTTGGATGTCCAAAAAATCTTGATGAGTGATAGAGGTACACACTTTGCCAATGAAACAATATAGGCCTTGATGGAAGAATTTTTGATCCATCATGCGAAAATTATTCCGTATCATCCCCAGGAAAACGGAGAAATCGAATCTTTTAATAAAGTCTTGGAGCACGCACTATCTAAGGTCTGTAATGTCAATCACAGTGACTGGGATGTGTGTATCCCATCTGTTCTTTGGGCCTACCGAACCACCTATAAGAAGTTGACAGGGAAAACACTGTTTCAGATGGTTTATGGCAAGGAGGCCATTATGCCCATGGAATACATTCTTCCTAGCCTGCGCATCACAACCTTTATGAATATGGTGGAGCTTGACATCATGGAGGAGCGGTTAGCGTAGCTTGTGGCTTTGGAGGAAGATCGCTTCATTGCTAATTTCCATCAACGGGTTTAGAAGGCTCGGTATAAGGCATGGCATGATCGACATATTCGACAAAAGACCTTTACGGAGGGTGAACTAGTGATACTGTATGATAGAGAGTTTGCGAAACACCCGGGGAAGTTCCGACAACACTCGCTAGGGCCCTATGCAATTAAAGAAATCACGGATGGTGGATTTGTGCGGTTAGCCACCCTGCGCGGAAATATGCTACCCAGCTATGTCAATGGCAGTCGACTCAAACCTTATCGGATAAAATGACTATATGGCTAGAGTAGCTGTATAAATTGGGCTACGTCCACCAAGGATAGTAAAAAAGGAAGGTACCATGATAGGCGCAGGGCGTGGCCGCAGAATTGGACACCCAGAGGGATGTGCGGGAGGCGCAAGAGAATGTTTAGAGCACAGAAGGCGCACTGGAAGGGCAAAGGTGCGCTAGGAGCATAGGAGGTATGCTGGGAGCGCATGGCTGCGGTGGGTGCACAAGAGGTGCGAAAACTAGCTGTTGGAACAGTAAAGTCGGATAAAAAGAAAAAGTTACCATTGACAGGAGTGGGTGGCTGGCATTTAATGAGGCAATTTCTAGAGATTTTTTACCGTTTACTTGATGGTAAGTTCCAAGTGAAGTTTACCCAACCATTGGTCGATCGTAAAGGCTATTAAAGGAGAAGGATAGATCAGAAAATGGTTCTGTATCGCTTGAATAGTTTGTACTTGGCTTGTTTGTCCTTGATGAGTTTGTGATGTAAGAGCTTATGCGCGTACTGAAATTGGGGTTGATAAGGAATTTGAGGAACATATTGAGTTTGGGGTTGAACTTGGGGTATGTGCTGTCCTGAAGGTTGATAACCTTGAGGTATGTACTATCCTTGAGGTTGTTCTCCAAAATAATATGATGCCACAGTTTGTCCTGGGAAAAAGTTACCTTGAGGTTGCCCCCCAGGTGGTAACTAACTGCCTGAAGGTTGTCCCCCAGGCAGTAATTGACTACTCTGAGGTTTCCCCCCAGGCTGTAACTGACTTCCCTGAAATTGTCCTCTAGGCGGTAACTGACTGCCTTGAGGTTGAGGATTCGGAATATTACCACACATCATAAAGATTTTCTCTGCGTTCGACGTTTCAGTTTTAATTCCATTAGGACCAGATGATAATACTTGTTCAATCGGTCGAGGAGCTGCTCCAGAGAAAGTACCAGAAAGAGCCTGATACCCCAAAGGAACAGAAGGACCACCGTGTAAGAATGCTTCCGGTGATTGGGAAAACATAGATGACTCTCCTGCCATGATAGATGAAGGATAATAACCTTTGGTCGTAGGATAAAATGGAATTCGAGGTGGAGAAAAAGTAATACCCGGGTTCTCTAAAAAAAATTTCAAAGATAGATACCAAGCGTTAGTTCGAATAGGGCTGTAGAAAATGGATTCATGCTCCCTAAGATTTAAAGACTGAGGGGATTCAGGAAGAGATAACTCTTCGTCTGGACTAGTAAGCTCTTCAATAGAAATGAGGCCAGATGGAAGATCTTCAGTAACAATATTTCTTACCCTAGGTGAACCAGGATTGCTAGAATTTGGTGTAATAAATTCTGAGGATTTTTCCAAAACAAAAGGTTCAGTTTCAGGGTCACAAATTTCAGGTTCGTCAACTAGTTCACTGGAAGGAGAAATACTACCAGTAACTTGTGAAACTGAAATCGGTTCTTGAATGTGTTTTGTCGTGGGTATTTGATGATCAGGATGAACAACTATAGATGAAGTTCCAATTTCTATTGATCTAATTATATCGCTAATAGATGATACTAGAGCATGTAGCCCTTCAAGTTGACTTGGTGTATATTCAGGGGGCTTCCCCTGAAGTCTCCGGGATTGTCTCGGTAATTCTGCCACGATTAAATATTAAAAAATCACATGCAAACAAATAAAATCTCAATGAAAACACCTAAAGTCTCTAAAGAAACAAACAACTGAATCACACGCCTAAAAATCTAAGAGTTCAAACTACACACAAACAGTAACTTCCCATACTAAAAACACTAGTTGGTGATGAAATCCAACTTATTAGAAGTTTAATACAGAAAGGGAGGTTGGAACAATTACCCCAACAACCTGCTTAATGAAATAGAATGGCACAAGTTTCTTCACAAAACCATCTCGACTGAAGAGAACCCCCCAGAGAGTCCAAGTGATTCTAGTTGACGTCTGCTCCAAGTACAGTGATATCTTTCCTTCACCGTCACCTTAGGAAATAATCTTAAGCTTATGGACACTAAGGTTACCAATAGTAACAAATACAACTGGGGGAACAGGCTACGATCCGATCCCACGCGCAAGGGCAGAGTAATAAAGCTCAATCCCCTTGAAGGCTCCTCGACATGGTCAATCCGAGGTTTACTGACAAGTGACCCCAGGCTCCTCGACAATGGTTAATCTAAGGTTTACCATTTGTAATGCACGCAGAATCTTCTATCTTTCCCAATGAAACAGAATTGATTGTCTCAAAGGTTCGTACATGATCTCGTGATTAACTCCTTTAAGAGAAGCTTCCCAGATTGTACAGATTACAATTGGATTTATTTCGTACCGCAAGATTTATCTACTTGTTTGTTTTTACTATCTTGGAGAGTTAATTACTCCCTACTCCAAGATACTAGCCTAAGCTATATTGGTGATAAGAGCCCTAGAAATAAAAAGATTACTAGATCAATTTTAATTAAGCGTTGTTTTTATGGGTTGTTCTTTAATTCAATAGGTATGGAAATGAAACTTTGATGGTGTGAAGATTCGACTTCCAAAAACACTAAAAATGCACCTAAAAATGATAATCAATTCGTTTTTCTTTCAATGAAATTCTAGCTAAAGAAAGAGTTCGAGAATGCAATTCTTTTAAGAGACAATTCTTTCTTTGAACATGAAGAATAAATGCAAGAAAATATTATTATTTTTCAATAAGAAATCAAAACGAGACAAATAATCAATGCTCACAATAAATCCCTTTTGCCTTCAAAACTCGAAACTACAAAAACATCTTTTCTTCAAAAGAGATCTACAAATTCTTAAAAGCACTCAAAACTATGAAAACTAATTTTGAGACCTACAAACTTTAAAAAAATCTAATTTAATAAAAGCTTAATTTTTTTTTTTTGAGAATGTTTTTCTTAGTTGTTCAGTAAACTAAGGATTCATTTTCCCAGAATAACAAATAAATCAAAAAACATCCAGATATGTTTTATAAAAATGAAATTCAGAACTTAAAATGAAGTTGGTTCGAAGATTTGCAAAGAGAAAACTAGATCTATTTTTCAAAAAAGAATGAATTTCACAACCAAGTTAGACTCATCAAAAAGGTAAAAGATACCAAAGTGATCTAATGGCACTTTTAAGCTTCTAATCTTTGGGTCACTACAGAGACAAAGCGAAAACCACTCTCAAAATGCAAAACTTCTAGAAAGTCATTCAAAACAAAAGTGCTATGAGACTCATTCACAAGAGATTTTCGACAAAAAACATACAGATTTGGGCAGACACTAAGAATCCGAAATCAAATCTAAACTAAAACTGAAAGAAGAAATCTAAGTTTTTCAAGACTTTTAACAGGGTCTGCAACAATGTGCGGTCCCCAGAAAAGTTCAAGAGAAACAAAGAAGATTTCAAAGCTTTCCAAATCAAAGTAAATCTAAGTTTCCCAAGCCCGTACAAATCAATCAAAAATAGGAAAAAATAATTTTCTCAAATCAAAATAAAGGAAAATCAGAACAAGAATTATTTCCCCAGTGGAGTCGCCAATTTGTTGGCCGGATAAATCAATCTTGCAGACAAGATTGATCTCCCTAGTGTCAGAAGACAATCTAGCAAAAAATGAACAACTAAGTTTGTCTTTCTCTAAATATATTTGTTTTACAAATAAATGCTATGAAGGTGTCGATCCTACCTTAGATCCAAATGCTTATTTTCGGTCGTAGTGCTTCCGTCGTATCAATAATCCTTCTGTCGCAACAAGAATTCTTCCATCACAACAAGATTTCTTTCGTTGCAACAATAATCCTTCCATCACAACAAGAGTTCTTTCGTCACAAGAAAGTGTCATCCTTTGTCGCAACAAAGTGTCGTCTTTTGTCGCAACAAAGTGTCGTCTTTTGTCGCAACAAAGTGTCGTCTTTTGTCGACCTGCAATCACAAACAAGAAAATATTAAATAGCACCTATATAACAAATAATCATAAAACATACCTATCATAGTGATCAAGGAATCTATGAAATAAATGACCAAATGACAGCTTATTGAAATAAACAATCGAACGAAAATTTATTGAGAAAAACAAAACTTGATTGTATTAATCTTAAAATAATAGAAGAACCTTACAACCTTAGCCTTAATGTTTGAATAGGCCTTCCCGGGGTCCGAAGCAGGAGTCTCCTATACTTTGATAAGTTTTTCACTCTTCCTCCAGGAGCACATAGAGGTATGTGATCTTTCTTCTCAAAAGCTCAACAGAAAGAAGTCTAAATCTCAACAGCACTTCAACTCAATCACACATAAAGCTTGAACTCCCTTTGAGGCTACCCAATGCCTCTTTTTATAGAGCAGATGAGGAGGTTAGGGTTCCACCTTTGAAGGGATAGAATCCTCCTTCAAAGGGATAGGCTCCTAACATCAAGGGATTAGTTCCTTAAGGTGAGGGATGCATGAACCTTACTAAAGCGTACTCATCCCCAAAAAATCTCATCTAGAACCTTCTAGAATTGACCTCAAATAAGTTTTTTAACTTTACTTTCTCGCTTTTTTTTAATTTGAGAAGAATACGCAGGCATTACATGGGAAAAATGTGTTCTGGAATGCAAGCAAGCAGTGTATTACCTGTGTACCCAAGCTAGGAACATAGGCAGGCTTCATGTTACCTACGTACCCAAGGCTTTTTTAGTTTTTAGGGTTTTTCCTCCAGTTTTATGGCTTGGAATGAGGAAAAAAGGTTGTAAGACTTGTAGAGGAGGCATGTATGAGTGTTAATGAGCTCATACAGTCAGCAGAATGTCAAGATGATAGTTTTTAAGTGCAACAACATGCATGTTACAAAAGAAATCTTGGCAATGCCACCCCCCAAGCCAAGATTGAGGGGTTGGTTGCAGCATTAAAGGCCTCTAGGACAGAGATTCAGGTAGTCAAAATGCATATGGAATAGTAGATCGCAGACTTGCAGGCCAAGTTGTAGTCAGAGACACCACCGGAGGTACGGGCCCAGAAAACTATGTTGGTTACCACAACTACAAATGTGTTTATAGGACAGATTGCTTAGGGTTCCCAATTAATGGATACAACCATGCAGTTATGGACCAAGGTACAACGTGATCTGATCCTGCATGGAATCAACCAGCACCTGCGACAAAAGGAAGAAGCATTCG
This sequence comes from Pinus albicaulis, assembly GCA_034641835.2. Classification (NCBI taxonomy): domain Eukaryota; kingdom Viridiplantae; phylum Streptophyta; class Pinopsida; order Pinales; family Pinaceae; genus Pinus; species Pinus albicaulis. The sequence goes on from CM076584.1 coordinate 958,730,773, forward strand.
AGCAGATAGAAGCCATGATGCTTACTCTGGTTCCTGCTCAACGATTATCACGACTACGAACTAGCCATGCCCTTCGGGATGATATCGACGAACTCCGCCAGAAGAAGAAGACTCTCAGTGACTGTCTTAAGCCATGGGCTAATGAAGCCCTTAAGCTCTCCCAGAATATTGATGTCGCTATTAAAAAATTGAACAAGACTCTAGAGAGTGTCACAATTGCAACAAAAGGACTGACTTCGCGGAAGTTAGTGGATATTGCTCAGAACGCTGCTGCTCAGAGTGAAGGCATGATACCCCCACTGGTTGAGGTGATTATGCTATTGTAGGCATAGGTGGAGACCCCACCATCGCAGTGACTCGGGACGAGTCACAATATTATGTTGGGGGACTATTGGAACAGGGTCCCCTAAAAGCTGCGAATTTTGTACAATTTTTTATATTTTTGGTCTTAATTAGTCTAATGCAGGGGTTTTGGGGTGGGTCAAAACCACAAACCACGGTTTGAGGAACATTGGAAGCGTAGGCTAAGTTGATATAAATAGATGAAAATTTTGTGTATTAAGGTAGGAAATAATTAAGTCTGATGCTAAGTGCAAATCGTTAGATCTGTTGTTGGGTCGTTAGGGTAAGGACTTTTGTTGGCTGTATGCACAGATATCCTTAGTCCTACTATGTACGGACCCTGCTGGTTGTGTGCACAGGCTGTGTCGGATTGTATTCAGTTTTTGGATGCTAATATATGCGGATATGGTTGAAGTAATTTTGTGTTATATGATCTAATTTATTTATGTTGATGCGAACTATTTGATCTGTTATGAATACTATTGGTTATATGTTTATGCTGTGAATCTGTCTATGTCATGGTATAACTGTAATTTTTTGATGATGCATTATTATAATATGTGTTGATAACCGCTCATACACACGTGGATGTGAAGTTATTAACTAGATATGTGCATGATAATAGCTCTGTATATTGCAATTACATTTTTAACTATCCTGCGAATAGATCTGTCTGGTGTGAACCTGATAGGTGGTGAATGTTGATCTGCTTGACTTACCTACTCTCTCTCTCAGGGTGCAAAATCTTGGTTCCAGCACCCTCCCAAACTGCTTTGGGTGAGACTTTGGCCTGCGTAAGGAGGTCACTGCCGAAAGGGCCAGTAGTATAGGGGTTTGTTGGCAAACCTTAACCTCCGAACCTGGGTCAGGACCCATCGATCCAACATTTCCATTATTTAAACCATCCATCTTAGCTTCCATGCATTTCTTCAATCCATCCATGTCTTTCTTCAAACCATCCATCTTAGCTTCCATGCCTTTCTTCAATCCATCCATGTCTTTCTTCAAACCATCCATCTTAGCTTCGATTTCATTTTTTCTTACTCTTTGTGAGAGTGAAATTTGTTGCATATGGTCTCGTAATTTTGATATATCATGCGGAATTTCTTCCTCTTCATTAGTCATACTAGAGATTTTCGAGGGCTTAATGGGTGTGGAATTATTTTTTGGGGGGATTTTCGAACACAATGTCGATATCTATGCTTCAATATGCCCTTGGAATCACTTCAAACTTATTTTTCAAACAAGACTTATGTAATTTAAGAAAAAAAGGATACACACTTTTTTCTTTCTTTTAAGGATCTTGATATTGAAACTAATGTATCTCTGTAATTTCAGATTCCCAAGATTTTGTCTTCGGTCTTGTAGTAACCGTCTGAGTCTTCCTTCCAATGCAATAGGTCAGACCTAATTTTGATTCTTCAAGGTAACGTTATCCCCGATCTTCCATAATGACCTAATTATGGGATGGGTCAATAGATCGAAATTATACAATGTGCCACGTGTCACTGTTTTTACCTTCAGCTCATAAATCTATACAAAGGAAACTAAAGTCTGTGCACTTTCAGTCACTTTTTACAGAATTGAAATCCGATGTCTAAAAAAAAGCTATGATGATTTTACCTCAGCCACTTGTTTGAGATGAAATTCAGTAGCTTTCAAAAACCGTAAATTCCTCAGATCGAATCTCCAAAAATATAGCGAAACAAGATCTAAAATTTTTACACAAGGTGCCTCAGGATTTCAACTCAATGTTTTTTTTGAGCTTCTAATTCTTTGGAGAAAAAAAATTATATGGAAAATTCGAAGATGACCTATTTGCAGCAATGATACCCTATAATCCAAATCTCTGATACCAAATGTTATGAAACCAACTCACAAAGTGGAAGAAATGATAGATCAACGACTTAGAAGTCTACCTTTTCGAGGGGGAAACCTCCTTTACATTACATAAATGAATAATTCTTTGATGATACAAATGAAAAAACCTCCTTTCCATATATAGGAGTCCAAGGGGTCACAATATAATCCTAGCCGACCTAACAATAAAAATGTAAGGGGAAAACAATAACAATAGTGGGCTTCTATGGGGCACAAGAATAACAATATGGGGACTACATGGGTACAACAATAGCAATAAGGGGGCTACACTAGAAATAACAATAAGGGGATACACTAGTATTATAGGGACCTAGTGGATTCAATACTTTATTCTCTCAAATGAAGATCAACATCCCACCATACTTGACTGCAATCAATACTAGTAATATTGAGATCAAAATTATTAGGATAAGGAACTAATGTAACAAATTCCTTAAACATTTCAGTAAAGTGATTAGATTATAAAGAAGAAGAGGAAATATAAAATGAGAAATCATTTTCAAAAACTTATTTAATTTTTTTAAGTAATGAGCTACATTGAACACTCTTTATTGAATATATACCATTCAATAAACCAATAGATAACAAATGCATAATTTCAAGACAAATTCTACACGTTCTTGAAAGTACAACTTTAAAATTTCTATGGTTGTTAATTAGCTTATTAGAAACATATCAAGAATTGTTCTTAAAAAATCATAGAATTCTACCTACTTATTGGCCATTGGAGGAATAACACCAACATATAGACGTTACACATGACAAGTTTCCTATATCAAGACGAAGAAATTAACAGGTTATTCCTAATAACTCATCCATATATCATGCAAAACCAAAAAATCCAACCTCAATGAAACCAAATCCATCATATGCTGGAGGAATATATTAAAGAAAAATTACATGCTTCTAATAATAAAACAACTCAACAATATCCACCAATATATAAACTAGGTTCCAAATATATTACATTGAAAATGCTTACTAATATGTTGTCTTATTATTATGGGAATTATGCGTGTTTAAAATTTGTTTTCCTTCATACCTGCTAAGTTTCACAAATGGAAATATATTATTGAGCTGAGAAACTGGAAGTATAATAAGAGTATAAACCAAAAATCCATCTACTTCTCCATATATATCATCCTAAAACTCCTATTATCTGATGAAAATCAAATGTTTACCCCTCATACAATACTAGGAATGGAAAATGGGAAGATCCAAGACTATTTAATGAAGCATCGCCTTAAAATACTTTAATTCTTTAACCCTAAAGTGGGTAAAACTTATCACCTTTCCATTGGAATTTTGATACAAATCAAAATTTTGACAAGTTCGAATATCTTCGGCTCCTCTCTTATGGCCTCAAGATACATACCAGAGCTAATGAATTTAAATAACACAAGAAATTGCAAAGATGTAGATCAAAACATTTACCAACTTTGATCAAACTTGAGATTAGAAGATTCTAAATTATTCTTGATAAAATTCTCTCGACTACAAGAGTATTTACTTAACTTTGGAAACAATTTCAAATATGGACACATTTCTCATTATTTTCCTAAAAACAGCTAGTAAACATAGCTTAGAAATCTTTAGGGAAGCAACATCCTAAAGACCATATTTCGCTAGGAAAAAATGACCAAACTAATTTTTTTACCCGTAGCCATGTTCTCTTAACCAAAATACCAAGCTTTGATGCTTCAACAAGGTACACGCATCATTGGTTTTTTATTCCAATGAAAAAATCACTTTATAGCATAGGATCATTAGAACCCAAGTATGGAAAACAAAATCCAAAATATTATTGATTTCTTCAAAAAATACATACAGGCCATAGGTCTTACGTAGACAACTTCAATCCTTAGTCACCCACATTTGGTAATTTATTTCAAAAAGATTAATTTCACTGAATATGAAGCAACAATTAATTTAATCAAGATACTTCAATTTCCTAATAAATTTTAATAATAAATCTTTAAGATTGATTTTTTTGATACTTGAAAAATTAAAAGAAAAACCAAATCATGGAGTGAGGGTTTTGCAATAATATTTGTAAAATATTGAGCCTCCTCCTTTTTATAAATTATAGAAATATAAAAAGAAAATTCATGTAGATATGTAGATATATAGATAAGCCCAATGAATTGGGTTGATTAGTTTGAAAGGATTGTTTCAAGGAAAAGTTTGTCATGAGGTCTCCAATTATAGTTCAGCGGAGGTTTGAGTCCAAATGAAAATGTGAGGTTACCAAATACTGTTATCAATGGCATTTAAAGCAACCTCCATCCAGATACTTCAGGGAAAATCTGTCACATTTTTCTTAGAGGAAAAGAGGTGTATAATTAAAGATATAGATATGAAGTTATAATGAAACTAAAATTCCATTTAATTATTTTGTCGAATGTAATGGTGAATTGTATCATATAATTTTTCACTTGCACATATTTTCAAATTTCATTGTTCCCAAGTTCGAATATCAACTAGGTGACTTAACCTAGAGAAACATATAACCCTCATATAAGAAAACAAACACCAATTCTCTTCAGCAACCTCTAACGAACCATACATTTGAGAAAGTAGAAGCATCAGAGATTGCAATATAGGACCTCACTTAAATGTTAGGTTACAATACCAATCCCACAATACACCTTGATCTAAGCAGAAATTCCTAAAATTAATATAATGTCGATGGGTATTTGTTCGCAGGTGAGATTAGGGAAGTGTTATAATGTAAATAGGTGTTTCGTTCTCTCTGTGGCATGCCTCACCCATGCCTCATGGGTAACAAAGGAATAAGGCTTGGTGGACACCCCATGTGAGTTTGATAGAATGGATACCACTCATACCTTGCACGAAAGGGGAAGGAATTGTTGTTCAGAGCAAGCCCCTAGGCAATTTCATACGCAAATGACCAAATCTAGTTGTGGGAGAAATTTATTTAATGAGCTGAGAATTGTGTTCAAAATCTCATACGTAATAGAGAAGGCTAGGCGGTTTTTTGACGCTTATAGGAAGAAAAATATTCCATCAAGATATTAAACTTTAGTTCCAATTTTCTGGTGCACATATTAAACAAAATAGGACTAACATACCACAAAACTTGAAGTTCAAAATAACTTTTCTGTTATAAAAACAAAAGAGGGATTTCTACTTCATTTGCAAGAAAAACACTCAAACTTTGGCATAGTATAGCAGAAAAATATGTTAGTCACATCCTAATACATCCACTATTTATCCTCTCTCTCAACATCATCATAACATTCCTATGGCACCTGGCTTTGTTTTAATGCTTTGATGACATCCTCTAGCAAAAATGAAATGGTTGATTAGTAGGCACATCAATTTTCATGATGGCTTGGGTTTGCAATGGCTTCATCAGTAGCATCATCAACATCATACTCTCCTCCCTCTCTGCCATTTCACGTTCATCATGAGTATATATTCTATTATCACACTCAAAATTTTCAAAATATTTTTTTGATAAGGTCACCATAGGTTTCATGTTATGTCATGTTGGGTCAAAAATTTGATGAAGAATTTACCAAATCATGTTTATCCTATGTCAAAAAAAATCACCATGAGTCATGTCATGCCAGTCAACTACACTCCATGTCTTTTTGTTTTCACACCTATGCCTTCATATTAAAAAAGTGAGCCACTAGCCATTTTTACATAGTTTCATAGCGAATTCTGTTAGGTCCCTATATTACTAGTATAGCCCCTTATTGTGGTTAGTGTAACCCCCTTATTGTTATTATTGTACCCCTGTAATCCCCATATTGTTATTATTGTGCCCTTAGATTATTATTGCTAGGTCGGCTAGGATTACATTGTGGCCCCATGGACTCCTATATATAGAAAGGAGGTTTTGTAATTTGTATCATCCAAGAATTGTTAATTTATGTAATGTATTGGAGGTTTACCCCTCGAAGTGGCTTATTTCTAAGTCATTTATTTCTCTTTTCTTCTATTTTTGGAGTTGGTTTCACAACATTTGGTATCAGAGCTTTGGATTCTAGGGTTTCGCTGCTCCAAATAGGGTATCGTGGAATTTTCGCTATAACTTATTTTCTACAAAGTTTCAGAAGCAGAAATTTTTAGGGTATGAAGTTGAAATCATGTGGAACATTGTCACAAAAATTTCAGAGCTTGGTTCGCAATATTTTCTAAGATATGATCTGTGGAAGTTAAGTCTTTTTGCAGGCTCCTCAATTTAATCTAAACAGGTCATCGTGGAATTTGCGCTATAACTTTTGTTCTATGAACATTCAGTATCTGAAATTTTTAGGGCATAGAGCTGAAATCTTGAGGAAAATCATCGCAAAATTTCAAAGCTTGGGTCGCAATATTTTCGAAGATATGATCTGTGGAAGGTAGTGCTTGTTCAAGCTCTTGAATTTCATCTCAAAGAGGTGATCGTGGGAAAATATTCATAACACTATCTCTGAGCATCAGATTGGAGTGCCGTAAAAAGTGGCCACAAGAAAATAGACTTTATCTTCTTTTCTATCAATTTCAAAGCTAAAAGACGAAACCATGACACGTGGCAAGTCATACAAGTTCAATCTATGAAAACAGTCCATAATTAGGTCATTGTGGGAGATTGGACATAACTTTATCTTGAAGAATCCAAATAAGCTCAGACCCGTGGCATTCAAAAGAGGATTCAAAAGGCTACCTTAGTGCCAAATTTTAGATATTGAAGAGCTATAACCATAGATATAATCCAATTTAAATATCGAGCTCTTCAAAAGCAAGAAAAAGGTGTGTAATTTTTTTCGAATTGCATAAGTCTTGTTTGAAGAATCAATTTGAATTGATTCCAAGGGCATATTGTAGAATAGATATAAGTATTGGGTTCTAAAAAATGCCCCGTAAAAATAATTCAACACCCATTAAGCCTTCAGAAGGCTCTACTATGACTCATGAAGATGAAGAATTGCAACATGATCTATCAAAATTACAAGAGCAAGTGCACCAAATTTCGCTCTCGCAAAGAGAAAAAAAAATGAAATGGAAGTTTTAAAGAAAGGTGTGGAAGCAAAGATGGATGGTTTGAAGAAAGATGTGGAAGCTAATATGGATGGCATTTTAGCTGGCATGGAAGCTAAGATGGATGACATGGAAGAAAAAATGAAAGACAACATGGAAAACATGAAGAATGATATAAAAGAAAACATGGAAGGTTTGACAAAGTTGATACAAGAAATGTTTCCTAATGGTGAAAAGATAGTAGAGGAAACTCATGATGAGAAGAAAACAAATGTTAATCGTGACTTCATAAACTCTAATGTTGGCGGGAAGAACCACCATATTCCAAAAATGGATATGAGGAAGTTTGATGGAAATGATCCTGTAACATGGATACTACAGATGGAGCAATATTTTGATCTCCATAATTTGAAAAACACACAAAAGGTACGCATTGCAACTTTACATTTAGAACAAAATACATTTGTATGGTATCGATGGCTTTGCTCCCGTAAAAAAATTGTCACTTGGTCAATTTTTACGGAGGAAATGATAGCACATTATGAGGATACAAAGAGCAACACCTTCTTTAGCCAATTGAGAAATCTCAAACAAAAGGGTTTAGTGGGGGAGCACATTGAGGACTTCCAAAAATTGAATATAAGGGTAACTGATATTCCAGAGGAACACAAGATTGATCTCTTCATAGGCACTTTAAAGGATAACATCCAAAATGAAGTTCGCATTTTGGAACCTGATTCATTGGAGAAGGCATTCAGGTTGGCAAGAAAAATTGAATGTAAAATTATGGCGACAAGGAAGCCTACCACTCACTTCTATAAAGAGGGATGTGTTGCTACTCCTAGATTTCCACAACCTACAAGGTTGACACGACAAAAATTGGAAGAAAAAAAGAGAAAAAGGGCTTTGCTACAGTTGTGATAGCAAATACACTAAAGGTCATAAGTGTGCTGAGAAGAAATTATTTTACATAGATTGTGAAGAGGAAGAAGAAAATGAACAAGAAGAAGATATACACCAAGAACCAGCCCTAGAAGAGGAAGAAATGAATCCGACCATATCGTGTAATGCACTGGCAGGAATTACCACTCCTCAAACTCTCAAGATAGAAGGACATATCAAGAAGAAAAAGGTAACAGTGTTGATTGATTCAGGTAGCACCCATAATTTTATTCATTGTAAGGTAGCCAAGGAATTAAATTTTTTCCTATACCCAGCACCAGAATGTCAAGTGATGGTTGCAAATGGAGGAACTATAAATTTCTCCGGAAAATGCCATAATATCAAGCTAACCATGGGGGAATATGTATTGACTAGTCCAATGCTTTCCATTCCTATGGGAGGTGCTGATGTTGTACTAGGAGTACAATGGTTACAATCTTTGGGGACGGTAGCTTTAATTTTCAAGAACTTTTCTTGAAATTTTTTTCAGAAGGAAAGGAAGTCGAATTACGGGGTATTGAAGGGAAGCCAGGAAGGATAATAAGCTCTAATGTCACGACAAAGCTTCTAAAGAAAGAACAACGAGGCGTAATTGCACAATTATGCTCACTAGAAGTTCCAACATCAAAATCATCTATTTCTGCAGATCTCCAACAAGTCTTGGACAATCATTCCAAGGTGTTCAAAACTCCCAAAGGACTCCCACCTATTCGTGATCATGATCATGCTATTCATTTGATTCCAGGAAGTGTTCCTCCAAACATCAGGCCTTATAGATATCCTTATTTCCAAAAGAGCGAAATTGAACGTATGATTGCAGAAATGTTAGAAGCGAGCATAATTCAACCTAGTCAAAGTTCTTTCTATGCTCCTGTAGTATTGGTACACAAGAAGGATGGATCATGGCGCATGTGTCCCGATTATAGGGAGCTCAATAAGCTCACCATTAAATATACATTTCCCTTTCTTGTGATTGATGAATTATTGGATGAATTACATGGAGCAATTTATTTTACCAAGTTGGATCTTCGTTCAGGATATCATCAAATTAGAATGAAGACTGAAGATATTCCAAAAACAGCATTTCGAACTCATGAGGGTCATTATGAATTTTTGGTCATGCCTTTTGGCCTTACCAATGCACCTTCTACATTTCATGGGTTGATGAATTCCATTTTCAAACCCTTCCTTAGAAAATTTGTGCTAGTATTTTTTGATGATATACTAATCTACAGCAGGTCTTGGAAGGATCATGTTGAACATGTTGACAGGGTGCTCAAACTATTGCAGGAGAAACAATTATATGCAAAAACATTCAAATGTTTCTTTGGAGTACAAGAGGTGGAATATCTGGGTCATATTGTATCTCACGAGGGTGTTAAGGTAGACCCTAACAAAATTAAATCTATTAAGGAATGGAAAGTCCCCACAACCATAAAGTAGTTGCGAGGATTTCTCGGGTTAACAGGGTATTATCGCAAGTTTGTTAAGAATTATGGGAGAATAGCAGCACCTCTAACAACATTATTGAAGAAAGATGCATTTTCATGGACTCCTGAAGCAACCAAGGCCTTTGAACATCTTAAAGAGGCAATGTGCCTAGCACCAGTCTTAGCTACGCCAGACTTCACAAAAACCTTTATTGTGGAATGTGATGCCTCAGGAAATGGAATTGGTGTTGTATTAATGCAGGAAGGAAGACCCATTGCTTTTGAAAGTCATCCAATCAAAGGAAAGTATTTACAGAAACCTATTTATGAGAAGGAAATGTTAGCAATACGGCATGCACTAAAGAAATGGCGAACTTACCTAATGGGAAGACACATCAAGGTAAAAATTGATCATGATATTCTTAAACACTTTTTGGAACAAAGAATATCTTTAGAACAACAGCAAAAATGGGTCACAAAGATGTTGGGTTATGACTTTGAAATAATCTAAAAAAAAGGGAAGCTTAATGTTGTTGCAGATGCACTCTCAAGAAAGAATGAAGAGGTGGAAACATTGCTTTGTGCCATTTCTATTATCCAACCAGATTGGATAACCGAAGCAAGAGATGAATGGAAGAAGGACAAAGAAGTATGGACACTCATTCAAAATTTGCAGCAAGATCCTAGTACATATGATACATTTAGTTGGAAAAATGATACTTTATGCTCCAAATATCACTTATATCTTTGTAAGAATTCCCAACTAAAACAAAAGATTATTTTGGAATTTCACACTTCTCCTTTAGGAGGACACTCAGGATTTTTAAAAACTTACCACAGGGTGAAGAAAGATTTTTTTCGGGATGGCCTTAAATCTGATATTCAAAATTTTGTGGCGGAATTTTTGGTTTGCCAGCAGAATAAATTTGAGGCAATTAAGACCCCGAGAATTCTACAACCTTTATCCATTCCAAGTCAACGCTGGGAGGAGATTTCAATGGATTTTATCACAGGTTTACCTAAGTCCGAAGGAAAGAGTGTCATCATGGTGGTATTTGATAGACTTACCAAGTATGCACACTTTTGTGCATTATCTCATCCATTTAAAGCAAGTACAGTTGCTACTACATTTATGGACACAATTCAAAAGCTACATGGAAACCCAAGGGTTATTGTGAGTGATGGAGATCCCATTTTTACTGGAAATTTTTGGACGGAACTATTTTCTTGTTTGGGCACTCAATTAGCTCATAGCTCATCTTATCATCCTCAATCTAATGGTCAAACTGAGATAGTAAATAAATTTTTGGAAGCATATCTTCGTTGTTTTGTATCTGATAAACAAACACAATGGGTCAAGTGGTTACCTCTCGCTGAATGGTGGTATAACACTTCCTTCCATACTGCAGCAAAAATGACCCCATTTATGGCACTTTATGGATATCATCCACCATCCATCACATCATCTTTAAGAGAAAATTCGAAGGTTCAAGAAGTGTAAGATCACATCGAGGATCAACAAGAAGTTCTCCAACTCTTAAAGGATAACCTAAATTTGGCACAAAATCGAATGAAACAATAGGAAGATCAACATCACAGCGAGAGAAGTTTTGATGTAGCAGACTGTGTATTTTTACGGCTACAACCATACAAACAAATGTCCCTCAAGCAAGCTAAGAAGGATAATAAATTATCGCCAAAGTAATATGGTCCTTACAAGGTGTTGCAAAAGATTAGTACTATGGCATACAAATTGGAGCTTCCTGCTTCTTCACGAGTGCATCCAGTTTTGCTTGTTTCATGCTTAAAGAAGGTTATAGGTGAAAATATTCCAGTTCAAACAATATTGCCAGAACTTGATGAGGAAGGAAAAATCATATTGGAACCGGAAGCGGTCACGGAAACAAGAACTCGACAACTATGGAATCGATCAATTTTAGAGTATCTCAGCAAGTGGAAGAACTTTCCTGTAGAAGATTTCACATGGGAGGATGAGAATTTTATACAGAAGCATCAAGAAATAATCAAGCGTTGAGGACAACATTTGTTTGAAGGAGAGGGGCATGTTAAGTCCCTATATTAATAGTGTAGTCCCTTATTATGTTAGTGTAGCCCCCCTTATTGTTATTGTTGTACCCCCGTAACCCCCATATTGTTATTATTGTGCCCTTACATTATTATTGTTAGGTTGGCTAGGATTACATTGTGGCCCCATGGACTCCTATATATAGAAAGGAGGTTTTGGTCATTTGAATCATCCAAGAATTGTTCATTTATGTAATGTATTGGAGGTTTCCCCCTCGAAGTGGCTTATTTATAAGGTGTTGATATCTCTTTTATTCTATTTTTGGAGTTGGTTTCACAACAAATTCAGTGTAAAATAGGTAGATTTCACTACGAAACTGCCCAATAATTTCGTAGCGAATATGAGGATTTCTCAGTTTTTTTACTTTTGAGCACTCAACTTCAAGGGCCATTTCTGGGAAAATAGAGAAGTATTTTAAGAACCTGAGAGAGGTTATTGTCAAGAAAATATCAAATGACATTAACCTCTTTCATGTTTCTCAAAGGTGCTACTAATTGGGAGATTCAGGGATGTCTTTCAGCTCTATTTTCAGAATGCATAATTTTCGTGTTTTATACATGTTTTTAGAATACATATTCTGGACAGTTGGAGATGGTTTTAAAAAAAATAAGAGAGTTTTTCTTCAAGACATTCTGACCTAAAAAAAACTCCTTCAGTTTTGCAGCATATATCAAGGATATTGAGATAAGGGCTCATCTTTGAACCCTATGTTTAAAAAAAAACAGAGTCATTTTAGTGATGAATAAACTTGCTAAAGGTGAAAATGATGTTTTTTGAAGAGGGTAAGAGGCAATTTTGCATGATCATATTTCATTATATCACTTTTCAGACCTACAGATGAAATTTGGAAGAAAAAGGAATATTTTGGAATTTTCTCCATTATCAGGTAGTTTCGTAGCGTGCTCTAGGCTTGAAGGCAAAAAAACGCCACGAAATTTCTGAAAATTCCTTTTTGCCTATAAAAACATTTTTTTTGAAGATTCAAGGGAGGTTGATGGTATTCACTCATTTTGACCTGACAAACATTGTTTGACTAGTAGAGGTGGCCGAAGGAAAATACAAAGGACAAAAACAACCTCGCTACTAAACTACACTACGAAAATTTATGTACATGATTGTTTTAGCAGTCAACTTCATGTTTGATTTCCTACCAAATGAAAAATTATTTTGGAAATATGAAGGAGGTTTTTCTTCTGCACAGGTCCATCTACAAAAACCTCTCTCAGTTTCTACAAAGCCATAAAATGAGGCTTGGTACGAAAGCCTACCAAATGGTTCCTTATATTCTCTTGTTGATTTCCATGTTGCATTTTATGAGATGTATAAATAATGTCATTCTTCCTTATTGCTGGTCAAATACTCCTGTAAACATTGTGTGAGTTTTATTTGGAGAATTTTTATGAATATTATGAGTTCATGGATGAGGAAATTTTAGAGGCCCTTCATGACAATCCCTTTCATCACCAAGAAGAAAGGATAACCTCTCTCTTGAATGAAAATGAAACCCAACAGGGGTTTATTTATGACAATCATATTATATCCTCTGAGTTTTATGAAAATTTGCAGCAAACTTGTCAGTCTTTTGATCATCAGGAATATGAGAATCATTTCAAACAATAAGAGAAAATACTGGAAGATAATTTCTATAATCCTTAGGTAAAGGAAGAAATTTATTCTTCATGGCATTCCTTGCATTAGGCTACATCAAATGAAGAAAATTCTGAAAAGAAAATTTTAGAAAATCAGATGGGTATGCGTGTTAAATCATATGAAGATTTACCTTTAGAAATTTTTGTGGTACATGCTAAGGCAATTCCTTTTGAAAGTGTCCAAGAGTTCTCCAAGTATTTATTCCTCTGAAATGAAAATAATGATCAACAGATTTTTCCTTTTTTTTTATTTGAGAAAGGTCACAAGGGTTATAATGAAGAACCTGAACAAGGAACACCATCAAAGGATCATATTTACTCACACTTTCTTGTTGATCAACAAGAATTATTCGTGCATACTCTCAAAGATCCTTTCGCAACTCTTCTGGAATCTTAAAGGAATGAATTTCAATATGATTTTTAGTTATGTATACAAATTCAGATAGTGGAACAACTTGTCATCTCTCAAGAATGGCTTTATGATCAGAGAAGTGGAATGCTCGTTCCAATCTAGTACTCAACTTCTTGATTGGATTCATTGGAAGAGTGAGATCACTTGATTAAGTTTTTATGTTGAGCAAGTAGAGTAGGATCATTTGTATATAAATAAGCTTGGATATCAAGCATTTTGTCAGTTTCAGTTTTAAATTCAGCATGTGTACTTTCAGTTCTTTAGTAGCTACTGGTTTTTCTTAGTGCCAAGCTTACAGGTTAGAACAGGTTGCAAGTTTTCATTTTGAAGATGGGAGCAACCCAATGGAGGTGGCACTATAACTACTAGTTCTGTTTTTTACCACAGGGGCAGATGACCTTTATTATGGAAATTTGAGCACATATCTAGATGTATTATGAAGTTCTGAAGAGATATGGAGGCCTTAGGGGTGGGGCATTGCCTAGGAGGGTGGGGAATATTGTTCAAATTTGTTCTATAAAAAAAACACCACAATTGAGGCATCAAGGATATAATTTCTTGACTTCAACCAAATTTATTAGATCGGACCTGATACAACATGACCGTGCCCTCTATCCTCCTTCCCTAGACAAACCCTGCAACATGAGGGAAATGAAAACAATTGATATTTGAATTTTTTTTATATTTTGATATGAAATTTGTGTGTGTTTTCAAGACGACTTAAATATTGGTGACAAAGAGAAATACATATATGAAGCATAGGATCCAACTTAGGGGTGAGTGGGAAGGCATGGTGGAGGATCATTTTTTACAAAGTTTTAGCATGGAGAAAAGTTCAACAAATTTTGAAGTAATATGAATTTATAGAAGTAAATATGTATAAGGTTGAATATGTTGATCTATAGAAGGTTGAGTGCATAAGGTTAAGGAGTCATCTCATATGTTTTTTGCACCTAGTTTTCTCGATAATTTGTGTATCTCTCTAAAGAAATATAATTTTATGTAGGCTATTTGTGTGTTGACTGGCTTATAGTTGGTAAATTCTCCATTATAATTTAGAGTTTTTTGAGGTCACTATATTTTCCTATATATTCAAGGTGTACTTAAATAGATTCAACATTAGGGAGTAGTTGTAAGGGGTATTGCATTTTTTATAAGCTTTTAGTGTTCACTCTACATTAGAGTTATGTAATACTGTGCATGTTATTAGTATAATGGATTACTATTTTACCTATGTGTTTGTATTTGTAATATATTTGGGTGATATATGTTAGTTTTTATTCATATGAATGATGTTCGTTATAGTGTTTTAAATGGATGCTAATAATATCATAACGAATGTGATCCCCACTAAAATATTTAACATTTTACACTTTACTTATTGGGAATTGTTATATGTGTCTCAAGTGAGACCTTCTTTCCCCTATAAAATGGATTATATTAGGACATTAGACAAAAATAGGCCATATTTAGAAAAAATCCAATAACCTTGAGTCTATCATAAAGCCAACACTCAATAATGGGAAATAATTTTTTAAAATATTTGAAATATGGTAGATGAGCAAGATTAGGGTTTAATGATCGAGGGGGTTGGTTTCACCTACAAAATGTCTTCAAGCGACTTGAATTTTTTTAACCATGAACATAAATTTTCCCTAAGCTTATTTAGGATGCATATTATTCCTGGAAATGGCTTGGGAGAGGTATAAGGTGACATTTGGAAGAGGTGCTTGAGTAAACAAAGTAATTTTCTTGGCTCTTGGGAAAAATGGAAAAGAAGTATTACTTTTAGGACTTTGTTTGGCTATGTTAATGTATAATTTCTACCTCTTGAGAGGTGAATTTGTCACTAAGCCATTATGGTAATTGGAGTAGATAAATACTACTCAAGTATTTTCTAAGTGGATAGAGGTGGATATGTTATACTTATCCATATTGGGGTATTAAGCTCCCATTACTAAGCTTGGTGTTTTATTTTGGATGAAGGTGGTGTTGTAAGCTAAAGAACTTACAATGACAAAATACTAGAATAAGTTTGATATTAGAACAATTGATGACATTGTTGGGTAGAGTATATTTCTTGAGTGAATCTTCAATGAGTTAAAATCATGTGTTCTAATTGAGATAAATCCTTTCTTGGAGGGAAATGCATATTTGAAGGTGTACCTGTTAGGGATGAAAAACAAAACTTTTGTGTGATTCACCCCCACAACATACCATGCATAAAACAAAAATTTTAGTCTTCCCTAGTCTTACATTGATCATTTCTTTAGGAGATGGTGGTGGAAACTAGATCCATCCTAACAGTGGTCGAAAAAGGAATACACTAACAATTTTCCTTGTTGGCACAAAGATATTTTTATAAAATGTATGGTTTCATGATTTCGTGCGGATTTCATTAGACAAATTGAGTGACAAGAAACAATCTAGAACAAACTACTAGTTTCTACTAATATAAACTATCTTTTTCTAGAGAATACCCATAACCATTTGACCTTCATTATTGTAAGCATAAAAAATATTATTTTTACTTAGATGATTACCAAATAAAATTAATTTCCTCATACATAAGTCCTTAGAATAACCATTGAAAGAGTAAAAGCAATGTATTACAATTTTTTTTGTAGCTAGAGAAACTTCTTCAATAAGGGACCCACTAGGATCTCAATGTTCAATTCCTATTGAATCCCAAACGTGGAAAATAGAAGAAATAAATGAAAAAATTTTATTTAAAGATGAAATTTACTTACGAAAAAAAGGTTTAAAAAGAATGAACTTAAGAAAAAATAAATGCATTTCCTCCACAATAAAAAAGGTCCCTGCCAACAAAATAATTTTAATTTAGTCATATTTTAATGATGTCAATCCAATGTATGGTTGCACTTCAATATGTAGACAAGTACAAAGACTATTTCATGAATAGATTTTAGAATTTTGGTGGTGATTTTTTAAAGCTCTATTAAGATTCAATGTTTCTTGAACAATGAGATGAAAAATTATATTTCCTTTTTTTTTCCAACTCTAAGTGGATGAGGAAATTAACTATGAGCCGAGTCACTATTGTGTTCACTGAAGAATCATCTAGGAAAGCATATTTTGTTCTCAGCAGTATTACCTTCCAAGTTATGGCATCTCATCCTCGTAGAGTTATCGATATGCTCAATGTTAGAATCATGTCTACATTGTTTCAAAGGAATTTATCTTCTCTTGATTGCAAATGAGAACAATAAATGCATTTGAAAAATGGTTTGCATTCCTTCTTTCTTTTTTTGAAACACTTCTTTTATAGATGATCGTTTTGCGCAATAGAGGTTGCCTTGTCAATATAGCCTTCCACGTTAAAGTGGGCTTGAGTGCTTACTATATTGGGGTCCTTCTTGAATACTAAAATGAAGATGACGACCTAAACTAGGTGGGTTCTTTACAAATTTAGCTAATTTCCCATTGTATAGACTACATTGATTAACGAAATTATATTATGTATGGGCTACAAGTTTATATAATAGGTTCGTGTTTCACTTCTCTTTAGGGAAACTCAAATACATGGAAACCAATGGAACAAAAATGGGGTGCAAATTGGGCTTTGAATAGTGGCCCTTTATGTGATTTGTTTTTACTCTTCCTTAAAACCCTCTTGGCAAGGAGAATTCTCATTATATATAATGTTATTGTAGATAATTTTCACTAAAATGCTACATACAATACCAATACCAACAATCAAGCACTTTTTAGTTATCAGTATCTTGTCCATATTTAGCCTTGGATAAAAATTACACCCAATTAGGGTTACATTCCCAAACAACCTGACTCATCGATGGTGTTGCATGGTCTTTCCCTAATGGGTTAACCACCCTATAAAGTGCCCCCTTCAAAGGGACTTAGGGCTGATCTACCCCTGTCCTATTATTGGTCGAAGTATATAACCATTTCTTTGGTTTGAAGTCCAACAAATCCCATTGTAGTATTATGTCTTCTACCACATGGATCATTTGGTCCTTGCAACTTCTACCGCCTCTTTTTTCTTTTTCTTTCATCACTATGTTGAGATATCCAGGTATGATTATATTTTTTGGTGAGTGGAGTTCTAGAAATTCATTTAGGGATTGCCAACAATTTTTGTTTTCTGCATAGATTATCGGTACATATAAGTTGAATAGAGAGAAAGTTAACTTACTTGCTATGTGCTTCAGCTCGATGAAGATCCATTTCTTATTGTTGAATGTGTTAAAAAGCTTGAATTGATCCTCCTTCCACAGGGTGGCAATTCCTCCTGATCATACCCTTGCGGTTATTGTTTTCCCTGCATTCTTTTGCCATTTCTTTTTGCTGATTTCTAGAAGGGTGTCCCCTTCGATTTTTGTCTCTTGGAGCAATAAGATGTCTGTTGGTTCCATTTTCATTAGATCTTTAACTACTTCAAATTTTACGGATTCCCCAATCCTCTGTAGTTCTAAGAGATGATTCACATTACTTACTATTTGGGGTGGTGGATCCTCCTCCTTTTTGAGGCCTTGGTCTTGTACTTCTTCCAATTGTCATTTCTATTATGGCCTGGCTTCCTTGATTTTTTTTCCTTTTTGCCTCTTCCTCCCTCGCTACTCTGCGTGACTTTCTTCATGCTCTTTTAGCAGGTATTTCCAGGATCTCATCCTCTGAGGAGCTAGGTGAGTCTATTATTTTCTTCCTGGCTATATCTGCATATGAAGAAGAAGATGTGATTTTTGTAGTTGTTGTCGGCTACCTTTCTACCTCATTTCATTTTCCACTAGGGGACAACTTCTCTTGTTCACTGCTATATTTATTTGATCCTTATACTTCTACTTCTTTGTTGGGTTCTGTGGTTTGAATGCCTGTTGTTGCTGAGGGGTTAGAGTTCCCAGGTCCTGGATCCTGGCCGACTGTCGGTGCTTTGTTTTCTTTTGCAGAACCTTTGCCTCGTGGTTTTGCTGGTCCATATTTCTACAATGTGGTCCATTGATCAGATTTTTCATTTTCCCGTTCCTCGCTAATCTTTTTCTTGCAGTGTCTTGCAAAATGGCCATAGCCATGGCAGTGCCGGCATTTGAAAGGTAGCTGCTCATAGTCTAGTTCCTAGATGTGCATCCAGTTTTTGATGGTTAGTTTTATTGCTTCAGGAAGCCATACTTCCAAATCTACCTCCACACAAATCCAAGCACAGGATTACTGGTCTTTCCTCACTGCTTGATCTATGTACTTTCCCAGCATATAACCTATGGTTTGTAGAGATTTTTTATTCCAGCAATGCAAAGGCAAATGTGGAAGGCAGACCCATACTGGGATAGCAGACAACACATCTTGAGCAGGGCCAAAGTTAGGGGTCCATTTATTCAGATATAACCCTTGAGGCCCCATAAAATATGGACCATTTCTGAAGATTAGGTTTTTATCTTCAACACTTTCAAAGATGAAGATGAAGAATCCTTTCCCTACAAAATGGCTTTTGATCCCTACGGAGATTAGCGAAGACCAGTTCCTCTACACCCAATCCTCTACTGCTTTGGGGGAGGGGCAGAGGCTAGTGAACTACTCTATAATTCCTCTGTCGGCAAGATTTGGAGCATATCTGCAAGTTTCTTCGATCGGTAGCGCGACTGAAGGAATACAATCGAAAATTTTCACAAATTTCTGTTGCATCTCAGTCAGAGATCTCTTGGTTGCACCTGCGACTAATTTCCTGAAAGCTGCAAGGTCTGGCAGGGGGGAGTGGCCTCAACACCTCCGCCCATGGCCATGGCTACAAGAATGCAGATTCCGATCAGCTGTGGCAGCGCTAGGTCTACAGCAGTGGCATCGTTGTGATCAAAATAATAAAAAAGAGGTGAATTTTTTAAGACAGTCTTCGACGTGCCTATATTTGGTTGGTTTTAACTTGTCAACCTGGTTGAGTAAACAAGGGAAAGGAGGAAGCCTACGCGAGAAAATTTTATTCGAGAGGTATATATAATAGTCTCTAAAGGAACAATCTCTCCTATTCTCAATAATTTGAGATCCATATTCCACCTAAAGTAATATAAATATCGATAAAATTCCAATAAATATAATTTTATAAAATGAATAACAGGAAAAATAGAGAAATCCTTCTTGTGCAAATAGGTGCAGCAACAAACTTCACTAAGGTACTGAACATGCTCATTGGCATCAAAGTAATGTTTTTGATCCAGTAGTGACTCTTCGAGGGTATTGAATAGTCCTACTGGTAATGGACCAAAACTAGAGATGATGCTAGAAATATGACATATTTCACTAATGTTTTTATATACTCCTAACCCATAATAAAAATAATTGATATTTGACCTTCTCTTGAAAGTGTTTTGGCCGATGAAGGGAATACAAGAACCTATATCTTCAATCGGGCTAAGTAAGGAAGCTTTAGTGATCAATGAGATGAAAAAATACTTCATAAAAGGATAAAATCAGTGTGTAAGGTTAGACCCATACATAGAAGTTGAAGTTCTAATAGTGTGTCGCCAAGTGTTGTAGTTTCTACAACACCCCTACAAAAATTTTCCTACGCTTCAATTTTGGAGCCTACCTTTGATCATAATAAATTTCGTTTTAAATAGTGTCAAGTGTTTTGCTTGTTTTTCAAGTGTCACAATGACTTATTCTTTCGTGATTAGGATTTTTATGTCTCAAGTATGTTTTCATGACGATAATTAGGTATTTTCGACAACAGTTTCACAACTTATGAACAAAAGAAAACACTTCTAAAACACAACATAAGTCTTATCCTGATCTAGCACCAGTTGCATTCCTTGTCTTGAGAAATTGCACAGTCCTTTTTCATAGGGAACTGCGTAAATCCTTACAAAATATAACTATCTAATCATGGAGGCATGGATTTTTTGTGAAGAGAAATCACACAATCATCACTGTGACATGAAACTACACAACTCACTATCCAAGAGAACTGCAGAGTCTGTTATCAAGGGGAACTGCACAGTCTTCAGCCACTAAACTGTGAAGTCCCCAGGATTAGTCAACTATGCACTCCTATAAAATAGTAATTTCTCATGTCCATCCAACAATGTGGCACAAGTTTCCAAGTTTGACCTAAAGATAATTGTTGGTCCCTCCTTGATTTTAGGCATGCATGGCAGAAACCCCAACCCTAATCTTGTGAGTACTAATATATATATGAAAGGCTCATACAAATCATTCTCACACTTTCCATTGGATCTCTATCCATCCTCATGAATTCAAAGATATTTAGATCCCCTTTGCGTTGCTTTTCCGGGTAAGTTTCTCAAGTGTCAATTTTTGCTACTTTTTCCATCACGTTAATATTTACAAGTGTCATTTTTCCTAATGATTCATGTAACAAGTGGTGTTTATGTTATTATTAACTACTACAAGTGTCATTTTATTCTTTTTATTTTATTTACATGTGTCACACATGTTTCTTGTCCTTTTTCCAACCACCTGATCCGGATCTTGGGGGGAGGCCCCCAACATCTCAAAAGATGAAATGGATCTGAAAAGATCTAAAAAATTAGAAAGACAGAAAAAAGAGAGAACACACTGCAAATAAAACCACAAAGAAACTTGTTTTATTAAAACATAGAATAACTGTAGAAGCTACATTGTGGTGGACAATCTGTCCTTTTACAAACTGAGGCTTGTTATTTATAGCCTTTTTTGAATTACAATACCATGTGTAGATACCATAGGTGGATACCATGGGTCAAAACCATGGGTCAATACCATGGGTAGATACCACTTATAATACCATGGGTAAATTCCATGTGTGGATGAGTACCATGTGTGGATACATACCATGGGTGGATGAATGTCATGGATAGATGTCACTTAAAATACCATGGGCGAATAAATACAATGGGTGGATGAATACCATGGGTCAATGACATTTACAATACCATGGGTAAATTCCATGGGCGGATGCATAACATGGGTAGATGAATACCATGGGTGGCTGCCATTTTCCATTCGGATCATGCCTCCCTCCTTAAGAAGAAATGGTCCCCATTACGTGAAGTTCCCTCCTGAGAAGCCTTTGTTGAATATGAAGAGCCACTGAAGAGAATGGTTTTGTGTAGTTAACCCATAACCGTGATGAACGAAGATTTGAGGATAGAGATACCCTGTAATGCTTGTGACCAACTGTGATATTGACAGTGTGCGGCCTGGCAAATGGACTTCGATGAAGTGTGGATTTGTGTATGAGCCAAAACCATGACAAACGAAGATCCGAGGATAGAGATACCCTGTAATGCTTGTGACCAACTGTGTGACTAACAGTGTGCGGCCTAGCAAATGGACTTCGATGAAAAGGATTTTATGTGGTTGACCCATAACCGTGATGTTGATTGTTGATGAAGTAGCAGGTGCCTACATAGCTTGGGATTGGAGGGCACGTCTCCAAATAACCCAAGCCAAATGATGCTATGCTGAAACTGATGAATGTGAAGCAGGTGCCTACTAAAGCGGGGTGGGAGGGCACGTCTCCAAAGAGAACCCGGTCCGAATGCTGCTCAAAATTTATATTGAGCATAACTTAGTCAGTATAACTCGGAATATTTATTATAGCTTGTTTTTGGAAATGGAATGATCATTCTGCATCTTCTCATGTGTTTTAAATCGCTATCTAGAGACTCTAGACTCTTAGATTCGTGCAGGAACTGTCTCGCCATCACAAAATTTTTGAAAAAAATAGCTGATTTTAAATCAATGATAACTCCCACATCCAGACTCCGATTTGGCCGATTTTTTTTTTGAAATTGGGTGATTTTTCAAGGGGAGCTCAGATCTATAACCATATCTCTGAAATGTCGCATTGAAAACTACAAAAAATGATAGGAGAGCCATCATCCATGAATTGTTCTCAGAACATTTTCTATAACATTATTGATTAAGAATCAGCGATATCTCCCTCATCCGAACTCCAATTCAGCTGATTTTCTTTTTCGAATTTGGGTATTTTTTTGCAAGGAATCCAGATCTGGTCTTATATTTTGTAATTTTTTCACTAAAATTTTTAGATCTGATCTTCAAACTTGCCGCCCAAGAAATTTATGGAGTTTGCTAAAGATTGTTGCCAAAAATTGACACTGAAATATGCTTCAAACCCTCATTCCCATGGATTCGTAACCTGAATCTAATACCACCGATCCAAATTTATGCAGGAATGCAACAGAATAAACATATAACCATAAATACAAAGATGCAGTGGAAAAATCACTTCATTTCATTAATATCAAAGAACTGAAATTTCCTTACAGACAGAATGGAAATAAACTAGCTAGGGCACTGGTAGCTATCTCTGAGAAGAGATGTGGCGGCTATAGGCCTCTGAACTGAGTTATAATGAGGCTTGTGGGCCTATTTATTATTTAGAAACAATGGAAAACCATAACCATCCAAAACGCTAACCCTAGGAGACGAAGCGCCAAAACTATGGGTAAATTCCATGTGTGGATGAATACCATGTGTGGATACATACCATGGGTGGACGAATATCATGGATAGATGTCACTTACAATACCATGGGTGAATAAATACAATGGGTGGATTAATACCATGGGTCAATGACATTTACAATACCATGGGTAAATTCCATGAGTGGATGCATAACATGGGTTGATGAATACCATGGGTGGATGCCATTTTCCATTTGGATCACCACTAGTTATTGTTGTCCGGTGTATTTATGCATGCATGTTCCTCTGCTTACACTATATTTTTTTCTTGAGGTTATTGGTTGAAATGATTGATTACTGGGTCTATATACACCCTTCCCCTCTTCATTCATACATCTAGAAATTTCCAGGGTGACAAAAGAGACTGTGAAATTCTTGAGCCCTACTAGCTTGTCCAACTACGCATTCTGCAATCTTCTCAGTAGAGGCCCTCCCATTCCAATTGCAAATACGTAATGCACAGTCACCAGTCTTCCTCAACTATGTACTGTATAATAATAAGTAGGAGTGACCCCTATATGGAAACTAAAAATTCACACTACGGAATCCAAGCCTTCTTCCCTAGCATAAATTGTGCGTTTCACAGATCGAGTGCACAGTCAACTCCCTTGAAAACAAAAAATGCGTAGTCTTCCTTGACAACTATGCAATACACTTTTGCAGTGCTTATTCTGCCTCCTTGATTCCCAACATTGAGCAATCCTTTCCCTCATTTCCTATTTTTCTTCTTAAAAGTTTATTTTTCAGCTAATATCTTCCTAACTAAGTTAATATCTCCATGAGTGCATATCTTGTAACAAGTATTGAAGATCCCAAACACATCAAAATTTCATCATCAGGTAGCACCATGCCTCCCAAGAAAGAACCATAAAAGGAGGTAACAAAGAGTAGTACCGAAGAGGAATTTGTCAACAACATGTCAAGATTCTCTATCCTGTCAGACACACATTGCCATATTGAGAAGGATATTGTTTTCACTTGGATCACCATCAAAGATGCATTCCCTACGTCAAATTCAAGGAATCGTTAGAGGATAGGGAAGTCTATATGAACATATAACGATCAAGATTCCATAAGTTTTCTTCACGATATTCTTTTCTCCCATGTGCAGATGTTATCAATTGGATATTGGTAGGGTCTATACACTAATAGCATGCCATTGAACCACAATAGTGGGTAGAAACTTACCTCCTATTAACCACATGACATTCACTTGATTTAGATCTCCACCAAGCCTAAGCAATACTGAGATTTTAAATTCTATGTAGCTTGGAGTTATCTGAGTACTAAATAGATGATCATGTCATGATGGAAAAAATTGGCCATATTTTGCCAGAAGCTAGGAAGTACTTACAAAACCAAGTGTCTTAGAACAGTGTATCAGTACTTGATATCTATGTTTTTCCACATCTATGGACATGGTAATATTGAATCCTTCCCCAAAGGATGCATATAAATGTTGTACCTGATTGCCACACAAGGGAAGATATTCAATTGGTCACAGATAGTGTCTCAGCAACGACATATCAACTTGAATAAGGAGAAAAACCAACCTAAAGGAAATCAACCATAATTTTACATGTCTACCTATTTACCTGATGGAATATGTGCTCTCCATAAATTACCTAGTTTTAAATGGAATTGGACCCCAAGATACCTCGATATTAATGTATATTGTAAATTTTTTTCAGAGTACAGTTATATGGAAATATATGACAAACTTGTTGAGAATTTCTTCAAGTTTTTGTATCAAATGATCTTTGAGGAAGAATTTCCTTGCATGTACCATGAGGCAATGAAGAAAGTGGCCAAAGTAGGATATTGGTTTGCCTCACTAGATGCCACATACCTCAGAGTATTTGGTTTGCAGAGACCACATATATTGCCAAGATACGTGGTATTTAAGGTGGTGATTCAGGACGTTTCCTATCACCTTAGCACATGTCTTTTTTAGTTGTTGCAAAAGAGGAAGAATTCACCTTGACCTTTCTTCACTCTAGAAGTTGGATCCTATGCGCTCAAGAGCTTAAAGGTCACAAAAGAAGAAGTAGAAAAACTCTAAAGCCTTAAGTTCGGTAATATGGCGTTCCACATGTAAAATCCCATAGGAGTCTGAAAAATACACTATTCTAAGTTACATTTTTCCTGGGAATATCAATATTATTCGAGATTAGAGGAAGAGGAGATAAAGAATTTCTATAATTCTTCCCAACCACCTGAACCAAGCAAAGAGGAACACCCATCTAGTGCATTACTTGAGGAGAGTGTAAACTAAGAGGGAAAGAAGTGGGAAGTTTCCACCCTAGTTACTATCAAACATAAGAGTAAGGTTGTGCATAATACACAAGTGGAGTGGAGTTTCAAGTTCAAAGAAAATCCTACTATCCTGAGAGAAAAAGTTGCAGTGGAGGAGAGGAGAAAATAATCAAAAGAATTGAAAATAAAGCAACATGAAGAACATAAAAGGAAAGAGGAAGAGTAAAAAAATAGGAGGAATGGATGTAGAAGCAATAGCAAGAAAGGAAAGAAAGAGAAGATAGGAAAGCACATGAAGAAATGAGAAAGAAGGAAGAATAATAAAGATGTAAAAAACTTGAAGAGGAACAAAAAAAATAGTTGGAAGATGAGGACATCAGGCAAAAGTGGAATGAAGAGTTTGCACGAGAAATTGAGGAGTAGATACATTCCCAAGACATGGATATTGAACAGGAGGAGAAAAATCAAGATGCCAACATTGTGCCCATTGCTAAACAAGTGAGAGGTCCTTCACCTGCTCTTACAGGTGGCCAAATCTCATTCAGAAAAATGGGAATATCTCCTCCAAATGAAGATATGGTCATGGATTGTTGGGTCTCCAAAATGTCATCTTTTTCATCTTCTTTTGATTCACTTTTAACCATATTCCATTATCCTATAACCTTAAATTAAGAAAATTTTATGATTATATATGGGTTTAGAATTATTATTTTCCAAAGAATTTATTTTAGTATTTTGAGTGAATTTATGGTTAAATATTAGAAAAATAACATGCATTCACTTATATATAAAAGTTCGATGAGTTTTGTGATGGGTGTAGGCATATTTGAAGATTCTAGCAAAGTCATATTTGGCCTCTAAGTCTCAAATTCGAATCTCATTTTCAACCCTTGAATATTTTGAGAACATTTGAGATAATCATTCAAGCACATTTGATGGAGAAAAATCATGGAAGTTTTGATAATATTTCTTATGAAATATTTTAGAGATTTGTGAGAGGATATGTAGAGATGTTACATGCTATATGTTAACACACGGTTGTAACCACATGAGATATTGTTGATATAGGAGGTATTTGTGGATATACTCCATTTATTAATTAGTTATCTTAGTTTTTTTATAAATAGGATTTCCTTTTCCATTAAAAGGGAGGAACTCTTGGAGCATAATTCCAAACTATGATGGAATAAACACATTTGATATATTCTTGTGTTATTTAGTTTATAGTTTTATATTCTTGTTTGTTGTAAGATGTTGTTTTATAGTTCATTTAGTTTTATAATATATGCAACTTATAGTATTTTTCTTATGTTTTAAATTAGTTTCTTTTGCAAATCAGCACTAGCACTTTTCTTAGTGTTGCAAGTGTGGCCCTTTAGCACTTGATTAAAGATGGTGATCTAGATTAGTAGAAATCTTTAGCTAGTCAACTTCTAACACAGTTACTAGGAAGAATAAGACAAATATCAACAAATTTAATTAGGGTTTTTGTGTAGAATGAGCTCATTTAGTTGACACACAATAATTTATTCAAAAAATCCACATTTTTGGAGATATTTGTGGATCTTTCAATTGCAATTTTTTAGATTTCGTGTTGCAGCCATCAAATGTAACAATAGAAGAAAGAATTTGAATTTTCCATCTATTAAGGAAATAGATCACTCATTTTGAACCTAAATCAATCTATTTTATGAATTCATCACAATTGTCTAACAATTCTTAAATATTTTTAATTAAAAAATAAATTGCATCACAATGATCACTTAGTTTAGGATTTGATTTATTTTCTTGTTATAGACACTTTATTTTCAATTTTCTAATTGTTTCTTTATTCATTTCCATATTGCAATCAAGCACTTGAGTAATATAGAAATACAAAATATTTAAATTCTAAATCATTCTCATTTGTAATTAGAGTTGCTTGCTTTCATTGACAAAGAGTTTTTTCTTTCATAGAAATAGATTTCAAATTCTTTCTATATTAAAATTGAAAGTTTTCATAGATTAAATTTACTCAATTTTATAGATCAGATGTTCCCATGCTTTTATATGTTAATTTTATATGCTTTAATAGATTAAGATTCCATGCTTTCATATATTAATTTTACATGCTTTCCTAGATTAATTTTCCAATGCTTTCCTAGATTAATTCTCCAATGTTTTTCTAAATTAGTATTTCATTTAATGACATTTTATTCACTTTCGTAGAGTCGAAATTTATTTCTTTGCAATTTATTTACATTAGAATTGAAAGATAACTGCCTAGCATATATTTTGTCATATACTTTTGATGCAACAAAACTACACTTTTTCCCAATTCATGGATCTGTGGATCATGGCCCACGATCTCCTATGAAATAGTTCACTATTCAACAACAAAATTTGTCTCAATGCACCCTGGTACTAACTCTTGATCATTCACATGATATCTCTCTTAAACTATATAAGGATGAATATACTCTTTAAGCCCGAGATCCATCGGCTATATATCATAATGTTCGGATCGTAAATAACATTCCACGTTTGTTTTCAAGCATTTCGAGCCTACCTACAACCGTTAACCCTCATACTCATTTCCACTATAAATGGATATGAACCATCCATATCACCTCTACATCCATATCACCTCTATGCAGTGCATGCTGGATATCCATTTGAATGGAAACGTTTTTTTTATAGGTCACCGTCGATCCATTCAGTGATTGATGGTTGATCCTTGACACATGCAATTTCACATGGGATTCAAACTTGTACACAACAAAAATGAGTGTGAACTATCCCTAAAGCACATAGTCTCAGAGATTCCTGAAAAATTATAGCTCACATACACAATGACCAAAATTCACACCAACAAACACCAAACTTCAATTATTTTCGAATTCAAGTTACAACACGACTTATATGAGCCAATTTTCCCTCTTGGCGCTTTGATGTTACATGGTGTCTGGCATCCCCTCCTCACTATGCCGAAGGGTATAGTTATAAAGAATACAATACCTCGAATGGGTCATTTCAGATCCATTCTTTATTCTTAGGATCTCATAACAATTTCCTAAAATCATGCACTTTCCTATTTTTATAATAGGTTGACCATAACTACTTTGTGAGGTGGCCTACAATCTCTTAAAACAATAAATAAACAATTAACAACTTCAAACGAACGTGAGAAAATCTCGTCCTCATGCCATGCTTTCTCCTTTCGCAGCATTGGATTCCAATTTTAATTAAGGGTGCTCCGATGATCCTACATCAGACTCCCAAGGTACAAAAATCCTATGACCTCCTGCTCATATGCCTCCTTCATCCCTTAGCAATTATACCCACATCCTCTGTGAAATTGCGTTTATGATATTTCTGTGAGCTACAACAAAACCTCTGCAGTAACAAGTCCTCCCTGCTACACGATACCTCACCAATATTCTCTCCTCTGAGCTCAGTCTTTCGGCATCTCTCTGGTTCTCTCTTCTCTGGAACCATTTGAGCACTCCTTGCTCTAGACTGCTGCAATCTTCTCACCTTCTTTTGTCGCTACCTATATGAAAATAAAAATACCACAAAATCACTAATCTTCAACATAATTGTACCTCCTTCTTCCTTCGAAAATGATTTCTCGGAGGAAATCTTTCCCATCTCTGATACCACTTGATGCAGGAAAACTGCAGTTTTTCCCAATTCGTGGATCTGTGGGTTATGGCCCACGATCTCCTACGAAATAGTTCACTATGCGACAACAAAATTTGTCTCAATGCACCTTGGTACTAACTCTCGATCATGCACATGACATCACTCTTAAACTACATAAAGAGGAATCTACTCTTTAAGCCCAATATCCATCAGCTTTATCTTAGAATGTTAGGATCTTAAATAACATTCCACGTCTGTTTTCAATCATTTCGGGCTTGCCTACAACCGTTAAACCTCGTACTCATTTTCGCTATGAATGGATATGAGCCATCCATATCACCTCTATGAAATGCACGTTGGATATCCATTTGATTGGCCACGTTTATTTTGTTATGGGTCACTATCGATCCATTCTGTGATCGATGGTTTATCATTGACATACACAATCCCACACGGGATTCAAACCTGTACACAAAAAAAATGAGTGTGCAGTATCCCTAAAACACACAGCCTCATGGATTCCTTAAAAATCATAACTCATATACACAATGACCGAAATTCACACCAACAAACACAAGATTTCAATTATTTTCAAATTCGAATTACAACACGGCTTATATGAGCCAGGTCGCCCTCTCAGCACTTTGATTTTACATGGTGTCTTCCATCCCCTCCTCACTATGCCGAAGGCTATAGTTATAAAGAATACAATACCTCGAATGGATCATTTCAGATCCATTCTTTTCTCTTAGGATCTCTTAACAATTTCCTAAAATCATGCACTTCCCTATTTTTATAATAGGTTGACACTATCTACTTAGTGAGGTGGCTAACAATCTCTTAAAATAATAAATAAACAATTAACAACCTCAAACGAACATGAGAAAATCTCATCCTCATGCCATTCTTTCTCCTTTCGCAGCATTGGATTCCAGTTTTAATTAAAGGTGCTCCAATGCTCCTGCATCAACTTCACAAGTGTACGTACCTTGATTCACAATTTAATTTAGAGTAATTTAGAGCACAACTAAATTACCCAATATTTTTGGCGTCATTTTCGGGGAAGTATACATAGGATTGAGATTTCAATTTATATTACTCTTTACTTTATGAAACTTATGAAAAGGCGAAATGTTAAGACGAAAGGTAAGAATTTTTTCATCACATTTTGAGGTTTCTCCTAATCTTAGTTACTGAATTACATCTCATTTTGAGTTGCATAAGTTTAATTCCATTCATTTTAGATTTCATTTGAACGGTAGATTTATTAGAGGAAAAAAATCAAGAAATGCAATTCCACAATCACCTACCATCCCCACTGGATCACGTCGTGCTATAAGAACCACATCATCATCTACATCATAAATTCCTACTTTTGCACGTAGAAAATTTTTGCCTCCTAGAGGTGGAAGACATGGTAGAGGAGGTAGAAGAAATGGATCAAATTGATGACAGTGAAGGAGATCCTTTTGGATTTCCCATTCTAGATATTGATAGAAATTTTAAAATGAAAAACTTCTCTCCATTTGTACTTCCCAACTTTCATGGTATGAGATTGGAAGACTAGAAAATCTTTCTTTTTGAACTTTAAACACTTTGTAGATCTTATGGTTACTTATTAAACTCTCAAAAATTGAAATTATTTCTGGCTACATTGAAAGATAGAGCTCTTAAATGGTTCATATGTTTAGGAACTAATTCAATAAGATGATAGGATGATATGAAATATATATTTCTAGAAAAATATAAAGACTATTGTATACATCATGAGCTTAAAGAGAAAATCTTTAAAATGAATCAAACAGAAGATGAGAGACTTGAGGATATAGTAGAGAGATTTATGTATAATGTTAAGAGGGAAAAGTTGCATAATTAAAGATTTGATACATCCAAAACCCTCTTACTTAGATAAGTTAGAGACGAGAAATTAGTAAGTATGTCAGCATCAGGGGCGGTAATTCAAGATGAACATGGAAATTTTCTTGATAATTTTAAAACTGATATTCTTGGTAATTTAAGTGAACAAATTGATATGCTAGGAATTCAAAACAAGCAAAAAACTGAGAATGTTTCTTTGTCCATATTTTTCCCTAAATTTACAAAGAAACATGCTTTTATTTAATGTCCAATTGATAACATTTAAATTTGTGACATATGTGCAGAATCACATGCTACTAAGGATTTTTCATCATTACCAGGGTTGAAGGTGGTTTACTAAAACAAATAATGGAGTAAATCAAACGTTGGGACGAATTTTTATGTATCCCCAAGAATACCTTGGCATCCTCGTCCACTTGGTATGATGCAACATCCTAGTTCATAATTTCAAGGTTATGCACAAAAATCTCAAATTAATTGGAACACATCATTGCCTTGGAATCCTTGTCCATCTTGATCCCAACCTCAAAACCAATCCTTGCAACAAGGATGGAAAGGACCTTACAAAATAAATCCACCATATCCTCAATATTTTCCTCACTATCCTCAATACTAATCTAAATTCTATCCATACCATTCACCTCCACCACAACTTGATTCTCACCATTAGTTGAGCTCAATTCAACATTTCCCATTACCACCTATGCCAGCACCCTACAAACTCATTATCATTCAACTACTTGCACAACCATTTCGGATCTCCAACAATAAAATACCTCAATCCACTTACAGTGTTGAGGTACAAAGTATTAAAACAAATTCTCTTGATCTAAATGATATTTATCTTAGATCAGGAAGAATATTGCAAAAAAATATTCTCCAATTCTCTTTGAGGAACAACATCCAGAAGAAAATCCAGAAAATTCAAAAGAGTTGTGGACCACATCTGATGGAGAGTAGTTTTTGGAACTTGATATTAAAGAATTTGTTGCATGTCTATCACCAAATTCTATGAATGATGATCACATCTCTGAAGAATTGCATGGCATGATACTAGAAGCCAAGGAAGACAATATTATATTGAATCTTGGTTGAAGATAATCATCGAATCCCAATACTTAATTCTTGAATATTTTCTGACATCGTCTCAATCAAGGTATTTATTTGGTCTATCATATACTAGTATATATCAAGATGTATCTCACCTACATATGATTTTATTTATCATGATGTTATGCACATGGTTGCATTGGAAGCATTCGTATACTTGAAAGAGATTTTATTTTTCATAGAAGATTAGAAAAAATTAAAGATAAGAGAAAAAAGAAAAAATAAGTCTTGTTGTGAGAACTAGTTTACTGGTGCAATTGGACACAATATTTTCTTGAAAACCAGGAAAATAGTGAGAAAATTTCACAATAAGTTCTATAATTTCATGTTGGTATCCATATTTCATTATGGTTCTTCAAATCATTTGTGTTTCTATGTTTGAGTTGGTTGATGTGGGATTCTTTAAGTCTAACCTTACAATAGATATTGTCCCATCGACTTCAACACTTTATCTGGGACCAAAATCAGAGATTATTTTAAGTTCCTTGGAGATTGCATAAATCAATGGAAATCCTCTTCACAAAAAAAAAAATTGGAATGCAACAATTTCTATTGATTTTTCAGATCTTATTGGTTACTCGCCTTCAACACATTCACACGTACCTTTCAAGATGCACCCTTGTACCTTGACAATCATTTACATTATTGGTGAGTTGTATCACATTGGCTAACAATTGACATTAGTGGTTAGTAATCCAAATAATTCTTTCTATGTTTTATTTCAACTAAATCCATTCACATAGATTGAATTGTACTAATTGGGGTTATATGTGAAGACTATATGTTTTAGGATATCAACAACATATTACAATAGTGTTTCAATAAATAAAGGTTCAATTCCTAGTTCCATTAATAAGAAAGTGAAAAGGCTAAGATTTCATATTCCATCATGTATCCACACAATAAAGATAAAAGAAGAAGCAGATCAGATTCTTTCACTTCACATTCCATGATCAACAATAACAACCAATATCTCCTAGATTCATAGCTTATGGGATTTTTAGGTAGGTGATGGTATGTTGTTTTATAATATTTAATCAACAATTCCTTGAATGCTAAAAGATATCTATTTGGAAAATTTCCCATGTTACATTTCTTTCCCCATTTTTCAAAGATATAAAACACCTTCAATTGGAGGGGGGGGGAGGAGATATTCATTACCATTCTTCAATTCCATATTCCATAACCTCATATATTTTAACCAACATATTTCTCCAAACCAATTGTTATCTCTTCTCGGTTCGAAGATGATATGTTTTAAATTATTCAGATTATGAGAAAATATTGGTTGATATGTATATGAATTGGTCTTCATTTTCAATGAATTTTCTAGTATTTCTAGTTGCAGTAAGAATAAGAGTAAAATAAAATTATTTCCACACAAGAACCAACACTTCAAATACTTATGGTTTCCACATAAGAACTTCCACTTAGGTATATTTCAAAGAAGACTCCACAATATTAGACTCTTTGGAAAAGGAAACAATTGAAGAAGAATTTGCAAAAGATGAAAGTCATGGACAGATATCTAAAGTCACAAAAACTCAAGGCTAAAATAAAGGGAATAAAAAGCATATAGAAAGTGAGATGACTTCAGTCCATGGGAATCAATGCAAAGTTGCATGGGGACATGCAACATCTACACTATAGGGGAAATGTTGGGTATCCAAAATGCCATATTTTTCATCTTCTTTTCATTCACTTTTAACCATATTTTAATATCATATAACCTTACATTAAGACAACTTTTTTAATTATATATGGGTTTATAATTGTTATTTTCCAAAGCATTTGTTTTAGTATTTTTGAGTGGATTTATGGTTAACTATTAAAAAAATAACATGTATTTACTTATATATAAAAGTTGGATGAGTTTTGTGATGTGTGTGGGCATAATTGAAGATCCAAACAAAGTCATATTTAGCCTCTAAGTCTAAAATTAGAATTTCATTTTCAACCATTTAATATTTAGAGAATATTTGAGACAATAACTCAAGCACAATTAATGGAGAAGAATCATGAAAATTTTGATAATATTTCTTATCAAATATTTTAGATATTTGTGAGAGGATATGTAGGGATGTTACTTTCTATATGTTAACACATGGTTGTAACCACATGAGATATTTCAGGATTTACATTTCTTAATTAGTTATATTAGTTTTTGTATAAATAGGAGTGTCTTCTATATTCAAAGGGAGGAAATCTTGGTGCATAGTTCCAAACTATGATGGAATAAAACGAATTTGATAAGTTCTTATGTTATTTACTTTATAGTTTTATATTCTTGTTTTGTTGTATGATGTTTCTTTATAGTTCATGTAGTTTTATAATATATGCAATTTATAGTAGTTTTATTATGTTTTAAATTAGTTTCTTTTGTAGATGAGAAAGAACACTTTGCTTAGTGTTGAAAGTGTGAGCCTTTAACACTTGATTGAAGATGGTGATCTAGATTAATGGAAATTTGCAACCAGCCAACTTCAAATGATGTTTCTGGGAAAACTAAGACAGATCTTGAAACATTAAAACATGGGGTTTCTGTAGAATGAGCTCATTTAATTGACATGCAAGAATTTCTTCAAA
Organism: Pinus albicaulis; assembly: GCA_034641835.2. NCBI lineage: Eukaryota > Viridiplantae > Streptophyta > Pinopsida > Pinales > Pinaceae > Pinus > Pinus albicaulis. Next base: position 958,765,419 of record CM076584.1, read on the forward strand.
AACATGCACGGTTTTGGAGATATTTGTGGATATTTCTAATGGAATTTTTCATATTTCATGTTGTGGCCACCAAATGTAAAAATAGAATAAATAATTTGAATTTTCCATCAAATTAAGAAAGATATCACTCATTATGATCCTAAATCAATCAATTTTATGAATTCATCACAATTGTCTAACAATTCTTCAATCTATTTAGTTAAGAAATAAATTACATTACAATGATCACTTAGTTTAGGAGTTGATTTATTTACTTGTTATAGATAATCTATTTTAAGTTTCTAATTCTCACTTCATTATTTTTCATATTTCAATCAAATGCTTGACAAATATAAAAATATTCAAATATCCAAATTCTAAAGCATTTTCATTTGTAGTTAGAGTTGTTTGTTTTCATACACTAAGAATGTTTTCTTTCATTGAAATAGATTTAAAATTCTTTCTATATTAAATCTACAAGATTTCGTAGATTAAATTTACGTAGTTTTATATATTAGAGATTCCCATGTTTTAATAGATTAATTTTACATGCTTCCATATATTAATATTAGATGCTTTCGTAGACTAAGTTTACATGCTCTCTTAGATTATTTTTTCAAAGTTTAGGCTAGATTAATTCTCCAATGATTTTCTATATTAGTATTTCATTTAATGTAATTTTATTCACTTTCATATAGTATAAATGTATGCCTTTGCAATTTATTTGTGTTATAACTGAAACTAAACTCCTAACATATATTTTTCCCTATACCTCACAAGTGTACGTTCCTGGATTGGAAATTTAATGTAAAGTAATTGAAAGAAGAATTAAATTACCCAACATAGATTTTTATATCCTGAAATTTGAAAAACTAAAGTATTTTCCTAATGACTTGGTTCATCTTGCTTCCATTCAAATAGAGAGGGTGATTGTGACTAACACTAGGAAAAATCCAAAGATATTTGCTATAACAAATTTGGCCTTTGCATCAGTTACAAAAGTGAATACAAATTTCTTGACGGATTAATCTAACTTTCGCAAGACAATAATTTGATAATATCTAAGCTAAGAACCAAGGACTTTATTTCATTGATTCTCATGTGAAGAACCTATGAGTAGCGATATATGATGAAATCCAATCATTAGGAAACACCATGAGAGAACTGTGTGAAGAGATGACCAATTTGCAATAGGCGGTGGTGCCTTTGCATGACATGAAAAAGGTATCATAAGAAAATATGAAATTTCTAAAGGTGATTCATGTAGCTATTAGCGTGATCTAGGAATGGGGAACCAAGTACAAGAATGCACCATCAGAATTGGATGAAAAAACAAGACATGAAGGGGAATTGGAAAAATATGAGGTTAGAATTCTTTTAGAAATAAAAAATCAACTTGGCACATATATGGCCAACATTATAACTTCCCATGGAAGGTTGTATCACAATTTGGACACCTTGGTTAGAGCATACAAGATTCATTTTTTAGGAGCGTTTGTAGAGACAAAGGACAAAAATGTTATGAGGAAGGAAATCCAAGAATACTTGAAAACATTGTAGGAGGTTATTACCAAAGATTACTTGTAAATTAAAAGGAAGAATATGAATTTTTATGTAGCTGGACCTGATAAAGTAAACATGAAGTTGTTTTTATTATGGAATGAAGCTTAATCTGGTTCCAAAGCTATCTACCTAGATGCTATAGAGGAAAGAGTCTGATATAATCTAGATCTTCCATCCAATTTTAGGGACATAGCAGCACAGTATAAAGCTCAGTACCAATATGTTACAAAAGAGTTACAAGAGGAAGTTGTCGAGCTAAAATTTCCTCAAACTCAAGTATGATGTATAATTTTTTTCTTATTATGATCTATCCCATTTTGTCTTATGTGGGGATTTTTGTCTTATTGTATTTAGAAACTAATAAAAGTGTAAATGTAAGTGGAAAGCCAAGATTCAAGTGTGGAATATGAAGATTCATTAGTTAGAATAAGGATAAAAGAGGTCCAACAGTCATGAGGGAAATTAAAAGGCCACAAAGGGAATTTAAAGTTCATCCACATTGTTATAAATAGGCCCTCATAACTCAAAAAAAGGACTTCGCACCTGAGATTGGTAGCCTTGGATTCTCTATTCTAGAATAGGAGTGAGTATCATTCTTTGGAGAAGAAAGTCATGGCTTCATGTTCCACTATTGGGGCTAGTGTCATATCATTGTAATTGTATACTTGGAACTTTCACCTCATCATCAGAAGCTCTTAGAGTTGACACACTTTCATGCATATATCGTGGATGTTGTAAGACTACTCTTTATATTTTTTTGGTGTATGTTATTTCATTTCGCTAATGTAAATGAACTATTCCCTTAACCTTATTATATATATATTGTTGGATGTGTGTTGTACATGCTATCATGATCGGTGTTGTCTTTTGAACTACTTTGTAGGATAACTAATGATTCTTTCATTCACTCACACATCTCTTTTAGGATAGTACTATTAATTTTATTATAGAGGCTCATTTATTTTCCTTTTGTGTGAAAGAACCCTTTATGCATTACAATTGATATCTCACAAAATTCACACACTTTGTGCCACCAAATATGTGTGTATGTATTCGTTTGTGTTTATTGCAGCCAAGGAACATATTTGAGATCACACTTATGGAAATCACTCGTATCTCTGATTGTGTCTCCTATTCCAGAAAATGTGAGGACTAATTGAGACTTCATGTTTTCTTGAGGGGTCTTGACCCAGGTTCGGATTTATCGCACAACCAATAAAACTCTCCAACTACTGGCCCTTTCGGCAGTGATATGCTTGCACACACCAAATTGTCACTCGAAGCAGTATGGGGGGGTGTTGGAACCAGGTTTCTGCACCCTGAGGGAGATTTTTATGTAGAATATTAAATCAGACTAACTGCATATAATATAATAGATTTATGCGATCACAGTGACAAATCTAACCCTTTTTCAAAATGACACAAAATACTTCAATATATTTTTCACATAGTATATTTCTTTCTGATCTATTCCTTTAACATTGAATAATTCTCGCGCATAGATGTACTTAACCAATTACAGAAGAAAGTGCGCAATAACAAAATAGATTCAAATTGAAAACATATAGTATAAGGATCTAGGTTTTCCAAAAATTCCTTCTTTATTAAGAGATCTTTCAATTCAGTACAATCTATCTTCTATGCACACAGCAACAGAGTCTGCACATAGCTCAGGACTTAGGTCTCCCCACAGACATCCATGCACACATCCCATAGGAGCTTTTCTACCTAGACAAAACCCAGAATATAGCAAAAATAATCAATATCATTCATTCATATCTTCTCTCTCTTCATCGTTTGACTCTTACATATTTATACTATCATATACATGCACATACCATGGTTTGAGACTCATGGTTTTTCCCTTTAACCCTTTACAATAATTAAGGGAATTTGACCGCCCCAAAGCCCCTTTGACCATTTGAGTGCAATGCGTATAAAAAAACTTATACAAAATTAACCCAAAAAGGTAAACCCTAGGGAGCCCTATTCCAACAGGCCCCCAACACAATCTTCTGACTCGTCTCGAGTCACTACGAGGCGGTCACCTTCATTTTTACCTTCAATGTCGCGACAGAGCTCCGGAGTGGCATGGTGACTTCAATGCTCTATGAGATGGTCCTTTGTGCTTCATCGAACAACTTAGCTGTTGTGGGCCCCTCAACTGCAAAAAACGATGCTACGTTGTGTTTGTTGGAGGATTTTGAGGGCATTGTCAAGGTTCTATGATAGTTGTAGGGCTTCCTCGTCCTAATGTTGGATCCTTCTCTCTAGTTGTTTCTCGCGGCAATGCAGTTCCTCAATCTCTACCTAAATTTCCTTGAATTCATGAAGTCTCGCAAGCCTATGTGTTGTCACCAAGGTTGGTGCCACCATTTAGATCTCTGTAAACAATTGTTCCTTAATTATAAGCTCGTTCCTTAACTATTGAACCTTTGGGTCATTCTGAATAGACTTCCAAACACACATTGGCTCATCCAAGAGTGTACCACATTATACCAGTGTTGTTGTGACACTGTTAGCGGCTTCCATTACTTCTGTTGCATGTTGTGCTCGGACCTCCGGTAGTGTCTCTAGTTGGAGCTTCATCTGTATCTCAGCTATATGTTATTCAATCTCTACCCGGATGGTATGGATATCTGTGTGCAATAGTTTTATCACAGAAACCAGTCTCTCTAACTTTGTTGTTGGCACGCCTCCTCTACATGTTCTTTCTCACTCTTCAGTGTTTCTTCCTGCTGCTGAGACTCGACGGCGGCTTGGAATGGATTGGCCTTCTACTACTAGAACTCATCCATGATCATGTTGTGGATAGCATGGATTTTTTCTCCAGGTAGAATTTCCAGGTTGATGGAAACCTCACCACAGGCTTGCACAGAAGCGCACAAGGTAGGTGGCTCAGCTGTAATGTCAGTTCCTAGAATTTGAATCATTCAGTTTTCCATGGGGGATGGAAGCACAATACTAATGGTTTGCGCACTTGTTTGACCAACTCTGGGTTCCAGCACGCTTACTTGTTGTAGGCTCTCTTGCTTCATGCTCTCATGAATCACAATCACTTGCATCTTTAACTCCTAAAGGCTTGACTGCACTCCCTCGAGAAATGACTTGTATTGTGCTTCCATGTCATTCCAGATGTTCTCCATGGCAAACTTGACTATGTTCTCAATTTCGGTGAAGTCATATTTAGCAAGGGTGAGGTCCTCTGTTCCTTCCAGCTTGGAACCCTTCCTCTTCTTGCACAGGCCCACAAAGGCCTAAGAATCTCGCTTAGTGCCTTTAGCTGTCTGCATCTCAGGGACCTCAGTTATGTCACCATATTTCTCCTTGGATTCCTTATCTAAATCAAGTGTTTCTCCTGTCGTAGTAAGCTCAAGGTCTGTCTCTGTATCCTTGCCTTTCTTCTGAGTATCCTTGGTTGTGTGTGGCTTCGTCAGAGTCTTAGGAATCGATGAAGAGGAACCCCCACTGGTGTAGGACTCTAACTATGAAGGCAACCATTCTGTTGTGATGCACACCAGGTCATCCTTCGTGACCAGGTATGGAAGTTCATACTAAATTCCTTCCATAGTGCCCTTCCCATGGATATGCATGTTGTGAAATGTGGCTTTAAAGTCTGCAATCTATTTATAATGTTCATATAGGGTCAGTGATGGCCTCATCTTTAACTAAATTTCCTAGAATAATGCAGAGTTCAACAACACCCAAAATATTTTATTCTTTGTTATTCCTGAGGGGATCCTATAGTTCCACAAATTGGCATAGCGCGCGGCTTCGCACATGTATGGCTAAACGTTGGGGAAGTGTGTATCTTGCAGTGTCCTCCATATGTTTGACACGATGAGGAGAAAAAACCAAGAATAATAAAAGTTCTTCCCTTCTTCCTAGACTTCGCGCACATTGGCCAAAAATTCGGTGCACAAGTATTGGGACCAATTAAACTACATGTCCTTCTCACATTTCCCTACTAGCGCAATGACATGGGCCGTAACTTCCTTCGGATGGCACTTCCGCATTACCTTGCACATGAGGATCAACATGCCAATATGGACTATGGAATCATTGATTGATCTAACCTAGAAATTCTCCTTGACCTCCTTGTCCACTATGCACTGTCATATTTTTCCTCTAAAAGCTCTCATAGGGTCCTCCCCCTGGTCGAGAAAGTTGGTGATCTGATGGATCAAGGTCGCATCGATTGGAAACAACCCACCTAGCCATAGGAAGTCATAATGGAAGATGGCGAGCAGCGGGGACACACATATATCATTGATTGGGATGCGCCCCAAGTGCGGAATGTGCAAGAGGTTGAGCAACCCTGATTTCTGGAGTCCTAGTGCCTAGGACTTCGGTTCAGGTCTGACTACGCCACAATAATAAGGGATCTTCTCTACGTACATGGTGGGTGGAACCTTTGGGAATTTCTCCTGGTCTTCCAAGTCCCATTCCTCCATCTTTAGTAGCGTGATTTTTCTGAACATGTCTCCTTCGATAGGAACGTTTTCTGGGAGAAACAACATTATATACGCCTGCACCTTATCTAGATCCTTTGGGACTTTGACTAAGGATTTGTGCAGAACTACATACGTAGGAAGCCATGATGTAGGATCGACCACTTCCATGACATCCTCCTCTAGGATGGTTTCGGGTAATTCCTCCATATGTTTCTTTTGTTGCTTTGTAACTGTTGATCAAGGCTTTGGGGTCTTCTGGTGGGGATACTTTTGGGACCCCGAGGACCGTTCCTTCTTAGATTGGACTGGTGCAGGGGTATCAGTGGCTTGTGCAGGGGTCTCGTCATCTAGTTTCATAGAAGGTGTCGACTTGGTGGCAGTCATACTCGGTGGAATAAGATGACCCAAACCTCGGTAATGCAACTCCTCCTCAAATATCAGTTCGAGGCTATACATAAGCTTCAGAAAAAACTTGGAGAGAAGAGAGAACAAATCACATAGAGAGCATATAAAGAAAATGGAACTAATGTGACCCTTCCAGTCATATTTATAGCATTGGTGCATCTTAAACAGTCCTCTGCTCATTAATGCAGCCCCATAAATGCTAAAATGGCTCCAAATCTGGCATAATCTAGCCATTAAATGCAAGTTAGCCACTCCTCCAAACAGTAATAAAATTTTCTTGTCTAGATTTACTTTTCCAATAGCTATATTGTAGCACCTATGTGACCAAGTCAACCTCCTTGCTCAACGGTTTCCTGATTGTCGCACCAGTTTGTGCATCCACCATCCTTATTGTGCAGACCCATACTTCTAGCAATATAGTCATTTGGTGCGCACAGGGAGAGAGTTATCCCTATAGGGATTCAATCAACTTCCATTGATATACCCAGGAAATTATTCTCCACTTAATGTTTCTAGGCGCCCAACACCTCCTTCTGTGATTTCCTTGAGAATATACGGTCTGAAACAATGCATTTTTAACTTCCCTGGGTGCCACGCAAACTTGTTGTCGTATAACTAAACCATATCTTATTCTTTAAATACCTTTTATCTAATGTTCCTGTCATGCCAAGCCATTTCACGTGCCTTTTTCACCTACTGATGGAAACGTGTAATGAATCGGTTCTCTTCCAGCGTGGCCAACTGTTTCAATCATTATTTCATAATATCTTTCTCAGCCATATTAGTGAACGATGCAATGCACAAAATCGGGACAATATATTCGATCGGCATAACATCTTCCTGGCCATACACCATTCTGAATGGTTTCTTTCTTGTCAACTTCTTCCACGTGGTTCTATATTCCCAAAGAACCGCAGGTATGTGTACATCCCAATCATTTTGATTAGCATTTAAATTATTAGTGAGTGCAGTCTCCAATATCTTTTTAAAAGATTCTAGTGCACCATTTTCCTATGGGTGATACAGAGTACTTTTCTGATGATGAATCTAGAATTCTTCGGTCAGAGCTTCAATAGTTTCATTCACAAAGTGTGTAGCCCAGTGGCTCATCAAAACCTTAGGGCACCCAAACTGAGTCAATATGTTTTCAAAAATGAAGTACATAATTTTCTCTGCACTACAATCCTTCATAGGTTTAGCCTTAGCCCATCTGGTCACATGGTCTATCGCAATGATTATGTAATGCACACCTATATTCTTTCCTGGAGGGTCGACATGTCAGACAAAATCAATGGCCCATTTGTTAGAAGCTTGCAAAGTCATTTGCTGGTGCAAGGGAATCTCATCTCTGTGTGACCGTCTCCCCCTCCTTTGGCATACATCACAAGTGTGGAAATATTGATGTGTGTTATTGTGCACCATGGTCCATCATAAACTAGCTTGTAAAATATTTTGTGTAGTTTCTTTCCCTACATAGTGACCTCCTGAAACTCCTCCATGAGATTCGACTAATATATCCCTTCTTTTGAATTCCAACACATACCCTCTTAGGACTTCATCTACACCCATTTTTTACAGTTGACCAGCAATCAAAGTAAATTCAATTGTGTGTGTGACAAAATATTTCTTCTGTTTCAGTGTATATTCCCTGAGCACACTTCTAGTGGTCAAAAAATGAATGATATCTTCAAAGTGATCATCGACTACCTTCATGGAAAATAGTTGTGCATCTGGTAAAGCATCTTCCACATTAGTTGGATCCTCTCCACTTTCAATGAGCGACAAATGATCTGGCCCAACATTCAATCTCCCAGGTTTCACAATGACTTGAAAGTCATATTTCTGAAATAAAAAAAAACCATATGTAGATCTCCCCCACAAACACAGCCTTATTGACCAAGTATTTCAGAGCAGAGTGGACAATAAACATCTTAAAATGGCCTCCCAATAGGTAGTGGCAGAACTTTTGTAGTGCATAGACCATACCGAATCCTTCCCTTTTCATGGTCGTGTAATTACGCTCCACACTTGATAGTTTCCTACTTGAAAAAGCAATAGCGTGGTCAATCTCCTAGACTCCCGGTTGTGCTAAGACAACTCCTAGTGTGATGTAGGAGGCATCGACATGTACATGGAATTCCTTTGTCCAATTTGGAAAGACTAATATGGGTGTAGTGACCATATTCTCTTTAAGAAAGTCATAGCTCTTCTGGCAGTCATCGTCCCAACAAAATGAGGCATCCTTCTTTAGCAACTTCTCCATGGGTGCAATGATCAACACAAATCCATTAATGAACTTCCGGTAGTACCCTATATGCCCCAAATTGAGCGCAATTGTTTGAAATTTCTATGAAATTCCATGTTAACAATAATAGTGATCTTTGTAGGATATGCCATCAATCCTTGCTAACAAAAAATATGACCTAGAAAGATCCCAAATGGAACACAAAATATACACTTTTTCAGATTGAGCGAAATGTGATACTTCCAGCAAGTATCCAACATCAGGTGCAGACGTGACACATGCTTCTTCAATAACCCAAATACAATCCAATAATCAATTTATACTTCTAAGAACTTATGGATGTATTCCTTGAACACATCTACTACCACACGAGAGAATATATTTGGTGCATTATTTTTACCTATGGCATGAATGTGTACTGAAAGGATCCCTATTCTATTGCAAAGGTTGTCTTGCTTCTATCATTTTTCATGATTCTGATCTGGTGGTACCTTAAGAAACCATCCGTGAATGAATAAGCTTCCTGCCCGCCCACATTGTCCAAGATTTCATCAGAAAATAGGGTTGGGAATGGATCTTGTATGCAAGCATCATTTATTTTGCGCATATCCACGCAAATCATTATTTCTCCCTTGGTTTTCTTGTCATGCACCACCATAGGTCCTACCCAGTCTAATTCTTCCACTGGTTCTATGATCCCTACAGCAACCACTTCAACCAATTTATCTTTGACTTTCTTCTTATATTTAGGATTCAGCCTATATGGGAATTTCTTCACAGGTCGCACATCCGGCTTCAAAGTAATCTTCATTACCCCAAGATATCCTATTATCCCCTTCATCTCGGTCATAGGGAAAAAAATCCTCTTATTCGGTCAATAGCTCGACGACCTTTCCCACCATATCATCATCCCAGTAATCCCCTATCTTCCTCAATCACTCCATTCAGGAATACAGTCTTCACATCCATCTGATGAATGTGCCACCCCATCTATGCTAAGAGAGAAAGAATCATTCGTACGGAAGAATACCTTGTGACAGGTGCAAAGGTTTCCTCATAATCGATCCCCTCAATCTGTGAGAAGCCTCGGGAAACAAATGTTGCCTTGTACTTCTCCGCACTCCCGCTACTGCTTGCTTCACTTGGTAGATCCATCTCGAACCTACCATTGATTTCCCTTCTATCCTTGGGACAATCTCCCATGCACTGTTTCTGACAATCGAATCATACTCTTCCACCATGGCATCTACCCATGTGGGATCCTCCACAGCTTCCTCGAAAGAGGATGGCTCTGTCATGATACACTTGCTCATAAGAGCCATGTATCTTGTGTACCGGTCAGGTGACTATCTCTATTTGCACTGTGATGTAGGTGCTCCTACAATCTTCTCTACATCTTGAGCCAGTCGCTCAGCTTCTGTAGTGTGCTTCCACCCTCTGATGGTTGGCGCTGCATGAGTGGTATCTTCCACTCCATGAACCTCCTCTTGTGGCTGATCCACATCTTGAGGCTCATCCTTAGGAAATAATAGCTCCTCATCTGCATGCAAGTGTGGCTCCCTCTCAATCGAATGCTTCATGGCTTTCTCCTCATGAAATTCGATATCCCATCACACAATAGTCTTGCGACTGTTTGGAAAATACACACGATAGTTGTGGGGTGTATCAGTGTACCCCAAAAATATCCCAACCTCTGCGGTCGGCTCTAGCTTCTTCCTGGCATCCTTTGTCACATGAATGTAAACATGTGACCCAAAAATCCTCAAATGGGAAATATCAGGCTTCTTACCAGAAAACACCTCCTCGGGTGTACTCATGCCAAGTATCCTGTGAGGACAATGGTTTTGCACATATACTGCAGTATTGCATGCCTCAGCCCACAAGTGTATGGGAAGGCCCTGATCATGCAACATCGCCTGTGCAGCACCCACGATCGTTCTGTTCTTCCGCTCAGCAACCCCATTCTACTGTGGGTTATGAAGTGCTATGAGCTCTCTTCGAATTCCTTCTGCGCTGCAAAATTCCTTGAATTCACCAGAGATGAATTCACCACCATTGTCACTCCTAAGAGCCTTCACCTACTTCCCCGATTCTTTCTCAACCCGTGCCTTGAACTCACAGAACGTTGAGTATGTCTTGCTCTTCTTCTGCATGAAGAAGATCCAACACTTCCAAGAAAAATCATCAACAAATATCACATAGTATCTGTGCTTTGCTGTCGAAGCTACTGCGAAAGGTCCACACACATCTATGTGAATTCTCTCAAGGATCTTTGTGGCGCGACTATCCTTCTCTTGAAAGGTTGCTTTCACAAATTTTCCCAAGGTACATCCCTTGCACTGATATGACTACGCAAGAGTACCCTTAGGAAGCCCAATAGAAATCTACTACAGTATCTTCAAAGCTCCATGGTGAAGGTGGCCCAATCTCCTGTGCCACAGCTCGCCCTCATCCCGGCTCACCATTCCTTTTGCCTTGCCTACCATTGCTGTGCATCCATCTACCTGCAATTGATAAAGTTTCTTAACTCGAACCCCTATCCTCTGGGTTTCACCAGTTGCCTTACTGTGCAGGAAAGCCTTTCCCTCGCTAAAGACAACATCATATCCCTTGTCTTCTAACATGGCCACTGAGATCAGATTCTTCTTCAATCCTGGAACATGCATCACTTCCTTCAATATGAAGGGTTTACTGGACTCCCTCTCAAAGGAAATGGTACTGATGCTGGTCGCACGGTATCTACCATCATCACCCATTTCAATGTGCACTCTAAGATCTTTCTCATCCAGATCAGTAAACAAATATTTGTCTCCTGTCATATGAAAAGACACACCACTGTCAAGAAACCACACTGAACCCATCACACTTGAGACAAAGCATGCGATTAGTGAAAAATCCATCTCAAACTGCGAGGCTAAGGCCTCTCCAGCTTCAGATCCAACAGCCTGCTTATTTTTCTTCTTCTATGGACAATTAGTGGCATAATGTCTGTGTTGGTGACAGTGAAAACACTTCACCTTGGACATGTCCTGCTTCTTGCCCTTCGCACTGGATTGAGAAGCATTCTTCTTTCTCTTCCCCTTACTTTCTTTTGTATCCAAAGCGTAATTTTTTTCATCTTCATTCTTTGATGAAGATCTGTCCCTGGTATTTCACCTTATCTCCTCTTGCACAAGATCTGACCAAAGTCGCTCCCATCTTGGCAATTTCTCTTGACCATTGACAGAGTCCTGATAGGAATGCCAACTCTTCGGAAGCCCAAGGAGAGCCAAGCTCACCAATTCCTCATCATCTACAGTCATCCCCACACTTCCCATCTCATCCATACATTGGATGAACTTCGTGAGGTACTTGGGCATACTGTCGCCTTTCTCCATTTTTATGTTCTGAGTTTATCCTTGAGCGCCAACTTCCTCTGCTAGCTCTTGCTTTGGAATAAGTCTATCAACGCTTTCCACATCAAGAATGGAGAATCATTAACATGAAGGCTGGACACTGTTTGATCCTTTACACCTTCCAACAGAATTCTTCGACACTTTGCTGTCTTCTTTTACCATGCGTCAAGTGCGGCAGCATCGCTAGAAGCAGGTTTTGGAATTTCTGCATCTATGAACTCCTTCAACCCGTTGTCATCCAGCACCACCTCCATCCTATCCTTCCATGCAATATAATTTGATCTTCCCTCAAGGGCATACTCCAATCTCAATCCGTTGAAAGACATCTCAACTTTGACACCAAGAAAACACTGCTGCAAATTCGAATTCCACCAGCTCAAAACTCAACCGCTTCAATGTTTTTCAGTTGCTCCAATGATCAATATAGCTCTGATACCATGTAGAAATTTGAATAACTTATATGTTATACACTGAGATTATCTTGATCACACACTATTTTAACTTCATGCACAATACATAATCTCTTCTACCATTGATCATTAATTGCGGAAATAAAAACAATCGCATGCGCACATTAAAACCATAAACAATCACACATATGAACACAGTATTTTATGGGAAAGCTTAAAGCTGAAAACCCCCAACTATCTGTATATTATATTTCATAGAGATCATGTAAAAATAATTATACAAAGCTCCTCACAAGCTCTCAGTATAATCTCCAATTGCTACACACTAATCAAGCCCGATCTAGCAAATCACATGCTCCAATCTCTACCACCTAATAGCCTGCATCTACTACGCAATCATTTCTGAAGAATGGATATGAATGAACTTGAATTGGTCCAGCCTTGCTCATGCAATCCTCATTGGCATCTCCAATCACTGTTTGTTGCAAATCATGCAATAGTATAGTCACAACTAATAGTCACACTGCTCTTTCACCTACCTCTTCACTGGTCTCCAATGAAACTGTCCATGCACTGTAGTTAACTGATGAATTCTTTAGTTGATTAATGAGTTAATAATTAGTGAATTAATTAATAATTAATTCACACCACTCTCACTAGTGTATCAATCAGTTAGACTAGATACAACTAGCTCAACTATGTTTAACTCAGTTAAACTAAACACAACTCCATCAACTAGCTCAATAAATCCACCAAAATCTGTCACATGAGTTCTAACCGAAGTATCCATGCAATAGCTCCACTTAACCCTCAGGAATCGCGTAATTCCTTCTATCAGCTCTTGTGCCACATCTGTGCACTTAACTGAAGTGCTCCAAGAGCATAAGATAATGTTTATAGTCCAAATATTATTAAGAGCTAATAATATTCGACATATCTATTTTTTGACTGGAAATCTAAAAATAGATTCTGCCCAATATGTCTAAAAATAGAAGTCCATCTATTTTTTCCAACTTGACCAACCATCCACAAATAGCATCCCGCAATCATAGAATATGATCAACATGTCTAAAAATAGACTTGCGCCAAAATAGCTCTGGGCCCACTTAGTGAAGGCGACTTCTTTCCACTAAGCTCATCATCTTGTTGCAATCTCAACAAACATTTAAGGCCATCCCAAAAATCCTTTTTCTTGACACGGTGGTGTACCCCTTGTACCCTCAAGCCTCCTGTTGTGTAGAGGTGTGCAACTCCAAAAGAATATTTTGTTTGAGTTGGGAATTCTTACAAATATATAATCGATCTTTGTACCATAATGAATCATTTATCCAGCTAAATGTTTCAGATGTACTGGGATATTGCTGCAACTTTTGAATGAGTGTCCACATCTCTTCATCATTCTTCCATTCATCCCTTGCTTCAGTTATCCACTCAAGTTGGACAATAGAAATGGAACAAATCAATTCTTCGACATACTCATCCTTTCTTGAGAGTGCATCTGCAACAACATTTTTCTTCTCTTTTTTGTAGATGTTTTCAAAGTCATAACGAAACATCTTTGTGACCCATTTTTTCTTCTCTTCTGAAGATAATATTTTTTCCCAAAATTATTTAATACTATCACGATCTATTTCTACCTTGAAGTGTCTTCTGATTAGGTAAGGTCGCCATTGCTTTAGTGTATGTATTATTGCCAACATTTCCTTCTCATAAATAGGTTTCAGTAAATACTTTCCATTGATTGTATGAACTTCAAAAGTAATTGGTTTTCATTCTTGCATCAAAATCACACCAATTCCATTTCTTGAGGCATCGCATTCCATAATAAAGGTTTTTTTGAAGTATGGTGTAGCTAAGACCGGTGATTAGCACATTGCCTATTTAAGATGTTCAAAGGCCTTAGTTGCTTCTGGAGTCCTAGAAAATGCATCTTTCTTCAGTAAAGATGTTAAAGGTGTTGATATTTTCCCATAATTCTTAACAAACTTGCGATAATACCCTGTTAACCCTAGAAATACTCAAAGAGGCTTTATGGTTGTAGGTATTTTCCATTCGTTGATGGATTTAATTTTGTTAGGGTCTACCATAACACCCTCATGATATACAATACGACCCAAATATTCCACCTCTTCTACTCCAAAGAAAATTTTGGAGGTTTTTTCATATAATTGTTTCTCCTTTGATAGTTTGAGCACCATGTCAACATGTTCAACATGATCCTTCCAAGACTTGATGTAGATTAGTATATCATCAAAAAATACTAACACAAATTTTCTAAGGAAAGGTTTGAAAATGGAATTCATTAAACCTTGAAATGTGGAAGGTGCATTAGTAAGGCCAAAAGGCATGACCAAAAATTCATAATGACCCTCATGATTTCTGAATGTTCTTTTCAGAATGTCTTTAGTCTTCATTCTAATTTGATGATTCCCAAAACGAAGATCCATCTTGGTGAAGTAAATTGCTCTATGTAATTCATCCAATAATTCATCAATGATGGGGATGGGAAATTTATCTTTAATAGTGAGATTGTTTAGCTCCCTACAATTCATAAACATACGTCATGATCCATCCTTCTTGTGCACCAATACTACTGGAGTAGAGAAATAACTTTGACTATGCTGAATTATACTAGCCTCTAGCATTTATACAACCATACGTTAAATCTCACTCTTTTGAGCATAAGGATATATGTAAGGCCTGATGTTTCGAGGAAAAATTCCTAGAATAAAATGAATAACATGATCATGATCACGAATAGGTGGGAGTCCTTTGGGAGTCTCAAATACCTTGGAATGATTGTCCAAGACATTTGGAGATCTGGAGAAATTGATGATTTGATGTTTGAACCTGTAGTGAGCATAATTTTTCAATTATGCCTCATTATTATTTCATAAAAAGATTTTTCATGACATTATACCTGGTTTCCTTTCCCAGCTTCCCTACGATACCCCGTAATTCAACTTCATTTCCTTCCGTTTTTTTTTAAGAAAAGTTCCTGAAAATTAAAATCTACCATCCCCAAAGATTGCAACCATTTTACTCCTAGTACAACATGAACACCACCCATTTGGATGGATAGCATTGGAATATTCAATACATATTGCCCCATGGTTAGTTTGTTATTATGACACTTTCCAGATAAATTTATAGTTCCTCCATTTACAAGGATCACTTGACACTCCGGTTCTTTGTATAGGAAGAAATTCAATTCCTTGGATACCATACAATGAATAAAATTATGGGTACTACCTGAGTCAGTCAGCACTATTAAATTTTTCTTCTTGATATTTCCTTCTATCTTGAGAGTTTGAGGAGTGGTAATTCATGCCAATTCTTTACAATATATAGTTGGATTCATTTCTTCTTCCTATAGAGTTGGTTCCTTGTGCATATTCTCTTCTTTTGAAGTTTCTTGTTCCTTTTCTTCCTCTTCTTCACAATCTATGTAAAATAATTTCTTCTCCGCACACTTATGACCTTTAGTGTATTTGCTATCACAACTATAGAAAAGCCCTTTTTCTCTTTTTTCTTCCAAATGTTGTGGTTTCAACCTTGTAGGTTTCGGAAGTCTAAGAGTATCAACACTTCCATCTTTATAGTTATGAGTGGTAGGCTTCCTTGTCGCTATAATTTTTCTTTCAATTTTTCTTGGAAACCTGCATGCCTTCTCCAATGAACTAGGTTCCCAAAGTCGAACCTCATTTTGGATGTTATCCTCTAAATTCCTTATGAAGGCAACAATCATGTGTTCCTCTGGAATATCGGTTTCCCTTATATTAAATTTTTGAAAGTCCAGAATATGCTCCACCATTGAACCCTTTTGTTTGAGATTAATTGGCTAAAGAAGGTGTTTCTCTTTGTATCCTCATAACGTGTTATCATTTCCTCCGTAAAAATTGACCAAGTGACAATTTTTTTACGAGATAAAATCCACAGATACCATACAAATGTATTTTTTTCTAAATATAAAGTTGCAATGTGTACCTTTTGTATGTTTTGCACAGTATGGAGATCAAAATATTGCTCCATCTGTAGTAACCATGTTACCGGATCCTTGCCATCAAGCTTCCTCATATTGATATTTGGAATATGGTGGGTCTTAAATCCAACATTAGAGTCTATGAAATCATGATTAACATTCCTTTTTTTCTCGTCATGAGTTTCATCTACTTTTGTTTTGTCATTAGGAATCATTTCTTGTAGCATCTTTCTCAAACCTTCCTTCAAACTCTCCATGTTTGCTTTCAGTTTTTCTTCTATACCATCAATCTTAGCTTCCATGCATGTTGGAACATGGTCCCCTAAAAGATGTGAATTATGTACAATTTTGTATATTTTTGGTCTTAATTAGTCTAACGCATGGGGTTTGGGGTGGGTAGAAGCCCCGAATGCATTGTAGTGGGTCAAGGGTAGACCAAGAGTCCGCAAACCACAGTTTGCGGACCATTGGAAGTGTAGGCTAATTCGATATAAATAGATGAACATTTTGAGTCTTAAGGTAGGAAAGAATTAAGTCTGATGCTAAGTGTGAATTGTTAGATCTATTGTTGGGTCATTAGGGTAAGGACTCCTACTGGTTGTGTGCACGGAGATCCTCAGTCTTGCTATGTGCGGACCCTGCTGGTTGTGTGTGCAGGCTGTGTCAGATTGTATTGGGTTTTTGGATGCTAATATATGTGGATATGGTTGAAGTACTTCTGTGTTATCTGATCTAATGTATTTTTTTTATGCAAACTATTGGATCTATTACGAATACTGTTGGTTATCTATTGATGCTGCGAATCTATCTATGTCATGGTATAACTGTAATCTATTGATGATGCGTTATGATAATATGTGATGATAACCATTGATAAGCACATGGATGAAGAGTTATTAACTAGATATGTGCATGATAATAGCTGTGTATATTGAAATTATATTGTTAACTACCCTGTGAATAGATCTGTATGGTGCGAACCTGAAAGGTTGCGAATGTGGATCTGCTTGAATTACCTACTATATATCTCAGGGTGCAGAAACCTGGTTCCAACACCCTCCCATACTACTTTGGGTGAGAATTTTACCTGCGCAAGTAGGTCACTACCAAAATGGCTAGTAGTATAGGGGTTTGTTGGCAAACCTGAACCTCCAAACCTGGGTCAGGACCCCTCGAGCCAACAAATGGTTTTGTTGCTGGGACCGAGAGGATTTTGAGAGAGGGATTGGGTAATGCCAAGAGAACATTGGAGACCTGAGAAGAAACAAATTGAAGAGTGGTTCGAAAAACAAGTTCAGGAATTTTCGATCAAAGAGAATCGCAACACAAGGTTGACGATAGAGAAGTGGAAGAATAAGTACATTTTCATAAAGAGCTACGAAATTTTCATTGTGACATTCATGACTGAGCTTCAGGAGTGGCTTGCAAGGCTCATAGATTTCCAGAAGTGTTGGAAGGACGAATGGGTCACGCAGTGGACTCCAAAGTTCATCCAGCAGTTAGAGAAGACTGATAACACCATCACTCATATGGTAGATCACTGGGTGGACAGTGGGCTAGGAGGATTTGTGACTGAATTTGCGATTGATCAATTTGTGTCCTATTCTGAGGCAGAACGGAGGTTATTCAAGGGTTTCTGGGATAAGTTTATGAAAACCTTACTGTTACACCATTTTTTGGTAATCTAACCTGTTACTATTAGATGGACCTAAGTAAACCATGTAAGACCAATTTTACCCTAAGTAAAATTTCTTTCACTATGAAAAATAAATTAGTAAACCACCTTTATTAAGTTGTTTATGGTCTAAACATGAAAACCCATGAGGAAATATTAAATAAATCTTCATTTGTTCAATTTTCCTCAAGGAATAATTAGTTAAAAAGTAGTTTAATTAATATTATTGGTCATATTTAACCTAAAACATGAAATTTAATTAGATAAAGTATTATTTATATTATTATTTTCTAGGAATAATTATTTAATTCTTATTTAAATAATATTCCTTGTTAAATTCGACTAAATCACTCATAAATAATTAAATAAATCATTATTTATTTGATTATTACTCAACCACATCCTTAAAATAATAAATAAATCATTTATTTATTTATTATTTACAAATAAAGGGATTTGACCCAAGTCAATTTTTTTTTCCCTCCAACAAATATAATAAAATATTCCATAAAAGTTGGATCTTGATTTGGCTAATAATATTTTAATTATGCACCAATATCTATACTAACTCAATATTTTTTTATAAATAGAAGGGTTTTTCCATTCACTCACTACCTTTTGTTGCCTAAAGATCACTCTGGATCTATACTTTTGGTCTGACTTGGATCCACCATCATTGTCATATTTCTCTATCTTATTTCTTGTGAGCTCCCTTTGAGTTCCATTTTTTTCTGGGTTTTCTACACCATCAAGATAGAGGAATTTTAGATCTGAAGTGATGAGGACTGACAAGAACCCATCCCATTGAGGAGAACAGGTAACATCCTACTACGTTTTCCTCCCAAGTGCCATTAATACAAAATTCATTCAACATATTCTTGTCTTGTCTATTGGATGCATGGAGCAACTCTTGTTTTTATTTACTGCTTAATGTATTTTAATGCATAGATCTAGATTTTTTCAGGATTTATATTGGTCACCTAATTGCAGATCTAATGATATTGGCAGCCATCTTTGTTGTTAGGGTTGTTTGTTATGTACAGCTAAAGTGGTATTTTTTCGTACACTTGCGATTAAGATTCATACTAACACATACCATTACTGATTAAGATATTATTGTGTGAAAAGAGAATTTTGAGCAGTCATACAGAGTGAGTGAGCTCCTATCAGAGCGAGGGTACAAAACGGAGTGGAAAATATTATAGAAATAATCAAGAAGGAGATAGATCGGTCTATAGTCCAGTAAGGGATTTGGTTGCACATAGCCCTCCAACTACACCACTTTCAAATCAGCATAGGGGTAAGAACTCACCCATACCTCCACCACCAGAAGAGGAGATGGCCTCACACATGAAGCTACCTACCTTTAAGGGTGTAGGGGACGAAGATATGGATCGATTCTAGTTTGTTGCAAAATCAGTATGGACTGTGCAAAATGTGGCCAACGATGTTGTGAAAAGGACGCAGTTGTCCCTTGCCTTTGAAGAAAGAGCCCTGGACTAGTACATGGGATACATAGCTCAGCATGCGAATGTGACCATTCAAGATGTTAAGAATTCCCTAAATTAGTAGTTCCGAAAGCCTAAATCCCACTCTCATATAGTAAATGATCTAAAAGATTTCAAGAAAGGACCCTCTGAGTCTATATGGTAAGCTAACCAGTGGCTGAAGAAGGTAATTAGAGAAGGGAAATTTCATGATGACAGACAACACAAGGATTGGTTCATTACATTACTACCTCACCTACGCGTACCTATGGTTCAGAAAGCCATTGAATCGTAGGAAAAATCCTTGGAGATTGCTATGAAGTTGGAAGCTGCGCAGAGAGATGATACCGAGTTGGGAGTACAACAAATCTAAGAGCAGCCGAGGGCGATGCACATGGAGATCCAGAACCTGCAAAAGGACTGAGGGAAAGAATCTATCCCAGACGTATGGTGCATAAGATGTAGGGTGTCTGGGCATACCAAGGATCAGTGCCCACTGCTGGCAGACTACACATAGGCGGGGGGTCCCAGTCCGTTGCACCCAGGCCCAAGTGGACTTGTGTTTTCGTGCAATGATTGTCACGTAGCTGGCCTGCATGTTACTAACCATTGCCCCCGTCTAGGTGCATATGTCCCAGAACTAAAGCAACAATGGTGCAGGTTTTTTCGGTCAATAGGACATGATGAGTATAACTGCCGAACTTATGATCTGATGATAGATCAAGGAAACCTATATAGGGTACAATCAGACCCTTCTTCACCAAGATCCCCCTCAGGTATAGGTGGCTCCCAAGCTAGGGGCAGGGGAGGGGATTGAGGTGGAAGTGCAGGTAGGGGAAGAGGACTACTGATCTATTATAACTACGGACAGATAGGGAACTTTGCGAGGGACTTCTCGAACCCTGTAAGACAATCCTGCAAATACTGTAGACATCTGGACCATGTGATTGAATACTACCCAATTTTGATAGCCAAGATGCAGGAAAAATAATAGACACCTACGCAGAATGTACAAAGGGTTAAGGCAGAACCTCGAGACAAAGTACCAAGAAATAATGTCATAACATGTAGCGGCATGGCCACCGCGGGAGCTACAGAGAAAGCTGAGGTGGAGCCCCTTATCCGAAAAGCAGCCATCAAACAAGAAGGTCTGGACTTATAGAATGAAAAGGAAACCTTTGTCCCAGCTCGCCAAGACTTTGCTAAGGCTGAGGCATCTACTCCTCAAGCCCCCGTGAACCTCAAAGCAAATGATGAGGTCAAACCATTTCTGCAGGCATGTATGAATTTGTTTCACAACCAAAAGGCTATAGAAAACCTCCAAGCTTTGATAGACAGCTGCACAGAAAGAATAACTCCACCCATGGAAGTTAAGGATGTGCACAAACTGTACAAGCATAAGAAGCATATTAGTAGGGAAATGAGGTTAACCGTGCAAATTGGTGATTACGAGATGGATCGGGTTATTCTGGACCTAGGCTCAGATTCAAACGTACTACCTAAGCAAACTTGGTAGCGAATGGGAGAACCCAAGTTGGAATGGTCCACTATCAAGCTGTGCATGGCCAACCAACAGAAGATCATACCATTGGGAAGACTATCAAAGATTGTGGTAGATATCGTAGGAGTTAAGGCCCGAGCTGACTTTGAGGTCATTTATATTGTAGAAGATGCAAACCCCTATCCCATGCTCCTAGGATTGGACTGGGCCATAGATATGGGAGGTATCATCAACCTAAAGAAAAGAAGCATGGTATTTGAAAATGAAGGTACGCGGGTGATAGTACCATTGGACCCTACAAAAGGAGAACGGTATACAGAGCCGGTGCATGAAGAAGAAGATGTGGATCATATTTATAAGTTAACTGTGCGGGACAAAGATTAGATAAATCCCACAGCCGATGGTGTACTCTGCTGGGAAAAGGATAGTGAATGTTTCTCTTATTCCGATGGAGAGATGGAAAATTGGTAGAATCGGTTACATGATGTATCTCCACTGCAATGCCTTAGGATCACCATGGAATTTCGATGCATCTCCTCCGAGGTAAGATAACTTCCCTACTTTGATGGATCTGGTAGCATTAAAGAGCTTTTGCAAGCATTTGAAGTTGAAGTTCCGAGAGAGCGAAGGTTATGGGTCCTTAATTTAGCGATGTGTGTGACACCTGCTAGGTGGTGGGACACATATAAGGGGGAATTCCAAGATTGGGAAGAGTATTGGGATATGATGATCTTCCGATTCGAATCTCCAACCCACTTGTGCATAAAAAAATTCCTTGGCCTTGGAGACTCGTGCGAGCATTTGTTCGCTTGGATGGAAAAATGGTGTGACCGGACTACATAAGAATGGGTTCACCTATTTACTCATGCCTTGGGACAAATTCCCACTTAATGGTACTTATATGTGGAGCTACATCAGCTCACTCGCCACTAGGAAACATTAAAGGATGAATTTGTAGGGACATTTGGGCTAACAGGGGGAACGGAGGTGCTTGAAAAAGCTCTACAGGATATAGATACCTTCGTATTTGATGAATCACACCCCTATGTAGCACTTGGGGTATCGACATGGGAAACACAAATGCAGGATGTTTCCAACTACTGCAATATAACCATAGAAGAGTGCGATGAGGATCTGTGCAATGTCTCTATGCCAGAGTCAGAGGGAAAGCGCATAGTTGCGGGACATCTACTACAAACTGAGGACATTACGAAGCCTCTGAAGCTGTGAGAAGTGAAAATTGGCATGGAAGAGCAGCCTAAGCTGGCTAAAATTGGGGATTATTGGGATGATGATACAGTAGGAAAATTTTTCAAACTACTCATAGAATATCAGGACTTAGTCCCGACGAAGTTTTCAGAGCTTAAGGGGATCACAGGGGACCTAAGGGTCATGCACATCATGCTAAAAACAGAGGTGTGCCCTGTGAAGTAGCGACCTTATCTGCTAAATATTAAGTATAAGCAAAAGGTTAAGGAAGTGTTGTAGCTGCTACAACAACACCCAAAATTGTGGGTATATTCGAAATTTTGGGCCCCCCTCTGCTCGCTTAGCCATTAAGGTTTTGACCCGGCCTGTAGTCAGTGACATCCCTGCGACCTGATTCCAGCCCCTCACAAACCTTCTCATCAACATGACAAGATACTTTTTCTGCGATCATTCCATGTGTGGGGAGTATCATCACGCATACACTTGAATGGAAACTTTTGTGTATGTAACATGTGTCTGTTAGAAGCACGTTCACCATATATCATTCAGGCTTTCTATTTGAGAAGCCCAATAAGTTCATAGTCCCATGTAGAGTATTTGGGGACATCATTCTCTAAAAGGTAACTGCAAACTAATGGATATTATAATGTCTCATGCAGGACAATCCCACGGATGATGTACCCAACAATGTCATCAGCACACTGAAGGAAAGAAACTGAAATTAACACAACAAGGGTGTAGTTGCAGAACATGACACTTTCATACCCTGTCCATATAGGGATGAGAACTAAGGCTACAGTTGAATACCTTGTCAAGGTGGATGACAAGGATCTGTAAAAATTAGTCCAACTTTGGCAAGGAAACAAGTTGAGACTGTTGAAGTGAAAAATCATTTAAAACGCTTTCATGTAGAATGTTGGGATGCAACTGACAGAAGTGGATGGGGTTGTGTGAATGAAAAGCCATGTTGGGTTATAATGCTTGAGGTTCTTGAAAATTTTACACATGACCTTATCTATAGCAAATGTTTGCTCAACTTAGTGTTCCTAAATTGATGTCATAAATTGTCAACCAGGGCTAGTAAATTGTTGAAGTGAAGTGCCCTATATGTGCCTAGGTATCTGTTTCCAAATACGTTTTGTTTAGTGTTTTTCCAGTGTTTTTGGTTTTGTGTTTTTATGCTAAGAGGAAAATAACTAAGTGTTGGTAAAGAGAAGTTGTTGGTCACACTAAAACAGAGCAAAATCTATTCTAAACTATGTATGGCACTTAAGAACAGAAAATGAAAAACTTAACAAGAAAAATAACTCATAACATGAACTCAGTCCAATTAATTCATTAGAAGTATATTGGAACAACTTGAGAAAAGGATGAGTTTAATGCAATGAAGTTCTTCTAAATAAACAACAACCTACAATATCACAGAGAAAATCTCATCCATGGTTAGAAATTTGTTGGAACACACTTGAAAAATATTATCTACAACATAGTAAGGAACCCTACTCTAAATTAACTTAAGACACTAAAATCAATCCATTCTACAACTCAAAATGTCACTATTAAGCCCCATTCAAGGGTTAGAAATATTTTGGAATAATTTTGGAAAGAGGCAGTTTGTAAAATTATGAGAAATTGCAGAACAATCAAGACTTCAAAATGACATTACCAATTCTTGTTCCTATGATAATGATGTATTAATAGAGATTAATAACAAGAGAAGTTTGTAAATAATGAAGGCATTTAAGTCTAATTTAACAGAACTAGAATACAACTAGCTAATAAAACTAGAAATACAATGAATAGAACTGAACTAGAATGCAATCAATCAAACTTGAAATACAGTGAACAGAATTGAACTAGAATGCAATTAACCTCCAAATTATTACAGCTGAACTAAAATGCAACTAATCTCTGAAATACTACAGCTCTATCTCATTCATTGTTAGTGATATTTTGGAACAATTCGTAAGAACAAGACTGGTTGTAACATTCGATGTAAGTGAGCATAAAACATAAAGTTCAGAAAACTACTTAAATTAGGAATGAAACAGAGCTAAAGTTACTTATCTAAACAATATGCACAGAGCTTCTCGGGTAGTAGGGGCCCTCTACCACCGGATTAGCACACAAATATACTCAATATTTCTTCAGATCTTGTATTAAAGTTTTTCTTCTTTCATTAAAGGAAAACACTTCAAAAACAAAGTATTACGGTCTTGGACAACTTAACAATAAAACATCAATATAGCTAACTGTCTCTCGGTTTCCCGAGTTATTCTTATAAGAGAAATACATAACTGCCCTGGAGAAGAAATAGAGATAAGTGTTTTTTTCATTCAAAAGCAAATTAGAACTCTTGTGGAGGCATCATACTTTGTTGAAGACATCTGTAGAGTCCCTGTCCTCGTAGGAATCTGCTTCTTAGTTTTTTTTTCCTCCACGTACAGAACCACCTGTAGATTTTTGCTCAGACTTCATAGAGGGCAAGAAATGATGTAGGAGTGTTGTGGAATTCAACCATATGCGTTTTTCCTTTAAGTGACACCTGTAACCTGTGTGAACATGAAGATAGCTGCGGAATAGGTGACTAGCTACAGAATGGCTACATTCTGTAGCTAAGTCTAGTCAAAAATTACTACAACAACAAAACCACGAAAATATAGCAATTCAACCATTGTATGCATTCCTAAAGTGACTTTAATCAATCCTATTGATCTTTTAAGCCTATAATTGATAAGGGACAAAGGAAATGAAGTTAAATTTGGTGAAAGGAAAGGACATATTTGGGGCTCAACATACCCCCACTGCAAAGCTTTTGCATATCCTCATGCAATCAATCCATATATTCCGAAACTTCTGCTAGGACATCTAACCTCCTTCTTCTGCTTTTCCTGATGTTCAATGGCCTCCTAGGCTTCCTTATGACGAACTTGAATCTCAAATTTATAAGTGCCCTGCTCAAATTTTTGTTTTTCTTCTTCAACTTCTCACTAGCCTTGTACAATTTTTCCATTTGCAGAGAGAGATTTGTATTCATATCACTTTTCAGCTTAACCTGCTCCCTTAAAATTTCATTTTCATTCTTTATATGCCTATTGAGTACTTTTAATTCATATTTGTCTCTTCTTAGTACTTCAATTGCAGATTCTGGTGGGCTAGGAGTTCTTCCTCTACTTTCTGAGGCTCTCTTTTCTAATGACTCGACATAATTATAGATTTGTTGTTGTGTTGGGTCTATCTCCGGAGTTCCTTCATCAAGATCCTCCTCATACTGCTACTCAGGAGATCTATTAGTTGGTGTCTCTTCATCCTCAATGTCTATGATTTCCATTTGTCTAATCCCTGTTTTCTTCAATATGCCTCTAAGTCTATCGCTTCATCTTAGTTTAGATGGTCCTTCACCTCTCTCCTTGGCATACTTTCTTATTATCTTTTCCTTTTTAAGTTGTTTCTTAATTTCAGGCAATTTCTCAGAAATAATCTCCTCACTGTCCTCTTGTATGGACTTACCAATCTTAATTTCAACAGATTTGGAAATTTGTTTCTCTCCTGCTTCTTCTTGCAAGTTTTCCTTCAGATGGAGATTGTCCATCGTACTTTGATGGAAAATATGTTTTTTTCTCAATGAAACAATTAGCATATCTAGGATGATTGTATCAGTAATAAGGTCTTCTTTCTTGATTCAACCTTCTATATTTGGTTGGTTTTAACTTGTAAAATCCGTCCAGTAAATAAGGGAAAGGAGGAAACCTAATAGAGAAAACTTTACGTCAAAGGTATATATAACATTCTCTTAAGGAAAAACCTCTACTTCTTTGTGTAAGTTAGGATCCCTCTTTTTCCCGTGGAAATATAAATTTCGATAAATTTCCAATAAGTATACTATTATAAAATAAATAGCAGATGAAAGAATGAAGAGAAATGCTTCCTATTTAGAGAGGTGATGCAAGAAACTTTGTCGGAGTACCGAATAAGCTTGCTGGCAACAAAGCAATGTTTATGTTCATGTAGCGACTCTGTCAGACTACTGAGTAGGCCTACTAGTATCGAAGAAACACTAGAGACAATGTTATAACTCTAATGTATTTCACTCATGTTTTTATATACTCGAAACCCCTGATCGAAACAACTAAGATCTGACCTTCTCTTGAAAGTGTTTTGGCTGATGAAAGGAATAGAAGAAACTATATCATTAACTGGGATAAGTAAGAAAGATTTGGTGATCGGTAGAATGAAAAAATAATTCCTGAAAATCTATACTCGGTGTGTAAATTTATACCCATATAGAGAATCAGGAGTACTACTAGTTTTTCACCATGTGTTGTAGCTTCTATAAACCCCCTTAAAAAATTTTCATACACTTCAATTTTGAAGCTTACCTTTGATCATAAATACTATCATTTTAACTTACGTGAAGTGTTCTTGTTTATTAACTGTCACAATGACTTATTCTTTCATTATTTTTCTTTTGATGTCTTAACTATGTTTTGATGGAGACAATTATGTCTTTTCGACAAAAATTGTACAACTTACGAAGAAAATCAAACACTTCTCAAACACAAGCTAATTGTTGTCCTTATCTAGCACCAGTTACATGCCTTGTCTTGAGAAACTACAGAATCCTCTATCACAAGGAACTACACAACTCCTTCTGAAATAAAACTACAAAATCATGGAGGCGTGCAGCTGTAGTGAACATAAATTTTGCAATAATCATTGTGTGATGAAACTACACAACTCATTATGCAGTATAACTGTGTAGTCCCTTGTCACTTGGAACTACATAGTATCTTCATCAAGTGAGCTATGTAGTCCATTTGATTAGTCAACTGCACACTCCTGAAAAATAGTATTTTCACATGTACATCCAGCAGTGTGGCACAAGTGATCTGAATGGAAATATTTGTAACGCTATGCAAAGTATCCAAACTGATATAATTAAGTGTGCAAAGTGTTCTCCATGAATAGCAGGTTAAACAAAGTAGTTTTGGTTATGTATTTGAGTTTTTAGTGTGAGGATTAGTTAAGTAATTTTATTGTTTAACATAGTACAGCAGAAATACACAGCAAGTAAAATTCACCAGCACAATACACAGCAAATCATTGAGGCAGTTCACCCCTCCTAGGCTACATCTTCCGGTCTAAGTCTCCCCAATGGCAAGTACTTTCTCTATTAATTTTCTCAAAATGGTTGTACAGGTAAAAATATGCCTCAATAGGAAAAAAAACTGTAAATTCAGCTTCATAAGATAGAAAATAGATATAAATGGCTTTTAATTTACACTAAACAAGTAAATACAGCCCAATACACTGCCTTCTCCATGATGGCCCTGATGGCTCCTTCATCTTCCTCGAAGAAAAAGCTATTGCAGATCACCTTTGTTCAACTTGAAACCTATTCCAAAATTCTCATAATGCTTAAGAAACCCAAAATTGACTATTTTTCACCTTGTTTGGTCGAAAAATGAAGAAGTTATGGAAAAAACAAATTTTTTCCCAGTGTCCCCCAAAATCCTCCTCCAAAACTGGAGGAACTCCATTTAGCGCTTCAAAATCGGCGGACAGGATAGTGTTGGCAGAAACCGCTCTAAAATGTTGGAGCTATTAGATGTGGCATTAAATATTAATTGTGGCAGTCACATGATGACCGTCGCCCATACCGCCAGCGGAACCGCATTAATTAACCGTGCATTTACCATTGTATTAAATGTTGGAAACGTGCTGGCCACAAGTCACGATTTTTCTAACCGTTTACCACCATGGTTAAGGCCTTTGCTCCTGGTCACCGGGGCAAGGTCTTTTGGATTTAGGGCTAGCCCTGAGGGCTAGCCCCTTAACTTTTTCCACCGGAATTAAATTCAAAACTCAAAACGAATCCGCCTCCAACATTTGTAAAGTAGCTCCCTTGTGACCTAACGGTAAACCATTAGCGCTATAACTCGGAGGTCTCGATTTTAAACCTTGTAACTCCAAAATAATTTTGATATGGCATACATCCTCCTCGCCCTGGGCCACGTCGCAGCCTCTAGGCCTGTCGTGTGGCAGCCCATGATTGGCCACAAATTTACACAGTCAAACCATTAACGAATCCAGCACTGCCACTTGTCCTTGTTTGATTCGCCCTTCAAGGAATATTCCAAGGAATATTCCTGAAATATTCTTTTTTAAATTTTTCACAAATTTAAAAAGTCAAACTTGGTCAACTGAATTTTGGAGTTTATTGGACAATTTCAAACCTCAATAAATTTTGCATATGACCTAGGTTTTGAGAATCTTTCATGGCGCAAGAATCACAGTGATGAGGCCTTTTCGATCGTTCAAATTGCAACCATTTCTGAGAACTTTCATTTTTGAGCAAATTTCATAACTTGGACATGATCTCCTGATCACACCTCCCCATTGGGAAGCTTTTGGACCCCAAAATATCTTTAGACTACTGAAACTGAAGATGAGGAGACTGATTCTCCACTCTTCCAATCCTGATCCACTGAAATCTCCCTGATTTCATTAAATTGAGCTTCTCATAAAACAACAAATTCTTCCTTGAATTTGTTCACCGACTATTGCTAACTTTGACTGTGTCATGCTGCAAATTATCGAACTTGAAGAATAGCAACTGAAATTTGCAGAAAACATATTTTTCCTACATTGGTCTACCTTTAAAGGAAATTGAAAATGAGATTCACCTTGCCAACTGTCCTTATGGCAATTTTTTGCTGAATAAGACATGTACTTGTGTCGATTCCCGACCAAGTTTCCTCACCATAGTACTCCGCCATTCTGAAACCAGCAATGATCATTGTTGAACTTTGTGTCCTCTTTGCTTGCATGCTTCACCCTCTCTTGGATTTTTGCACCACCTTTCACTGACACTTTGTTTTCTGCAGCAAATAATCATTCAAACACAATAGTAATTTTAATCTAGGAGTTCACCCGAAATCTCGTGGGCTATGTCTCCTTTGAGCTTAGTCATCTTGACTCAACTCTTTGGGATTATGGTAAGTTTTTTTTACAAGTAAATAATTAATTCCAATGAATAAAAAATGATCCAAAGGACTAAAAATACCATTTAAATCCCTCTAATGGCTATCCAAACTTTGTAAATAGATTTAGGCTCTTGATGACATGATTCCTTCTGTCGGTGCACTAAACTACACTGAGCTTCTAAATGGCACAAACTCCCTCATAATTCTATTTATATCATGAAAACCATTCCTGTTGTATCAAATACACATCATACATCAAATATCAACTGATAAATTGCTCAAATTGAGCAATGCATTCCCCAAATAGGTTATCCTCCACAGTTTGCCCAAGGCTGCCCAGAAGTTCACATCAGCTTTTCAAGCTCTAGAAGTTCTCAAAATGTTCTGAAACCAATTCCATTGGTTCCAAAATGACTGACATAGTCAAGATAAAGTTTTGGCTCATCAAAAATAGCCTCCGTTTGCTCCGGTTTCGCCTCAATCACCTATGGGCACCCCTTGGCACTAGCGTCAAGGAAAACTTCTCTGCTGAGTTTTTTACCTCTAAAATTCTTTAACACTTGCTAAAACCTCTTTAAATAGATTAAAAATGACATTTTCAATCAAGAATGACCACTGGTTCATTGCAAATGGTCTCAAACAACTCTTTCTAAGCCCTGCACTGCTGCTGGCAAAAGCTAGCAGTAATCACCCCTGGAACTTTACTGAACATTTTCGGCATTCAAACATTCTCTACAGGCTCTGTAAACCATCTCATAATATTCATAAAATCTTAAATATCCAATTTAAACTATTGGAACTCTGGAAAAGGACTCTAACTCCCCTGGTTAGGCCTCAAACTGAATTTGTCTCATGGTGGCCCTGATGACTCCTTCATCTTCCCTGAATACAAATCCTCTGAATTTCACCTCTTTTCACTCTAAAACCTATTCCAAACTCTCCATAAGGTCAAAGAGACCCAAAATTGACTAAAATTTCATCCAACTTGGTTCAATAATGAGGAAGTTATGACCTCCCAAAGAAAACTCCTCAATGTCCCCCAAAAACCCCACTAAATGTGGAGGAACTACTAGTTACAAACCAAATTTGGTTAAATCTGCCAAAAATGGCGTGCTCCTCCACAATTTTCAGAACCACCAACTTCAAAATTAAATTTTGCATAGGCATGTGACCGGTTGCAGGGTAATCGCTGAAACAAATGGTTTTTTCTAACAACAAAGGATGGAAATTAATGTTAATTTGGGCGGCATCACATGTGACCCCCGCCACAATCGTCGGTTTAGCCATGGTTAGAGTTTAACTCCTGGTCGCAGGGAATGGTCTTGTGGAGGGTCTTATGGGGTCGGGCTAGCCCTTAATTTTTTTCGTTGTATTGCAATTTAAACCATAAAATCTTATTGCAACCATAGTTATATAAAAAACAACGTGCAGTCCACCAGGTCAGGCCTGTGGGCTGGTATCCAATCGACCCGGGGTCGAATCCTATGAAGTCACAAAAATTTTTCTGACCAAAATCTCATTCGGCCTGGAGCAACGTGCTGGCCTTTGGGCTGGCCACGTGGCAACTCCTGATTGGTCTGCCCCAAAAAAGTCAACCAATCCTCGAATCACAAACTGCCACTTGTCAGAATTTGATATGTCTGAATGGAATATTCCAGGGAATATTATTTTTAAAATTTTTCCAAATTACAAAATTCAAACTTGGTCAACTGAGTTTTGAAATTTACTAGAGATTTCAAACCTTCATAACTTTCACATACAACATCAATTTTGAGAACCATTCATGGCGCTAGAATCGTAGCGACGAGACCTTTCCAGTCATTCAGGTTTGAAACTCTTCTAAGAACTTTGAATTTTGAGCTATCATTCTGGTCCATGATCTAGTTCTGATCACACATCCCAAATGAGAAGCTTTTAGACCCAAAAGCTCTTTGGAATACTGAAACTGATCTGTACAGCAAATAAGAGTACTACACTCTCTTCTCTTCAGCCTCCAAACACTTGCCCTCCATTGCTAGTGAATTTGAACCACAACTAGAAAGAAATTCACACTTCCCTTCCTCGATGCTTGTCCTCCTGTCAAAAGCTGTCTTTCTTGCACTTCACTCAAAAAAAATTTGGTGAGATATTTGCAGAAGGAATCTGAACATTGCTGCCTTGATCAATGATCCAAGGTGGCTTAAATAAACGAGAGATTACAACATAAAATACATATGTACAACTGAAATTTACATATGTACAAAATGAGTACGTCTTACTGTACCAAGAAGTCCATCCACTTCTTACCAAGCCAGTTCCATGGCAACTTTTGCTGCTGCAATTCTTCCTCATGTGAATCTTTCATTTTCACATCAATAATGGAATCCTTGATTCCACCTTCGCCAATCTTTCTGTCCTCTTGCTGCATGTGCTTTGGACGACTAGTTGGATGCAAATTCCAACAATGAGAGACATCATGTCCCTTCTTTTGGCAATATGTGCAAAACTTATGCACCTTCTTTGAAAGTTGTCTTTTCCTCATCTGCTTCCTATATGCTTTCTTCCTCACTGAGCATCTCGAAACATAATTTTTAAATCGACCACAATATGTACAACAAATCTTTCTTCCATTTAAGCATGAAAAATTATCATGCTTTGTAGAAACACAATCAAATTGATCATGAGAAGATTTATACCTCTTGTACTGCTTTGATTGTTCATCCTTTTTGTCTTCATGAGAAGATGAACTAGTAGAGGCTACAGTTTTCAGTTGCAGACTAACGTCATCGTTCTTGTCTTGAAAACTATCTAAACTTGCATGCTCGCCATAAGCTGCATGTCTACCATCTTCTTGTTGCAACAAAGGCTTAAAGCAATGGCAATCATATTTGAAACAAATTTGACATATTTGCATCTTAGAAATTGGAATAAAGGTTCTCTTTGAGATAGCCTCACATGCCTTCATGGCTTTGGAGTCTTCGCCATTAAATTGCACGTAACCAAGACCAGGATTCTTGGGTCATTCCTCAACCAAAACAGGTTCAACCATGCCTTGTGCGTGCTTGCCTAACCCCTTGCCTTCATAGCCCATTTTAATCATTAACTTGGACCCTATACCTCTTGTATATTTTTTGAAAGAACCAAAACATATTTATGATGAGGAAACTGAAGACAAGTTAGAATGGATTACCTTTTCCTCATGCATTTTCTTGGTTAAAGCCTCTTGGGCTTGATGGAGTTTCCTCTCCACATCATGAAATCTTTGAAGAATTTATTCCTTCTCTTCCTTCATGGAAAACAAATTTTCATGAAGTTCAGTGCTTTCTCGTTTATCCTCAAACAAAATCTGCACCATGCCCTTCAATATAATAAAGTCATGCTTCATATCATCATTGGAGAATCTTGTGAAGGAGGAAACTTCACTTGTAGAAGTTTTCATTATGATGTCAATGAAAAAAAGGAACTTCAAAAAAGTTCTGAAAGCTTTCAAAACAAATGACAAAGATTTTTTTAACCAAATGGATGTAAAGACAAACTCTTATTCAAGCATCCAAACAACAAACAAACTCCAAGAGGTTCTTAACAAACAATCGTTAAGAGGGTTTGTGTTCCAATCTTGACCATAAGGTAATTTGGGGTAACGAAGAAGTCTTAAACTCTTTATTCCTTTTTGTTCTCTCTAAGACTTATCTAATCAGTAAATATCCCCAAATCTCAAGAAAACTCAAACAACAATCAGTTTGCAAACAGTAAAACAATCAATCTTTTACATTGTTTAAACACCTTTCAAGCTATACAATCAAGCAACCAAGTGCTCTTCCAAGCAAGAAAATATGCTCTGATACCAACCTTATCTGAAAATGGTCTGGATAACTTGTATGTATTTCAAGAACCTACCACTTAGTTTTAATTAAAATGATCTAGCTTGTAATTGACAATTTTGTGGAATTGTTTACTTGAAAGTGGTGTATGAATTTTTATTGTTTATGTGTCTTAAGCTCATTTGTTCTTGCTGAAATTTAACATGTATGACAACAAAATAATGCAGCAAATAATCATTCAAACACAACAGCAATTTTAATCTAGGAGTTCACCCGAAATCTTGTGGGCTACGTCTCCTTCGAGCTTAGTCATATTGACTGAGCTCTTTGGGATTATGGTAAGTTTTTTTAAGATGTAAATACTTAATTCAAATTAATACAAAAATGATCCGAAGGACTTAAAATACCATTTAAATCCCTCTAATGGCTGTCCAAACTTTGTAAACAGCTTTAGGCTCTTGATGACACGATTCATTCTATTGGTGCACTAAGCTACTCTGAGCTTCTAAATGGAAAACAATCCCTCAGAATTATGTTTCTATCACTGAAACCACTCTTTCTGTATCCAATACACATCATACGTCAAATATCAACTGACAAATTTCTCAAATTGAGCACTGCATTCCCCAAATAGGCTATCCTCCACGGTTTTCCCAGGGTTTCCCAGAACTTCACATCAGCTTTTCGAGCTCTATAAGTTCTCAAAATGTTCTGAAACCACTTCCATTGGTTCAAAAATGACTTAAATAATCAAGATATAGTTTTGGTTCATCAAAAATAGCCTCTGGCTGCTCCATTTTCGCCTCAATCACCTATCGGCACCCCTTAGCACTAAGGTCAAGGAAAACTTCTCTAATGAGTTTTTGACCTCTAAAAGTCTTTACAACTTTCTGAAACCTCTTTAAATAGATTTAGAATGATGTTTTAAGTCAATGATGACAACTGTTTCATTGAAAATGGTCTCAAACAACTCTTTCTAAGCCCTGCACTGCTACTGGAAAAAAATGGCACTAATGACCCCTGGAACTTTACTGAAGCTTTTCGGCCTTCAAACATTCTTTACAGGCTCTGAAAACCATATCATCAGATTTAGAACATCTGAAATATCCAATTTATACTATTGCAACTCTAGAAAAGGACTCTAACTCCCTTAGTTAGGCCTCAAACTAAATTTGTCTCATGGTGGCCTTGATGGCTCCTTCATCTTCCCTGAAGTAAAACCCTCTGAAGATCATCTATGTTCGCTCTAAAACCTATTCCAAAATCTCCAGAAGGTGGAAGAGACCCAAAATTGACTAAAATTTCATCCAACTTGGTTCAATAATCAGGAAGTTATGACCTCCCAAAGAAAACTAGCCAATGTCCCCCAAAAACCCCACTAAATGTGGAGGAACTACTAGTTACAAACCAAATTTGGTTAAAGCCGCCCAAAATGGCACACTCCTCCAGAATTTTCAGAACCGCAAAATTCAACATCAAATGTTAGGTGGGCATGTGATCGGTTGCGGGTTAACCGCCGAAACAAACGGTTTTTGCTAACAACAAATGATGGAAATTAATGTTAATTCAGGCGGAGTCACATGTGACCCCCGCCACAACCGTCGGTTTAGCTGCAGTTAGAGTTTAACTCCTGGTCAGAGGTCATGTTCTTTTGGATGGTCTTATGGGGTCAGGCTAGCCCTTAATTTTTTCCACAATATTGCAATTTAAACCATAAAATTGTATTGTGACCATAGTTATATAAGAAACAACGTGTAGTCCGCTCAGTTGGGCCTGTCGGCTGGTAGCCAATCGACCCAGGGTCGAATCCTATGAAGTCAAAAATATTTTGCTGACCAAAGTCTCATTCGGCTTGGAGCCATGTGGCAGCCTCCGGGCCTGCCACATGGCAGCTCCTGATTGGTCCGCCCCAAAAAAGTCAACCAATCCTCGAATCACAGACTGCCACTTGTCAGAATTTGATACATCTGAATGGAATAATCCAGGGAATATTTTGGGGAATATTTTGAGGAATATTCTTGGAATATTCCTTGGAATATTCTTTTTTTAATTTTTCCAAATTACAAAAGTCAAACTTGGTCAACTGAATTTTGAAATTTACTGTAGATTTCAAACCTTCATAACTTTCACATACGACATCAGTTTTGAGAACCATTCATGGTGCTAGAATCATAGCGATGAGACCTTTCTGGTCATTCAATTTTGAAACTCTTCTGAGAACTTTTAATTTTGAGCTATCATTCTGGTCCATGATCCAGTTCTGATCACACCTCCAAAATGGGAAGCTTTTGGACCCCAAAAGCTCTCTGGAATACTGAAACTGATCTGTACAGAAAATAAGAGTACTACACCCTCTTCTCTTTAGCTTCCAAACACTTGTCGTGCATGGCTAGTGACTTTGAACCACAACTAGAAAGAAATTCACACTTCCCTTCCTCGATGCTTGTCCTCCTATCAAAAGCTGTCTTTCTTTCACTTCACTCAAAACATTTCTGGCGAGAAATTTGCAGAAGGAATCTGAACATCGTTGCCTTGATCAATGATCCAAGGTGGCTCAAAAAAATGAGATATTACAGCATAAAATGCATATATACAACCAAATTTTGCATATGTACAAAATGAGTACGTCTTACTGTACCAAGAAGTCCATCCACTTCTTACCAAGCAACTTCCATGGCGACTTTTGCTGTTGCAATTCTTCCTCATGTGAATCTTCCATTTTCACATCAATAATGGAATCCTTAATTCCACCTTCGCCAATATTTATGTCCTCTTTCTGCATGTGCTTTGGACGACTAGTTGGATGCAAATTCCAACAATGAGAGACATCATGTCCCTTATTTTGGAAATATGTGAAAAACTTATGCA
The DNA here is from genome assembly GCA_034641835.2 of Pinus albicaulis. NCBI lineage: Eukaryota > Viridiplantae > Streptophyta > Pinopsida > Pinales > Pinaceae > Pinus > Pinus albicaulis. Next base: position 958,801,378 of record CM076584.1, read on the forward strand.
CCTTCTTTGAAAGTTGTCTTTGCCTCATCTACTTCCTGTATGCTTTCCTCCTCATCCAGCATCTCGAAACATCATGCTTAAATCGACCACAATATGTACAGCAAATCTTTCTTCCATTTAAGCATGAAAAATTATCATGCTTTGTAGAAACACAATCAAATTGATCATGAGAAGCTTTATCCCTATTGTACTGATTTGAATGTTCATCCTTTTTGTCTTCATGAGAAGATGAACTAGTAGAGGCTACAATTTTCATTTTCATACTAACATCATCATTCTTGTCTTGAAAACTGTCTAAACTTGCATGGGTGAAAATGTGAAGTTGGGAAACACTTTTTGCCCTTTTTTGACATTGAAAATTGTAATTTTCTATGTTTTTCAACTTCAACTCCACTAAACTCATATTTTTATCGCAAATTATGCTTTGAAATAAAAACAAGAATTGTAGAGAATTGTCTTACCTCCATACCGATATTTTTTTTTTTTTTAAATATTGACATATAGAGGGGTAAATTTGTTGTTTACTAACTGCATATACTTGAAATTTTCAGGCAAACATAAATAGTCACTTTATTATCCTTTACTTTTTTAGGGAAGGTTATTCATTTTTTGGAAAAAAACCATAGCATCATAATCTGCATATATTTCACTAGTGCACAGACTATTTTTTGGTAATTTTCGGATCAAATCACTATTTTTTATTATTTTTTGAAATGGACTAAGACAAAAAAACAGTGATGTTTCAGTACATTTTATTATCCTTTGATTTTCTTTTCAATGTGATCGTCAATAAGAAAAATGAGAGTACCCTTTTGAAGTAGACAGGGAGAGGAAGTGCACTATGATTTTTTTAAATTTTTTGGTGTCCTCGCTTGAAAGTTATTGAATTTTCATTCAGTGCAATTTTTCGAACAATGAAATTCCATAGTGACATAGTTTAGTAAAAAATTAATAAAAAATTGAATTTTTTAATGAAACTCCATAAATCTCACATCATCAAAAACTAGATTTAGAGACGAATCTAATGGTATTTGGTCCGACATATAACATTTTGTTTTTGTAGGTGTTCTGTCCCTCCAAAGTTGCAGGTGTTTCTCACAAACAGAAGTTTTAGTTTGTTGATTGAACTTCTACCGAGAAACCGCCGAGAAATTTAAACCAATTTAATGCGCGGGAAAACTCTCGGCTGAAAGTTTTAAAAACTCTCGGCCGAGAGTTTGCGGCTGAGAGTTTGCGCAATAAAACTCTCGGCCGAGAGTTAGAAAAACTCTCGGCCGAGAGTTTTTGAATGTTAAAAACTCTCGGTCGAGAGTTTTTCTAACTCTCGGCCGAGAATTTGCGGCCGAGAATTTTGTGACCACAACTCTCGGCCAAGAGTTTTCAAAACTCTCGTCCGAGAAAATACCGAAATATTTAAATCTCTCGGACGAGAGTTTTGAAAACTCTCGGCCGAGAAATTTAGTTGACTTTTTTTCTCGGCCGAGAAATTAAAAATTTCTCCCGAATTCTATCTCATGCCAAAAAGTGTTTCCCAACTGCTGTTTTCGCCCGCATGCTCGCCATAAGCTGTATGTCTACCATCTTCTTGCAGCAACAAAGGCTTAAAACAATGGCAATCATCTTTGAAACAAATTTGACATATTTGCATCTTAGAACCTGGAATAAAGGTTCTCTTTGAAATAGCCTCACATGCCTTCATGGCTTTGGAGTCTTCACCATTAAATTTCACATGACCAAGACCAAGATTCTTGGGTCGTTCCTCAACCAAAACAAGTTCAACCAGGCCTTGTGCATGCTTGCCTAACCCCTTGCCTTCATTGCCCATTTTAATCATTAACTTGGACCCCATACCTCTTGTATGTTTTTCTAAAGAACCAACACATCTTTCTAATGAGGAAACTGAAGACAAGTTAGAAGGGATTACCTTTTCCTCATGCATTTTCTTGGTCAAAGCCTGTTGGGCTTGATAGAGTTGCCTCTCCACATCATGCAATATTTGAATAATTTCTTCCTTCTCTTCCCTCATGGAAAACAACTGTTCACGAATTTCAATGCTTTCTCGTTTATCCTTAAACAAAATCTGCACCATGTCCTTCAATATAATAAATTCATGCTTCATATCATCATCGAAGAATCCTGTGAAGGAGGAAACTTCACTTGTAGAAGTCATCATTATGATGTCAATGAACAAAAGGAACTCCAAAAAAGTTCTCAAATATTTCAAAACAAATGACAAAGCCTTTTTTAACCAAATGGTTGTAAAGACAAACTCTTATTTAAGCAGCCAAACAACAAACAAACTCCAAGAGCTTCTTAACAAACAATCGTCAAGAGGGTTTGTGTTCCAATGTTGACCATAAGGTACTTTGGGATAAGGAAGAAGCCTTCAACTCTTTCTTCCTTTTTTTTCTCTCCAAGACTTAGCTAATCAGTAGCTATCCGCAAATCTCAAGCAAACTCAAACAACAATCAGTTTGCGAACAATAAAACAGTCAATCTTTTACACTGTTTAAACACCTTTCAAGCTATACAATCAAGCAACCAAGTGCTCTGTCAAGGAAGAATCTATGCTCTGATACCAACCTGATCTAAAAATGGTCTGGATAACTTGTATGTATTTCAAGAACCTACCACTCAGTTTTAATTAAAATGATCTAGCTTGTACTTGACAATTTTGCGAAATTATTTACTTGAAAGTGGTGTATGAATTTTTATTGTTTATGTGTCTTAAGTTCATTTGTTCTTGTTGAAATTTAACATGTATGATAGCAACATAATGCAGCAAATAATCATTCAAACACAACAACAATTTTAATCTAGGAGTTCACCCGAAATCTCGTGGGCTACATCTCCTTTGAGCTTAGTCATCTTGACTCAGCTCTTTGGGATTATGGTAAGTTTTTTTTAGAAGTAAATACTTAACTCCAATGAATACGAAAATGATCAAAAGGACTTAAAATACCATTTAAATCCCTCTAATGGTTGTCCAAACTTTGTGTTAAGAATTTGTAATTTTAGCAGATTAGTGAGACTAAAACTGCATAGACAAAATTGTTTGAACCACTTTGGGATTCTAGGATCTAGCCCTCCTGAATCCGGAGAGGGATCTCTCAAATAAGTGAAAAGATTTATTTATCTTTAAAGGATTTTGGGTATGATATTAGGCTAGTTATTAAGAACAAGGCTTTTGTTTGTTTTGGTTATGCAAAGATATGTGAAGGTGAAGGAAGTCTAAATGAAGGGTGAAGGTGAATGAAAGTGAAAAATGATTGAGCTGAGTAGAGAGGCAAGAAAAAGCTTCAAACCATTGGGCTATGGAGTCATAGTAGGATTTAATTAAAACAACAAGGTTCAAGAGTGGTCCATGGGGCAACTCATCTATGTCTAAGGATCTCTTTAAAGTTTGATTTATGGAATGAAATGAAACAATAAGAAGGGGAATTAAACAGATGAAGAACAAAGAGCAGCCTAGGATCAAGTAAGTACTTTGAAACTATCCTACTTTTGGCATACACTTAAGAAAAATATAAAATTAATCTAAGATCTGGTAAGTACTTCGAAACTACCCAGGTTTTGATGCACTTTCAATAGAAAACATTAAACAAAACAAAAGAACAGCTTAAGATCAAGTAAGGACTTTGAACCTATCCTGCTTTCAGCATATTCTAGGGGAAACTTTTCAAAGATACTGTTAGAGAAGAAACTAGAGGACAGGTCTCACCATAGACTTCCCTAGCGCTGCTTTACTTAGCAAACTTATCAAGACAACACATGAGGTAACAAAGAATAGTCTAAGATTAGGTAAGGACTTTGAACCTATCCTGCTTTCAACATACTCTTAGGGAAATTTTCAGACAACCTTTGGAGATAAAACTAGAAGACAGGGCTCACCATAAATTCTTCCTAGTCTAACTTTACTTGGCAGAAACTAAAAATAACATTCAAGAACAATGTTTAAAGTAAACTGTAGGACGAGGGAACGCCAGCATTCCTAACTGCTTGGACTACATTGAATCATTCTTAAATACACAATTTTGGAAGAAAACATTTAGATAAAGCTTATCAGTAAGAGAATGGTACCTTTGATAGTAAATCCTAACTCTATAATTGTTGTTATTTATTAGAGAAGATGGACAGAATGGAAATAGAAATAAAATAACAATTTACAATAAGAAAAACATCACCATTGACATAGACCAGGATCCCATAAATCAGCTTGTATTTGATGCTTCAAACCAATTACAATCTTCAAGTCCAATGGTTCTCTACAGCTTCAAACTTCTCATCTCAACTTAGGTATCTTCAATTACAAACAAAGCTTATAGCAGCTTTAGTAAACTATTTACAGGCAACAGATATGTAGTGACCAACCCTTTACAATGAGCTCCTCAAGAAGATTTTATAGGAAAATTAGGAGGCCGAAGAGAGAAAAAATCTATGGGTTCAATTAATACAGCTTTAATGCTTCTCGGCCTTTGAGTGGCTCAATGGAGAAGATTATAGATATTTTCTTTAAGCTTGCTGGGAAGCTTTTGTTGACTTTAAGGCTCTGTGTCATCTTTGCAATAACTCTGCTGATATTTTTGCAATAAATCCTTTGGCTGAATTAACTGTTCGGCTGTGATGAGGCCAATATCCTCTGTTCTGGTCATATCTCGGCCCTTTGTTGAATGCTTTGAGGCTATAGGTGGCTTTGGTAGCTGAGAGGAATCAATTAGCCTGTGATGTGGCAATGGAGGCACCCTCTTTCTGATAAACATTTGGTTTTGCCTTTAACTATTTTTAATTTAATGGATTAGGCTTTTGATTATCGATCTTAGCCATAATCCATCCAAATGGTGCAAACCAGCTTTAATTCTTCATTTCTGGTTTAGCCTGAAACTTCATACTGATACTCTTTGTTTCTTTTAATCTTCACTGTGTCTTGTTGATGCGCAGTTACGCAAAGGCTTTATAATAGTATCAGTTCTCATGATGCACTGGTAAACCTTGATGGGAACCTTTGCAGAAATATTTTGTTTGATAAACAAAGGCCTAGAGATTCGTCACTCTCGGCCTTCCATTTTCTTTTAAAATATTTGAAAAACCTTCAAAGTCCTGCACAAACCAAGAAATAATTAAAAAATCCTGCATATTTGGGAAAAACTGCTTTGGAAGTTGCGGTTAAGTCGCAGCTGTTGGATGAAACCATCCAATGGTGGAGATTCAATTGAGGGGGTCAGAAGGAGGCGATTTGGAAGAACAGTCCATAGGAGTAATTCTGGGCCGTAGATATGTTTTGATCGACGGTCAAGATCAATGGGGGTAATAATAATGTGAAGGGGTCACATATACTATGTAATGGTGGAAAATGTGAAGAAATACAAAGGAAAAGGGGAAAAAATCCCTTTGGCAGAAGAAAAAGGTTAAGAATTGAAATTGGGGTTTCGGAAATAACCTGGCCATTGGATGAGATTGGCCCAGGAGATCAACGGTGGAGATCACTTGTTGAAAGACCTTGGTGAAGGCGGAGGGCGATGGTGTAATGGGAGATTAGATGTGAGCTGTTGATCTGCAGAGATCAACGGCAGGGAGCCAGCGCGATAAAACATAACACAAATGGGGAAAGCGGTTTCGGGAGAGAAAACTGGCAGTATCGCGTGATGAAAAGGCGGGTAGGTGGTATTGCCTTTGCGAACGCGATATGCGTTCCCGCCTGATACGTGGAATTTGAATACCGCCCATTTCGCTTGATTTTAAAGGATTAACAATCGTGCTGAAAGCTACGTGAAACTGCGCACCAGCCGTTAGATCTGGGTCATCAGATCGAACGATGGAGAGTGAGCGCGATATCGACCAGATGCACGATGGATAAAAGGGAGGGTGGTTTTGTTCTGAACCGTTGGATCAAATATTGTACGGCTAAGATCAAGTCTGGAGGGAGGCAGAACCCACAGGGGTCGGGCCGGTCAGGGTTAGTATGAGTCATTGATCTGCGGAGATCAACGGTTGAGACCTGCTCAGAAAACATTATAAAGCGGGAGTGTATTCTTTTAACCAAGGTCGGGAGATGCAATCTGGATCGTCCGATCTGGACACGTGGATGTCCTAAATGCAATCGGAGCTTCACAATCAGAGGAGGCAAAGGTTGAATGGGCGCGGGTGCGATTGACTATGGGTCGTCGATCTTCAGATCAGATTGACGATGGAGGATGGATCAGAAGGTGACCAATCGGAGGTGGTAAATAAAATATTCAACGCGCCAATGAAATCTTCTGATGAGATATTGCGCGGGTCGTTTGATTGGTCCAATGATCAACGGTGGAGAAGAGCTCTGACCAATGAACGGGCAGGACCCTTTATATATTAAAAAGGTGGAATTTTATTAAATACAAAGGTTTAATGGTTTTGGGGTGGGATATATATATGAGGTTAAGCACCCGTCTACGGGGCCTGTGGATATGTTGAAAAAGAAAAGGGACCAAGGTTTATATGTGAAAGGGCCAATCTGCATTGGGACAAGGTGAGGGCTTTTCAATCTACCTGTTCGGAAAATCTCCGATGCGAGATCACGCGGATCATCGATTGGGAAAAAATCAACGATTCTTCTTGGTAAAAACATTGTACCAGCGCGTTTAGTTAAAAACATAGGAAAAAGGGGTTTTGTGAATATACAAAGGAAAAATATGATCGAACATGGTTTATATGAAGTGTTAAGTGCTTGATTGTGGGCCTTTGGTTTTGTGAATGAAACAAAGGATCGGGGCTCATATATAAAGGATTTGATCGCATCGGAGGTTTTATAAAAGACAAAGACTTGCGCTCGCCGATTGCTTCCGATGCGATAAGCGCCCAATGGGCTTAGCGTCTGGTTCTAGGGCGTGGGCATGTGGTGGGGAAGTGGTTAGGACTTAGCCCAAAGGGGCTTAAGCCCATAGTCAAAAAAACTTATTTTTTATGAAAGTTTTCAAAGTTTTTGATGGATTTGGGGGTTTCGGCAAGGTTCAAAAATGAGTTTTAAACCTTGTAAAAGGATTTTCATGAAGGGGAAAGGGGAATAAATGAAAAAATAGAGGAATTTTATGGGGGAAAAAAGGAATAAAATGAAGGTTATTTTTGAGTGGAGGAGGGTAAAAATGGGATTTTGCAACTGTCTTTTCTCTATGAAAATAGCAGAATTTATGAGTTTAAAAGGGAAACAGAAGTGAAGATTAAACAAAAGGCAAGATGTCTTCATAAGACTTCAAGAGATAGCAATTTTTTGCAATAAAACTTGTTTCTTGAAGGCTTAAAAAAAAATGATTTAGCCACCATTTGATATGACAAATTTTATAGGTGGCTAACAGTGGCTCCACATGGGGATGGTGCCTTCTTGAGGGCATCAAGAACTTCAGACTTGCATTCTCTGGGAGGCTGATCAGTGCGTCATCCATTGGGCTGCTACTTTCTTTACGTGGATGATATTCTTCTGTTTTGACAATGTTAGCAGCCATGAAAAAACAATGGAACTTCATCAATGCAAGCTTTCTACCTACCCAATCCTACTGATCTAACTTTTTTTCCTCTTCAGAGTGCACTTGGATTTGGAAAACTATTTTCAACATTTTATTCTTGTGAAAGCAAAAAATCTAATCTATTTCTACTTCTTATTTCTCCATGAACTCAGATTAAACAGTTGAGTTCATATTTTTCTCTACCTAATCTACTCTCTGTTAGGATTAAACAGTCTAACAGACTTTATTCACTAATTTATAAAACGGAAATTTAAAAGCATACAAGTCAGGATTGAACAATCTAACTTGTTGCTGATCTATGGCATAAACAACAAGCTGCACATAGATAATTATTTTTGCAGAAAATTAAATCAAAATGGTGAAGGCTTAAGATTTGAAAGTTCTAAACTCATCCTTCTCTTTTTTCAGCTCTGTTTTTAGGCTTGTTTGAGTTGTTTTACTTTGTTTCATTGGCTCAAGTTTTGAGCTGTTTAGAACCACTCTACTTCTGTCTTTGACTCATGCCTTTAAACAGATTGGAGTCATTCTTTCTTTTGAAAAGTGAGGTTCAGATTTAGAGTTTGTTTGAACCTTTATTTCTATCCTAATCTTCCTAACTGATAAGCCAAGATTAAGCTGTTTGGAAAATCGAATTCACTAACCTATCAACAGTACATTTAAAACTAATTAGTCATGATTAGGCTGTATGACTAACTAGGAGTGTGTTTTTTAGGAGTGGCATTTGAGCTTTCACACTTTTAGATTTTGTTTCTCTTTTTTGGCATGGGGTTGTACCTTTCTTGTTTTCGCATTCTGCCCTCTTTTCCATCTTCTATTGTTTTTTGTATTTTTCTTTTTCTTCAAAGCAGAAAACAACAACTAACTAAATGCTCAAAAGTTGAGCTTTATTGACATTCCTATCTAACCTATTCTAACTTGGAATTTTTACATCTTTATATAGTACAATAGTGCCAATGTACCAGTTGAGTAGGGATAAACAGGAACGGAGATAATAGCTACTAGTCAGAGGTAACCATAGTACATAGTGAATTTTAATCTTTGAAACCAAGGCTGTCACAGAAGATGACAACATTTTATGTCTTTGGCTCTTGCAAAATATCTGTGCTTGAGAATTTGAGCCAATTGGGACCTCCACACACTCTTCCAAAGGATCAATAAAGAAAAGATGAAGATTCTCTTCTTTTTGGCCCTCCATGTCTGGTAGATTATCTGCTTCCAAGATGTCAGCTTTGAGGACTATATCTTCAGTATGTTGCTTGGAAGCATCATCACCCCTAACCTGGTTGAGAACCTTTGGAAGAAAGGTTTCAACAAGGGTTTCCCTTTCTTTCTCCACTAGATTGAGATAAATATTTTCTTGAGAAAATAAAATATCCTCATCCTCATTATTATCTGAACTAGAGGACTCATCATATTTTTCAGTGTTGTCCTCTTGTAGCTCCAAGATATTCTGATTTAATGGGCTGAGCTCTGTGAAAAGATCAGTGTTTTCTTGAGCAGGGGTTTGTTCTATAGCTTCCTCTTTTTCAAGAGAAGGCTCCTTGGTTTCAACCTGCTCAAAAAAAAAATTATTTCTTTCCTCCTCAACCTTTGAGCTAAAATTCTATTGATTCCCAATCACATGGAAACTATTACCTATGATCTGAAATGAAGCAGAGCAAATATCCAATGAATCTTCACTCACTTGCAGGCTATGAAAACTTTCATCATCAGTATTATACATAGTGTGCACTGGCTCATTAATTCTTTGCAGTGACTGATTTTCATCCCATAAATCTGCTAATGGTGGTCCTGCAAGGTTAACTTTTGTTTGGGAAGCATCATCACTAGATAGATCAAAGTTAGGAAAATCACAAATAGAAGTAATACTACCAATAAAACATATTGGGTTATCAGCAGGTCCTTCTTTGAGCCTTTCTACAAGTGTATTTTCTGATTCAAGACAACAAGGTTTAGTAGGTAGATGAGCATAAGTGTTTTGTTCAGATGAACGCTAGAGGCTGGCTGTCTGTTCAATATTAGATCAATCTGTTCCTCTGTCAAGAGAGGAGGGATTTTCCTTTTGTTTAGGAAAGATGTAAAATAGTCCTCTTTCTCTTGTGTTAGCTGATTTCGAGGCCTAATGTTTTCTTGAGCCTCTTCTAGGGGATCTTCACTTGTGCTTGCAGGGAAACTTTGAGGATTTTCTATTGTTTCCTGATCTTCTTGTGTTTCAAAAACCTCCTCATGATTTTTATGATACTCAGTTTGCATATAAGGTTCATGAGTTGTTTTTTCTACATTATCAGGATGCCACTCTTCTTGTATAATCTGATATAGATTATAATCTAGAGGGGGAGTCCCTATATGATCTGGTTCTCCTCCTACATTAGATTCTGCATTTTGAAAGTAGCTACTCATTTCATCAAAGCACTGCTCACTATAAGTTTTTTCATTTTGGTCATGAAGTTCTCTAATCAACATAGTACAAGACATAGGCATGCAATCAAGAGTTTCTTGACAACCTTCTTCATTTTTTTTTCGTAACCTTGCTCATCATCTTCTATAAAGTCTTGATCATCGTATATGTTTAGCGCATTGTCTAGGTCTTGTAGTGGTTGAGTTTGTGTTTGATCAGGGAAAAGCATAGGCTGCTTATTTAAATTAGCCCCAAACCTATCCATTCTCTTTCCAAGCATGTACATCATTTTTTCCATTGTGGCTAGCAGTTTTTCTTCATTGTTTTCTTTATAACCTTGATCATCATACATGTCTTGTAGTGGTTGGGTTTTTTCTTGATTTGAAACAAGCATGAGCGGTTCTAGATCATCAATTTTTAAGTTAGCTTCATACCTATCCATTCTCTTTCCCAGCATATACATCATTTTTTCCATCGTGGTTTGCTCAGGGAAAGGTATAGGTTGTTCAAGATGACCAATATTTAAATTAGCTACATACCTATCCACTATTTTTCCAAGCATGTACGTCATTTCTTCCATCATGACCATATGCTTGTCTGTTGGGTCTATATCTAAATCCATGTTTTTAAATCAGAAAAGAGGTCATTGTATCTTGTCAACCAGCTCAGAGTCTTCTACCAATGGGGTCATTTGGTCTTTTAGAAGTTGCGGGGTCACCAGGTGCAAGTTTTTAGCTCTTTTGGAGGTAAAATGTTTTATGGTCCACCACCATGTACCAATATGAGGAAATTATGGGTCTTCTGAGGTTTTAAAGCTACATAAAAAGAAAATCACTCAGAGTTCCCCAGCGGAGTTGCCAGAAATGTTAGTTTCTGGTGGCTCAACTGGCTAACACACCAAATATCATTAAATCAAGGGATTTCTGGTATCTTATGATTTCTTTAAACTGAAAATTACTCAGAACTTGCCCAGTGGAGTCGCCAGAAATGTTAGGAATCTGTAATTTTAGCAGATTGGTGAGACTAAAACTGCAGAGACAACATTGTTTCAACCACTTTTGGATTCTAGGATCTAGCCCTCCTGAATCCAGAGAGGGATCTCTCCAATAAGTGCAAAGACTTATTTATCTTTTAAGGCTTTTGGGTATGATATTAGGCTAGTTATTAAGAACAAGGTTTTTGTTTGTTTTGGTTGGGCAAATATATGTGAAGGTGAAGGAAGTCTAAATGAAGGGTGAAGGTGAATGAAAGTGAAAAATGATTCAACTGAGTAGATAGGCAAGAAATAGCTTCAAACCATTGGGATATGGAGTCATATTAGGATTTAATTGAAACAACAAGGTTCAAGAGTGGTCCATGGGGAAATTCATCTATGTCTAAGGATCTCTTTAAAGTTTGATTTATGGAATGAAATGAAACAATAAGAAGGGGAATTAAACAGATGAAGAACAAAGAGCTGCCTAAGATCAAGTAAGTACTTTGAAACTATCCTGCTTTTGGCATACACTTAAGAAAAACATAAAATTAATCTAAGATCTGGTAAGTACTTCGAAACTACCCAGATTTTGATGCACTTTCAATAGAAAACATTCAAAAAAACAAAAGAACAACTTAAGATCAAGTAAGGACTTTGAACCCATCCTACTTTCATCATATTCTAGGGGGAACTTTTCAAAGCTACTGTTAGAGAAGAAACTAGAGGACAGGGCTCACCATAGACTTCCCTAGCTCTGCTTTACTTAGCAAAATTATCAAGACAACACATGAGGTAACAAAGAATAGTCTAAGATCAGGTAAGGACTTTGAACCTATCCTGCTTTCAACATACTCTTAGGGAAACTTTCAGACAACCTTTGGAGATAAAACTAGAAGACAGGACTCACCATAAATTCTTCCTAGTCCAACTTTACTTCGCAGAAACTAAAAATAACATTCAAGAACAATTTTTAAAGTAAACAGTAGGACGAGGGAACGCTAGCATTCCTAACTTCTTGGACTATATTGAATCATTATTAAATACACAATTTTGGAAGAAAACATTTAGATAAAGCTTATCAGTAAGAGCAGGGTACCTTTGACAGTAAATCCTAACTCTATAATTGCTATTCTTTATCAGAGAAGATGGATAGAATGGAAACAAAAATAAAATAACAATTTACAATAAGAAAAACATCACTGTTGACATAGACCGGGATCCCATAAATCAACTTGTATTTTATGCTTCAAACCAGTTATAATCTTCAAAGTCCAGTTGTTCTCTACAGCTTTGAACTTCTCATCTCAACTTAGGTATCTTCAATTACAAACAGAGCTTACAGCAGCTTTAGTAAACTATTTACAGGCAACAGATATGCAATGACCAACCCTTTATAATGAGCTCCTAAAGAAGATTTTATAGGAAAATGAGGAGGTCGAAGAGAGAAAAGATCTATGGGTTCAATTAATATAGCTTTAATGCTTCTCGGCCTTTGAGGGGCTCAATGGAGAAGATTACAGATATTTTCCTGTATTAATTGATTTACATTAAATTTTTAAACTTGTTGGGAAGCTTTTGTTGACTTTAAGGCTCTGTGTCATCTTTGCAATAACTCTACTGATATTTTTGCAATAAATCCTTTGGCTGAATTAACTGCTCGGCTGTGATGAGGCCAATATCCTCTGTTCTGGTCATATCTCGGCCCTTTGTTGAATGCTTTGAGGCTACAGGTGGCTTTGGTAGCTGAGAGGAATCAATTAGCCTTTGATGTGGCAGTGGAGGCAACCTCTGTCTGATAAAAATTTGGTTTTGCCTTTAACTGTGTTTAATTTAATGGATTAGCCTTTTGATTATCGATCTTAGCCGTAATCCATCCAATTGGGGCAAACCATATTTAATTCTTCATTTCTGGTTTAGCCTGAATATTCATACTGATACTCTTTGTTTCTTTTAATCTTCATTGTGTCTTGTTGATGTGTAGTTATGCAGAGGCTTTATAATAGTATCATTGCTCATGATGCACTGATAAACTTTGATGGGAACCTTTGCAAAAATATTTCGTTTGATAAACAAAGGTCTAGAGAATCATCACTCTTAGCCTTCCATTTTCTTTTAAAATATTTGAAAAACCTTTAAAGGCCTGCACAAACCAACAAATAATTAAGAAATCCTGCATATTTGGGAAAAACTTCTTTGGAAGTTGTGGTTAAGTTGTAGCCATTGGATGAAAGCATCCAACGGTGGAGATTCGCTTGCGGGGGTCAGAAGGAGGTGGTTTGGAAGAACAGTGCATAGGAGTAAGTCCGGGCCATAGATCTGTTTTGATCGACGGTCAAGATCAATGGGGGCAATAATAATGTGAAGGGGTCACATATACTATGTAATGGCGGAAAATGTGAAGAAATACAAAGGAAAGGGGGAAAAAATCCCTTTGGTGGAAGAAAAAGGTTAAGAATTGAAATTGGGGTTTCGGAAATAACCTGGGCCGTCGGATGAGATTGGCCCAGGAGATCAATGGTGGAGATCACTCGTTGAAAGCTCTTGGTGAAGGCAGAGGGCGATGGTGTAATGGGAGATTAGATGTGAGCCAGCGTGATAAAACATAACACAAATGTGGAGAGGAGCCAGTGAGATAAAACATAACACAAATGTGGAAAGCAGTTTCGGGAGAGAAAACCGGCACTATCATGTGATGAAAAGGCAGGTAGGCGGTATTTCCTTTTCTAACGCGATATGCATTCCTGCCTGACACGTGGAATTTGAATACCACCCATTTCTCGTGATTTTGAAGGATTAAAAATTGTGCTGAAAGTTACGCGAGACTGCGCACCAGTCGTTAGATCTGGGTCATCAGATCAAACGGTGGAGAGTGAGCGCGATATCGACCAGATGCGCAGTAGATAAAAGGGAGGGTGGTTTTTTTCTGAACTGTTGGATCAAAGATTGGACGACTAAGATCAAGTCTAGAGGGAGGCAGGATCCATAGGGGTCAGGCCAGTCGGGGTTAATATGAGTCGTTGATCTACAGAGATCAATGGTTGAGACCTGCTCAGAAAACATTATAAAGTGGGGGTGTATTTTTTTAACAAGGTCAGGAGATGCAATCTGGACCGTCCGATTTGGACATGTGGATGGCCCAGATGCAATCGGAGCTTCTCGATCGGAGGAGGCAAAGTTTGAATGGGCGCGGGTGCGATTGACTATGGGTCGTCGATCTACAGATCAGATCGACGGTGGAGGATGGATCGGAAGGTGACCAATCGGAGGTGGTAAATAAAATATTCAACGTGCTAATGAAATCTTCCGATGTGATATTGCGCGGGCTGTTCGATTGGTCCAATGATCAACGGTGGAGAAGAGGTCCAACCAATGAATGGGGGGGACCCTTTATATATTAAAAAGGCGGAATTTTATTAAATACAAAGGTTTAATGGATTTGGGGCGGGATATATATGTGAGGTTAAGTGCCTGTCTACGGGGCCTGTGGCTATGTTGAAAAAGCAAAGGGACTGGGGTTTATATATGAAAGGGCCAATCGACATTGAGACAAGGTGAGGGCTTTTCAATCTACCCGTTCGGAAAATCTCCGATGCGAGATCGCGCGGATCATCGATCGGGAAAAAATCAACGGTTCTTCTTGGTAAAAACATTGTGCCGGCGCGTTTAGTTAAAAACATAAGAAAAAGGGGTTTTTTGAATATACAAAGGAAAAATATGATCGGACATGGTTTATATGAATTGTTAAGCGCCTGATTGTGGGCCTTTGGTTTTGTGAATGAAACAATGGATCAGGGCTCATATATAAAGGAGTTGATCGCATCGGAGGTTTTATAAAAAGCCAAAGACTTGTGCGCTCTAATTTGGTCCGATGCGATAAGCGCCTGATGGGTCTAGCGCCTGGTTCTAGGGCGTGGGCACATGTGGGAAAGTGGTTAGGACTTGGCCCAAAGGGGCTTAAGCCTATAGTCAAAAAAACTTATTTTTTATGAATTTTTCAAGGTTTTTTGATGGATTTGGGGGTTTTGGCAAGGTTCAAAAATGAGTTTTAAGCCTTGTAAAAGGATTTTCATGAAGGGGAAAGGGGAATAAATGAAAAAATAAAGGAATTTGACAGGGAGAAAAGGGAATAAAATGAAGGTTAGTTTTGAGTGGAGGCGGGGAAAAATGGGATTTTGCAGTAGTATTTTCTCTATGAAAATAGCAGAATTTCTGAGTTTAAAAGGGAAACAACAGTGAAGATTAAACAAAGGGCATGATGTATTCATAAGACTTCAAGAGATAATATTTTTTTGCAATAAAACTTGTTTCTTGAAGTCTTAAAAAAAATTATTTAGCCACCATTTGATATGAAAAATTTTATAGGTGGCTAACACTATGTAAACAGCTTTAGGCTCTTGATGACACGATTACTTTTGTCGGTGCACTAAGTTACTCTGAGCTTCTAAATGGCACAAAATCCCTCAGAATTTAGTTCTATCACTGAAAACACTCCTGCTATGTCCAATACACATCATACATCAAATATCAACTGATAAATTGCTCAAATTGAGCACTGCATTACCCAAATAGGCTATCCTCCATGGTTTGCCCAGGGCTGCCCAGAACTTCACATCAGCTTTTCCAGCTCTAGAAGTTCTCAAAATTTTTTGAAACTACTTCGATTGGTTCCAAAATGACTGAAATAGTCAAGATATATTTTTTTCCATCAAAAATAGCCTCCGGCTGCTCCGATTTCCCCTCAATCACTTATCGGCAGCCCCAGCACTAGGGTCAAGGAAAAATTCTCTGCTAAGTTTTAGACCTCTAAAAGTCTTTAACACTTGCTAAAAAATCTGTAAATAGATTCAGAATTATTTTTTCAGTCAAGAATGACCACTGGTTCATTGCAAATGGTCTCAAACAGCTCTTTCTAATCCCTGCACTGCTGCTGGAAAAAGCTGGCACTAATGACCCCTGGAACTTTACTGAATATTTTAGGCCTTTAAAGATTCTCTACAGGCTCTACAAACCATCTCATCAGATTTAGAACATCTTACATATCTAATTTATACTATTGGAACTCTGGAAAAGGACTCTAACTCCCCTGGTTAGGCCTCAAAATGAATTTGTCTCATGGTGGCCCTGATGGCTCCTTCATCTTCCCTGAAGAAAAATCCTCTGAAGATCACCTCTTTTCGCTCTAAAACCTATTCCAAACTCTCGATAAGGTCGAACAGACCCAAAATTGACTAAAATTTCATCCAACTTGGTTCAATAATGAGGAAGTTTTGACCTCCCAAAGAAAACTACCCAATGTCCCCCAAAAACCCCACTAAATCTTGAGGAACTGCTAGTTACAAACAAAATTTGATTAAATCCACCCAAAATGGCGTGCTCCTCCAGAATTTTCGGAATCGCCAACTTCAACATTAAATGTTGGGCGAGCATGTGACCGGTTGCGGGTTAACTGCCAAAAAAAACGGTTTTTGCTAACAAAAATTGATGGAATTAATGTTAATTCGGGTGGGGTCACATGTGAACCCACCACAATGGTTGGTTTAGCCGCGGTGAGAGTTTAACTCCTGGTCGCAGGCCATGGTCTTGTGGAGAGTCTTATGGGGTCAAGCTAGCCCTTAATTTTTTCTGCCGTATTGCAATTTAAACCATAAAATTGTATTGCGACCATAGTTATATAAAAAACAACGTGCAGTCTGCTCGGTCAGACCTGTGGGCTGGTAGCCAATCAACCCAGGGTCGAATACTGTGAAGTCACAAAAAATTTTCCGACCAAAATCTCATTTGGCCTAGAGCCACGTGGCAGCCTCCGGGCCTGTCATGTGGCAACTCTTGATTGGTCTGTCCTAAAAAAGTCAACCAATTCTCGAATCAAAGACTGCCACTTGTCAGAATTTGATATTTTCGAATGGAATATTCTAGGGAATATTTTGGGGAATATTCTGAGGAATATTTCTGGAATATTCCTTTGAATTTTCTTTTTTTAATTTTTCGAAATTACAAAATTCAAACTTGGTCAACTGAATTTTGAAATTTACTGGATATTTCAAACCTTCATAACTTTCACATACAACGTTGGTGTTGAGAACCGTTCACGGTGCTAGAATTGCAACAACGAGACATTTCCGGTCCTTCTAGTTGGAAAATATTCCGAGAAATTTGAATTTTGAGCTATCATTATGGTCCATGATCCAATTCTGATCATGATGCATGTTTTTATATCTGAATATTATGATCTGTGTCTTTCTAAAGTTTTGAAGAGCTGCACAATTTTAGGTAAAAAATTGCAGATTTGTACACAGGTTTGTCTCAGTAAAGTCGCGTATATACGCGGGTTAGTTTGATCAAAGTCATGTGCATAAAGGAAGAGTTTTGTTTTATTAAAGACTGATCAACCTGATTAGTGCTACTGTATCTCTGATGTTTGTAAATGATGTCTTCATGTTGATCTAGGTTGAATGATAATGTCTAAAGAAGATTTTGTTGAATGATGAATTTGAATTTGGCTAGATGATTGATTGAAAAGACTATTGATATTGCTAATTGTATGAGGGTTTTTTAAGCTAACAGTATATTTTTAGAATAACTCTCGTCAACTCTGTGGCTGATTCAAAATAGCAGGTTTTTAGTATATTAAGATCAATACACGGGTTGTTGAACAGAAAAATGTGTATACACATCGGTTACCTTCAGTGAATCTGTGTATACATTTTTGGCATATGAATTATCAGGTTTGAAGTTTATTCTGCCTATTGATGTAATACTATGAGTTCAATTATGTGTTCTGGTTACAGTGATCTCACTATTTTGGTTGATTTATGTAAGTTTTTGCTTCATAGTATGTACAAGTGTTGGGAAAAATACTGAGAGGGGGGCGGTGAATCAGTATTTAGAGCTTACTGATAATTTTAAATTTTTCTTTACTAAATTCCATGCGCGGCTTTAATGAACCCAACTCGCGTATACATGTGCATATACCAATAGAAACTTGTGTATACTGATATAATTTTATTGTTAGAAAAACTTTCAAAAACAATCTTTAACTCAGCTTATCAGTTATGCATCTGTTAGTTTAGCAGTAAATATGTGCATTACCAGAAGAATAAATCATCACACAAGAGAAACACACATGAACACCAAGATTTAAGGCGGAAACCCAATTTGGGAGAAAACCATCGTTGTTGTCGTCTTTGTGTTCCATATTTATTATATGGAAAACTGCTTACAATATTGTACCGATGCAGACTCACACCAATACACAGGCATCTACCTACAGAAGGTTGCAACCTTATCTCATTTTCCAACTGCAACTGGAAGGGAGCTACAACCCCCTGATCTTGTTTACTAGCCACTACTAGAAGGGAGCTTCAACCCCCTAATCAGAACATCGGTTTCTACTCGTAGGAAGCTTCTACTTCCACACTGAAGGCTTCAACCCTCAGAATCACTACAGACAAAGTTTCATCAATTTTCACACTGGATCACACAACTCCAACACAACCCTTCATAAATATCAACAACAATAAACTTCACCCAATATGCCAATTAGAATAGTGAGATCACTGTAATCAGGACATTGTAATAACTAGGTTTCAGAATTAGTATGCAGAATCAAATTCAACCCTAAACATTCATTATCTCAAAAAGCATATGCTAATTTTCTTTACTGAACCCGCATGTATACGCGCTTTCCTTCATATCAAACTGCGTATATATCTATGAATATTGATCTTCCAGAATATGGCTAGTCTCAAAACTAGATCTGAGGCTTTCAGTCAGATAACTTTTCAGTATTGCAGAACCCTTGATTAGTCAGACATCATTGAACATATTTACTCACTCATTGATCAGATATGTACATAATAAACTTAGCAACATATACAGCATTCAAGCAACCCAAATCTACATGAAGAATTCATTGACAAACAATAGAATTATAGCAGCAATGAACAAAAAAACCTCTGTAATAAGCTTCAGAAACCCTGACTTCCATACACGCCTTTTCAGAGACAAAGCCGCGTGTATACGTGCTTTTACCAAGAGAAACTAGCATATAGATCTTTAAATATTAACTTTCTAGAATGTATCATATCTATAGAACTTACCCAGATTTATTCACTTCACTTCAGCAAACATGCACCAGATCACAGATCTAATCATCTCTTCAATAGATTATGCAGGAACATAAGCATTTTAGGTCTAGAGATCTCGATCCATCATTTTATCCAAGGGTGCATCATAGATTCAGATTTATCAATAAAACAGAGTTCATCCCATGCAGATATACTTCAGAGAGAAGTATTTAGTGATAGCCCTTACATATTCACACGTTGCACTATGTTATTCTTCTCCTTATATAGATTTAGCCTTTACCAATACCACGAGTCAAAACCACACAATTGTCGATGGTATTCTTGGACGGAATCAAATAGATGACATAATTCTCAATCCTGCGGGATAATACCATGATAATTCCCCCTGCTATCATCTTTTTAGAGCTCAAAAGGCATACACGACTTGGATCGATCTTATCTGCGTGTATACGTGACTTGGCATGTACAAACCCGCGTATAGAATATGCAATATGAAAAGTAACCAATCTTCTGCTGGACATTACACATTTCTTCTGATATACTATTGAGCTTCTCCAAAAGACATATACTCCATATTTTACTAGAGATTTTACATCAAGGACAACAACATATTAAGACAAAAGAATCATATTTCCAACAACATGTTGTTATTTATTAGGATCCAGTGTAAAAATTTAGGAAATGTAGTCCACGGATGGTGATGAGGGTTGGAGCCTTTAGTAAGGAATTTGAAGCTTCCAGCTAGTAGTAGTTGGTGATCGGACCAAGGGGGTTGAAGCTCCTTTCCAGTGGTTGCTGGTAAACGAGATTAGGGGATTAGAGCTCCCTTCCAGTAGGAGTTGTAGAACAAGTGAAGGTTGGAGCCTTCAGCAAGTGGTTCCCTGTGTAGTGGAATGAGTCTGCACTAGTACATGAATGTAAGAAGTTTTTTATATTAATAATATTGAAGACTAAGATGACGGTAGTGGTGGTTTTCTCCCACATTGGGTTTCCATCTTAAATCCTAGGTTTCATGTGTGTTTCTTATGTGTGATGCTTTATTATGTTCATAATGCACATGTTTAGTTCTTATCAAATACCTGATGAATCTCTTACATTCTGGTTAATTTAAACAGACAAATAATTAGTTGTTTTCCAAGTTTACTAAGCATACACTAATTTTTTTTATAATAGTCGCATACATATGAGATTTGGGTTCGAAAAGAAAATCATTATTCTTGAGTTTTAAATATTGATTCACCCCCCCCCCCCTCTCCACCCACTCTCAGTTATTTTCCCAACAATATCTAGTTCTCCCATGTCTAAATGTTATTAAGTGGATATTGTAGGGTCTAGACACCAATAGTATGGCTTTGAACAACATCAATGGGAAACAACTTTCCTCTTATCAACCACATGACATTCACTTGTGTTGGAGAGGTAAATCCCCTCTACAGACAGAGGCGATCCCTACTAGCCCAGATCGGGCCTAGCAACAATCAGGTCACGTAGTGACGCAGGTTTCTAATTACAAAATGACAAAAATCGTAACGAATTTCCTACCTCAGATCCTACGCAGTAGTCGTCGAAGAAAGGATGACGCTTCCCGTTCCTTGCTTGGAAAATCACGATCCTTCCACTTGATGCATCCGAACACCTGCACACATACAAAGGATACAACGATACACAACGTAAAATCTAAATCTTGTAACCATACATCAGTCAGAGAGGATGTAATTCATTGCATCAAGAAAAAGACACATGAACGAAACCATAATCAAAGTCACTTACATTAAAATAACAAGGGAAAGATACAACCCAAAGCTCTGACACTTGATCTTCCTTCGGTGGGGCTAACAACGAAGCACGTCTTAATGAAGCCTGTCAAAAATGGGACAAAGCTCTCTCTCTTTGGCTTGGCTCTCAAAAGTTGTTTGCCTATAGTCTCCTTTCTACAAGTTCAGCTCTAGCTTGCTAAGGGAGAAGGCAAGCTTTTATAGATGGAGGAAGAGGAGTTGGGATCCCTACAATCATGGGATTGGCCCTATCTCTATGGAAGTTTCCATGATAGGTGGAAAACCACCTCCCATACATGGAGATCCGGAGCCAAACCATCCAACTCATTTTAGAGACTCGTTCAGGAGTTTGTTGAAATCAAACTTCCGCCATTTATTTTTTAAAAACATCCCTTATTAAGCTTAGCGTGAGTGAGACACTTGGATAGAGCGCCAGTTGGTGCGCCCTCTATGGTGTATTTCCCCCATTGGCATGAGGGCTGAACTGGCTAGTCGCGCCAGGGATAAAAGATTTGTTTTTAGGGTTTTTCAGAGGAAACTTTCTTCAGGGGAATGATTGTCTTTATCAAAGGGGATGCCATGAAAGAGGTTTCAGGTCACGGGAATAACCCTCCAATGTGCGGGATGGGGAATTGCAGGGACAGTGAAAAACTGTTGTGTAACAAATGCCCCCTAATGCATGAGGCCCGAGAGAGACAGAGGGGTGAAATGCTTTATGAGAATGTGCCCAACTGAAAACACTTCCATCGGAAAACCTGCGGAGACAGATACAACTGATATCTCAAATACATGATATGTGGTATGGGTGCAACCATCCATAATAGAGTATACAATAATCAGAACCAAAGGCATGGACACAACCATCCAGTAAATAAGGATAAACAAGTAGACTCAGGTATGGTCGCAGCCATCCAATCAAATGAGTCATGTAACCAATCATGATAATCCACAAAAATCCGCATCCTGGATTCCATCAGACAAAATCCAGTGTCTTGCGCTCCATCTCGACCCGAACGGAGTACAAGTTCAAGCATGTGAATAAGTGAGATGAAGTTGAACATGCAAGAACATCGTCTGATTACCAACTAATAATGAAAGTTGTTAACAGACGCAAGAGGTACCACCAATAATGAACATGGCCCTAAAGGTACTATGGGTACAATCCACAGAATGTGAATAGTGAGTTGGCGTCGAACACCCACAGAATCATCCAATCGAAGGCCTAATAATGAAAACCTTGCGTCGAATGAAAAGAACCTGCCATTGAGGCATGCAGGCTCCAAGGTACCTGAAGGGATTCTCTAGATCAGCTTCCTGGATAATGAGCTGAAGTTGACAAGAAGTGACCTTGATCGAAGGTGGGCCATAATGTTTCCCACATCATCGATGCAAGACAGAGGAACATAATGTTTGTGAATCAGGATCAGTAGAGAATCAGAGGGAGGTTGAAAACTGCAGAGGCCAACTTTTCTTGAACATATCGGTGGCACGACAATGGATTTGGCAGTATTTTACATCAAAGGATCTAAGGTCATAATGATGAGGCAAAGAGCAGATGAGCGGTCAAAAAGGATTACCCAAACCCATGGAGGCAAGCGGAAAACGAGATGAGATGTCCCCAACCCGACATGAATGCAGACAAGTGACATGTTCAAGAGCGACATACTGCCGACACGACGATGATACTGGTTCCATTTTCCCCCCACCATTTCTGGCGAGTACCCCAATTATTTTGGGAAACAAGCTTGAAAGGGATAGCATATGCTTGTGATATAAGTTTTTCCTTTGGACAAATCCAACCTAGTACATTTAACAAGCCCTAGGAAGGAGGAACTCGAGTAACGTCATTACGATGGAGTCCGATGTCATCAGGTTTTAATGAGTCTGACAAAGGAAGAACTTGGCATCTTTTCATGTTTAGAGAGTTTGAAAAGAAAGCAGAAAAGTAAAATCCAACAGTCACTTTTCGTAGATAGTTTCTCAGATCCAAAAAGGTAGAAAACTGTGTCTGAGAAAACCTCCTATTCGTGATAGGCTAGGGTATTCCTTTTTCGTAAATAATCTATCCCAGCCCAAAAAAGGGGTAAACGTATACTGGGTAGATTTCGTTTCGCAGCCAATTTAACGAGATCAAAACGACAAGGGACTTGGTAATATTTTCATTTTTAGAGAGTCAGAAAAGAGCTGAAATATGACTCCAGTAGTGACTTTTTTGTGTTTTTACCGAGTCCAAAAAAGTATAAAATACAACTCGTATTGTCGTCCCAGTCACGTGAAAACCTGTTGCTGCACAAAAAGCAAGCGTAAAACCCATTTTTCAACAAAATATGATAAAATATTGGAAAAATAAGCTTCAAAACCTAATTTGATTTTGAAAAGTCATAAATATGACCAAAATAGTAAAAACATATTTACTTTTACTTTTCACCTCTTGTGGAGAGCAACAGTGAGTTATTTTCCTACAATCTTGTGGTGGCGATTGTGGACGATCCGGTGCATCATTCTGAATCCCGTCTTTTTCAGGTAAGAGGCACTTCCATTAGCTATCTTTTAATCCATTTTTTATAGCATTCCATCTTGATTTTGGATCCCTAAGGGGGAACTTTTCAAATTTAGGGCTCACACAATTGGCGCAGATATGAGGCACGGACCCGCGCCAGTCGAGTTCTTTTTGTAAATGGGTCGTGCCAGCTGGTGCGACTGTCAGCAAAATAGTCATGCCAACCACACAACCTTATTTTCCGTTCAATTTTTACAAAAAATGAACCAACCAACTGGATTTTTGAATTCCCAAGGGATCTAATGATGTGTTTATGACCATTTTAATGCAGGTATAAAGCCACAATGGTGATCGAATGGAAAGAAAAGGAGCACAGTGAAGAAGACAAAATGGCAATGGGGAACGAGAAATGCATGAATGCTCTCCGGGATTGCGGTTTGAAGAAGTTCTTCTTGACACCTTGTCTTAGGGCACAACCTGAATTGTTGCAATACTTGATCAGTATCTGGGATGAGAATGAGGAGAATTTTAGGCTTCGAGATCAAGTGCTAGAGCTCGAAGTATCCGATGTTTACTTCATCACTGATTGTCCCGCAGAGGTCCAGTCCCGATCATGACAAGTACCAAGTCTTCTGGCGAAAAAAATGTCAATGGTTATGGAAAGAGTGTGCCCAGGGGCACAAACAGGATCAGGTAGCGGGAAGGTTGACATTCACACTGTTCCCGATTTAGCACTCAGAGTGGTGCTCCATACCATTACACGGGCTGCGGGGTCATAGGCGCCACATGAGGCTACCAAAACACAACTCCTCTTAGCGTCAGAATGTATGAACCCGACATTATTTTATTAGGCTACAGCCATAACCATGAATATCAAACAACAATTGACAAAGTGTAAAAAATCCAAACTGAAGCAGTTTGGGTACGGGTCAATCTTGGTATCATTCATCCTCGAACAGCTACCTATTTTCCAGGGCTAGGGGGCGATAGTCACGGATCCACCATTGAGAGAGCCACGGATGGCTCGATGGGCAGCATTGATGCCCAGAGCAGGAGGGGGCTAGCAAATTTCATGGCGGCTCGAGTTCTTCAGATGGCTTCGGCAACAATTGACTGTCGTAGAGGACTGGCCCTATACTAGTACTAACTTCACAGGAGACCCAGAACTTCCACTCCTGGAAGGAGAGGACTGGGATGAGGAGCTGGGTGAGACTCTTTTCGATTTTATGAATTTTATAATTTTTGGGTATACATGCAAGTTCTAACAATGGATCCTATATGTATGCAGATGTTGGCCTAGAGCGGCCCGCCGGGATGTTGCCGATCGCGCGGAGGACCCCTCTCGCCCATGACCCTCAAGGTGAGGGGGGCGAGGGGAACGAGCTACTCTAGAACTTAGAGGGAATCTCTCGTGGGATTCCTGATTATGCTCACCTAGCAGATGTCCCTATGGCTTATCAGAGGCACACCGTAGGGGTGCCTAGTCGCCTTCATCGCTTACTGAGGTGATTGGTGCGGGCAGTAACATGCTACCATGGGCACCATGCTGATTAGTTTCCTAGGCTTTTCATATGCATGTTTTTGAGAGACATGCTGTCTCCGGATATTATTAAAATAGACATGTATATTTTATGGATTTTATGTGATGCACACATACTGCAAACATTCGACATATATATATATATATATATATATATATATATATATATATATATATATATATATATATATATATATATATATATTTCTAGATGGATCTTTTCACATATGATGATGTTTTTTACAAGTTGCGTAAATGTCTGTCTAAAACCATGTTAGCTACTGCATCTGTTAACGTATTCATGTGTCTGGGTATATGTTGATATGTGATGTAATCAAAATTTCTTTCCAGTAAACGAATACGTAGATACAGTCTTAAAATGGATGGGTTCCTAACTGAATAATGACCATTGAGTTGTAACACTACAAGATGTGAGTCCAGATATACAAGTAATGCACAAATACCGAGGTTAACAGCCTCGTTCAACAATTCCAAAACGGCACTATATTCCGCGACATTATTTGTAGCATGCCCTAGACAAACACCTTGTAAATTCACTAACTCACCAGCAGGATTTTAGATTACCTAGGCTGTCGAAGACAGATTCCTGGTACTATGGGAGGCACCATCCGCGAAACCGACAAAGGGAGTAATAGACATATGCACAATCAGGAAGACCCAATCAGTAGAAAGACACTTACAAAGCACACCACACCACTCATGCACAAAAATCAAATCACTCACTTATGTACACACACCACACAAGAATAATTCAAGCGTAGTACTTCTTCAGGTACATCCCATTTCTGCGTTGCGCCAAAGGAATACTGTCATAATCGATTACCTCATAGGCCCCATTTTTCAATACACGCTTAACAATATACGGCCCATGCCACATGGGCTGGAATTTGCCCACCCCAAGCTTATCATATGCTTGATCATACAAGAGGATGAGGTCCCCTTCTGTAAAAGAACGTGGAGAAACCATTTGATCGAAATGGGATTTAACCCGCTTTTTTTGTGCCTCGATAACCAAAGCAGCCAAGCGGCGAGTTTCGTCCAATCGTTCCAGATACAGGAGATTCCCTTCCTCCGGAGAATTTTTGGGCAGTAATTCCACAGCCAACTTCAGCGAAGGGATCTCACATTCAACCGGAAGAGTTATTTCTAGACCATACACCAACTGGAAGGGTGTGAATCCAGTCGCACTCTTTACTAACGTTTGGTAGGCCCAGAGAGCTAAGAACAATTGGAGATGCCAGTTGGATTTATGAATACCAATTGTTCGTTGAAGCATCGTGACAAGTACTTTGTTCACGGCCTCAACCTAGCCATTCGCCTGAGGGCAATATGGCGTTGAGATGTCATGATGCAAGCCCAACTTTGATGTCAGCTCTGCCATCATGTAATCCCGAAAATGAGTGCCATGATTGGTGACAATGGCTTGAGGAACTCTGAAACACGTAATCACATGGTTGAAAATGAATTGAGCGGTTGTCTTACCGTCGACAGCTAATGTAGGCATCGCCTCGGCCCACTTGGTGAAGTAGTCCATGGCAACGATTATATAAGCATGCCCCCCGGCCGAGTGAGGGTTACATGTCATAAAATCAATGCCCCATTTGGCGAAAGGGCCTACGGTAATGACAGGATGTAAAGGAAGGGGTGGTGCACGCATCTTGCATTGAAAGATCTGGCACGCATGACACTTTCGAAATGCAACAATACAGTATTTGAATATAGATGGCCAGAAGTAACCCGCACGCAGAATCTTCTGGGTGGTAGCATAACCAGACATTTGACCGCCACAAGCGCCACTATGACAGTCATTCAGGACTTTCTCAGCCTCTTCCAAGGTCAAACATCGGCGGAGCATAGAATCGACTCCGACACGATATAAGGTATCTCCGACAATGCAATATCGTTGTGATTGATGTCAAACGCAATGTCAAGCATCCTTTGTCAACTAGAAACGGAAAGTGGATGTCTAAAGGTATACGATGATGTCACCGGACCATGGATCGTGAGTGCTAATTAGAAAGAGTTTCATCCAGGATATGGTCCTCGGATTGAGATGGAACATAGTCGGTAGGGAGAGAGAAGATAAGGTCAGCAAAAACCAGTGACTTCTCCGATTTGGTGGTAGTGAACTCCAAATCGAACTCCTAAAGAATCACAATCCATTTGGAGTACTTTCCCCCAAGCAATTGTCGAGACAAGATGTAAGTCATGGGGTTGCAGTCGGAAATCACGGTTACCATGCACAACAGGATGTAACGGCGAAACCGCTGAACGACCTAGATCGTGACAAGCACCAAATTCTCCACGTGAGCATAACGTGTTTCAGTATCGACGAGATTCGAAGATAGATAATAAACTACATGTTCATTTCTATCATCGTCATCCAGTAACAGAACCATGGCAATTGTGCTAAATGCGACAGCCAAGTAGAGGTTAAAATCATGATGGTAGATGGGAGGATGTATTAATAGAGTGTTGACAAGCAAAATTTTAAGTTTATCGAAGGATTGCTGAGCAATATCATCCCAATGGAAGGGAACACCCTGCTTTAGAAGTCACGTAAACCCTTTGGCCACTTTTGCATAGTTCGAGATAAAGCCACGTAAGAAATTCACTTTCCCCTGAAGACTTTGAAGTTGATACAATGAGGATGGGGATGGGAGATTAACAATAGCCTCGACCTTGAGGGGGTCAAGGAAAATTATGTCTTTAGAGACAATGAATCCCAAAAGACGACTAGAATCAACGCAGAAGATGCACTTGTGAGGATTAAGCCTGATGTTGTAACACCTGTAGCGGAGAAAAATCTGGCGGAGGTGTTCAGGATGGTCTTCACACTGAACTGAATGAGCCGGAAGGTCATCCAGATACGGCTGAAAAATGTGATGTATGTCATGAAAAGCGTAGGAAATAGCACACTGGAAGGTATCCCCAGCATTTTTTAAGCCGAACAGGAGCTTCTTCTAAGAAAATGTACCCCACGGACAGATGAAGGCGGTCTTATGTTGATCAGTGAGTAAAATATTAATTTTATTGTAGCCTGAGAAGTCATCCATAAGGGAATAGATCTCACTCCCTGCACAGTCATCGATGATCTGATCTATAAAGGGAGTGGGATAGTTGTCCTTAGGACAAGCCCGATTGATGTCTCAGTAGTCAACACAGACCCGAATTTTTCCATGCTTCTTATCTACAAGGACAATATTGGAAACCCATTATGTGAGGGGATTGGGATATATGAAGCCCGTGTTAAGAAGTTTCTCAACTTTTGCCTTTATAGCTGCGGCCTTTCGAGGATGCACCAGGCGCAGACGCTGATGCACTGGCTTTGCACTAGGATAGGTGGGAATTTCGTGCACGACTATACTAGGATCAATCCTAGGCATCTCTTCATAGGACCATGCGAAAACATCTCGGAATTCACGAAAAAGGCTAGTGTATACTTGAATCTCTTTGGGAGAACAAGTAACTCCCACGTGATTGTTCTCAAAAACCCCGGTTTAACAGAGATTTCGATAGGAATTGTTTGGGTGATATTACTCAGATTACCTTTCGAAAGAACCTCATGAGTCAATATTGGCGTTTGGAAAGGTGGAGAGGGAACCTAAGATGCAAAGCGCTCGAGACAATTAGACATTGCCCCCAGGCCGGGCATGAACGAGTAATGATGATGTCCATCGCTCCACGACAGATCTTCAAGAGACATCACCTCAACAATAGCTTCGTCAGACAGAAAGACTTCTCTCAATGGATCGGGCCAATCTGCATTGCCGAGCCAAGGGAATTAAGAATAAACATCCAGAGCGATGCTCAAAGGAGCATTTTCAGTAGGAGGAGGATCTGATGCAGCAACGATTTCGAAATAATTGATTTCAACTAGAGTCAGAGGCATCGATTCTCCAAAAGATGTCACATGTTCAGAAGAAGGGATGATCCATGGGTCATCTGACCTAGAGATCATGTTGACTTGAATAGTGTTCGGTGGTGGTGCAGGAAAAATACCCGTGAGAACGGTGTCCTTGAAAAGACCAGGTCCCACACTGTCAGGGGGATTGGGAATTTGATCCATGTATGGCACATTGTTCTCGGAGGATGAGGTGAAGAAAGACAACTGATCGACAGTGATAATCTTTCCCTCATGTGGAAACTTCAAAAGTCGAAAGAGGGTGGACGGAACGCATAACATGGCGTGGGTCCACCTGTGACCAAGTAGAAGATTATAGTTGAGCTTAGCATCAACAAATTCCACTTCAACGTTGACTGTCTTACCTTGTAATGTGATCAGTAAACTCACAAGAACACCCAAGGGTTTTGATTCCCTACCATCAAATTCCTCAAGGGCATTGGGAGATGAAGTAAGAGCTGGAGAGCCAATGGCCTTCCAGCAGGCAGATGACATAACATAGGTAGAGGCACCTTCGTCCTCAACAGCTCTATGAATTTTGAGGCCATTGATGCTGACTTGTATAACAAGGGCGATTTTATGTGTAATTCGGGGGATAAAATTCTCTAGATCGAAGGTGAGAAGACTAGAATCGGCAGGATCGATTTCACCGATTGCGGATAACAGAGCTTTCCGTTGTGATGGGAAACTTTGAAGCACTTCCAACGCAGACATTGTGGAAGGCGCCTATGCAAAATCCTCAACAATGTTGTAATGCTGAGCGGCATAGGCATTTGTATTATAGGAAGACTTCTGAAGAACACCTTTGGAAGGTGGCCTTACAATGGGTTCAGCACTGGGCTTCTCAATTTCTAAAGGACTAGAGAAAGGTGGGGGAGGCGGGCCATCAATGACTTCCTTCCCAGCTGCCTGGCATGATCTGACATAATCCTTTGAATGAGTGGCAATCGAAACAGGTGTAGCACCATTCATCATGAAAACTTAGGACCCAAATGGCGCAGATGGTGAAGGTTGCTCGACCATCTGGGTCTGCTGAGATGGAAAAGGTTCCTTAAGAACTGCCAGAGTCTCCTTAGAGCCTTTAAGAATTTTACTAACCTCGGATCGTCGGGGAAAATATTTGGTGTAGTGGTCTCCAACACAGATCAAGAAAGGGTACTTCGGTTTTCGTTGCGAACCATCATTAGCACGTGGTTTGGAGGATTCTAGTTTTGAGGCATCGGATTTGGATTTGCCTTTTCCCTTCTTCTTTCCTTTGGAATTATTTTCCGCAGGATTGGCCTGAACGGCATTGACCTCCGTGGTCTTACCAGAATCTGGGGTGGCAGGAGGAGCAGAATTATTGGAAGAATTCAACTTCTACTTCCCATTAGAGGACTTACGAGGAGTCTGAGACACGGAACCAATAACACTGTAAACCGATGGGGTAGGTGGTGCTTTAGAGGTCCCTGGTTGCAGGGCATCAGTCAAGATATCATATAACGTGCCAGACTGAGAGTACACCAAATCAAGGTACTGGGCACGAGCGATGGCTTGTTTCTCGGTTACACATGCCCCCATAGCAATGTCTTGAGCGATCTTGTTAACAAAGGAGGTAGTGAACCAGTGAGTTAGAAGTTGATCATGAATATCAAACTTGATCAGACAATGACGACGTCTCCACTCATGAATATGATCTGATATATGAGTGGCTTTATCGTGCTTCATAGATGTCAGGAGATGCGTCCCAGCTTCATAACGAACCGGTAACTGGAAATGTGTCAAGAAAGCCATAGCTAGAGTATTAAAGTCTTGAAAAATACCGTGGGGTAGTTCTATATACCACTTAGCAGTAGCACCGGTAAGAGTGCGCTCAAAAAGGCGTAGACGAATTGAGTCGTCCACCCAAGAGTTCGAAGAACACTAGAGATCGTAGGTCATGACATGTGCTTAGGGGTCTTCTCTAGCTTTACCCTCAAACTTGGGACAGTCACTAGGTACCTTGGTTGGAACCAGAGGCCAATATGGATTATGGAGAATCGGATCATTGGTCAATTTAGATACATCCGACAATTCCAACGTGGCGAGGAAAGGCAACTGAGGATTAAAAGGCATGCCAGGTCCTCGATAAGGACCTATACCTGTACTCCAACCTGGTTGAGCATAATTCTACCCCCATTGGTTCTGTCCTGGAGGATTTCGACCATAGGGGGTATAAGCCGTATAATTGGGTTGATACGGTTGTTGATAACCAAGGTATGGGGATTGATAACTAGGGTACTAACCCTGATTATATGTAGGCCACGTTTGAGCAGTGTATGGATTTGACTACGGATTATAAGTATAGCCTAGATGTTGAAGGTAATAACTAGAACCTTGGGGCGGGTTGTACACCAGTCAAGACTGACCTTGAAGGTAATAACCGCCTTGGGGTCGAGCGGGCTACTGGTAATTGGGGCCTTGCTGAGCCTAATAAGTTGGGTGCACAGGCAGATTCAGATGTGGCACAGAATAGATCGGCTGTTGAGCAGGGTTAACTAGATGTGCAGGTTGTCCTGGTTGAATAAGTTGACCTGGCTGTGTAGGTCAGCCCAGTTGAACAGGTTGGCCTGGGTGAACAGGTTGTCCTGGTTGAACAGGTTGACCTGGCTGATGAAGGACACCAGGCTACCCCAGCTGAGCCGGTTGGCCTGATGGCGGGAGAGGACCAGGTTGTGCCTGATAACCAGGTTGACCTATGACAGGACCATAATATGGCCCTGGCTATGCAACATTCGGACCAATGGGAAACTGAGGTTGTTGAGGTTGCATCATAGGTTGAGAAGGATGGATTTCCCCCCAGGACCAAACAATGGTCCGGGTTGATACCCCGGTTGGCCTATCGGTCCTTGAGGTTTCCCTGGCTGGACCACTGAGTGAGGCTGTAGAGGTTGACCTTGATGGTTGTAGGACTGCCCTTGCGGACCGTACAACAACCCCTGCTGGCCCGAAGGTTGGCCCTATAAGGGTTGTCCTTGCGGGTCGTACAGATAACCAGGTTGGCCCAAAGGTTGACCCTGGAAGGGTTGTCCTTGCGTGTTAGAGGGTTGCCCGGCCTAGGCAGATAGAAAACCGTTGACATACTGATAAGCCTCAGGAGCATGAAAACGAAGGGGGTTTCCCTTCTCATCATATTGATAAGGAAATACGTAGATCGGGGTACCATCCAGTCCATAGTGGGAAAAGTAAGGACGGTTGGGATCTTGAGAGGACTAACCAACCTTGGAGTTTGACGATTGTAAAGACAATCAATACTCCTTGGGAGAAATATTCTTTGGAATAGCAGAAGCTATGTAAATGTCTTCAGGAACTGACAAGGTCCTGGTTGAATGAGTAGTGACAGCGGGCGTAGACACAGCTACGCAAACATTAGGCCTAACAGGTACTGACGTGACGAAAGGAGATGTTGTGAGAGGTGTCGATGGTGACATCCCTAACGAAGGAATAACTAGCCTCGTGGATGGAGTCGATATCCCCATAGAGGCCACAGCAGCCATGACCTGACTTAAGGACCTATATCCCACTGGAAGCGAAGGACCAAGTGAAGACATGATAGAAGACTCAGGGATGTTTTCTGGAAAAAGCTGGTAATCTTCACCAGATGTAGGAATTTCCTCACTAGGAGAAGGACTAGGTGATTCCATATCTGACCTTACTGCAAGATATTCTAAAAGACGGCAAAGACTAGGAGGTATAATGGCAGCTAAGAAAGGCAATCCCAATGTAAAAGGAGGGAAGTGTTCCCCTACTCCAAATCCAAACCAAGCGTTGAACAAGGGCCAATTGAATTCAACTGTTCCACCAAAGAGAAGCTCAAATATAACCGGTCCCCCGTCGGGAAACTCGGATACAATAGGGTGCTGATGTTCAGCAGAGGACTGAGAGACCTCTGATGAATCGTCTGTGTAAGGACTACCAGTAGACAAAAATAAGGGTTCCGCCACTGTGACAGTAACGAAAAGAGGAAGAGATAAAAACAAAGACACATGGGAAAAACCAAGGCAAACAATCAAGCGGCCGAAAAACAATCTCTAAAAGGGCGTGTGATCATAGGTGATTAGTTTTACCACATTGAAACTAGAAAATTTTACTGTTTCATTTTTTAAGAGTCTAGAAACAAGTAAAAGATGACTCTATCTCTTTCAATTTGGAAACAAGCGTGAAAGGACAAGCGCTTGATGATCTTTTCAAATTTAATGAGTCATAAAATATCAAAATGACTGCTCTGATAATCTAGGCAGACGGGTGTATCAAATATCCGTGAACTGCCATATACACCTTGGTTAGAAAATGAAAGAGAAATCAACCAAGGACTTGACGTACGTGTAGGTAATCTCCTCGAATGCTGTGTCCGGTGTATCACGGGTATAAGGCGGCAAACTCGGCTTCCTACGGATAAAAGGATAGCGACCCAGTGGGGTCTCCCTTTATATAGGCGATGGTACGGGGAGCACAAGTCCGTACTAGTGTTATCTAAAGCCAGATGGCGAACGACAGCTACTAGGTTTAATGATGCCGGAACACGTCACTAGCCTAGACATCTAGATATTTCGTTAATGTTTCAATGTTGCCTTAAGGTAAATTGAATAAATTTTAGAGTTGATCTTTGAATTATGTTTCAATTTCAGGCCCTATCGAATGTTGTATCTCAAAAATCCTTTAAATGCACACTACATGCCACAATATATCACTTTGTTCGATGAAGAGCTGACTACGGGAAGGTTGAGGGATTTTCAAATAACAAAAAAATGATCAAAAAACATCCACTACTGTCTCTAATGCATGATAATGAAACTAAAAACTTTTATTTTAGAGTTATATAACACTAATAATGCGGAAAAGCTTTCAATTTTCACTAACTAATCAAAATGCAAAAAGATTTGTTTTTGTATTTTTCAATGTTTTAGAGAAAATGCACCAAATGAAATGAAAAACTAATGAAGAAACCAATTCTAGAAATGATAGTGAAAGAGTCGAAACAAGCAAGTTCACTCAATGCAAAAACACACAATCAGAACTCAAACTGATGGAGAAATCCCTCAAATCGAAGAAGAATCTAAAAAAGAACTCATACAAACCGTGTAATCTAGGCTCGAAATGAGACAAAGTGAAACTTGAATGAAAAAGATAGCAATCACTCAAGGAATGAGATGATACAATGGAATCCAATGAAACGAATGCAAAGAAGCAAAAACGAAATTGACTGGAAAAACAAGGACCAAAAACTCCCACGGGAGGCTCAGCACACTATAGCACCTAGAAGCCCTAGGGCTAGAATGAAAAATTGATGGTAGAGGAAAAACAACTAGAGGATAGGGGCCAAAAACAGTCAACAAAGACTTCAAGGCACTCAGACAGTCGGAAAAATGACACCTTAACCAAAAATCAGACTCAGAGGGCTCAAAAACAAGCAAACCCTAACACCAAACAGGGTTAGCGCGACTGTTTGGTTGTATCTTGCGCCAAAGCAGTGTTGGCGCGGGGGCCTAACTAGCAACAAGCGCCAGTTGGCACAACTGTCAGGCTATAAACCGTGCCAATCGAGTTTACTATGGGAAGAAATGAAGAAAGAGAAAACAAAGAGTAGATCAGGTCTTATGGGGTCTGAATAGGGGTTTTACACCAAAAGGAGGCAAACCAAAAGAGAAAAACAATCAAACAAAAGCCAAAACAACTAAAAGAGACAAGACTAACTCCAACTAAGTCCCCAGCGGAGTCGCCAGTTTGTTGGAGAGGTAAATCCTCTCTGTGGATAGAGGCAATCCCTACTAACCCAGATTGGGTCTAGCAACAATCAGGGCACGCAGTGATGCAGGTTTCTGATTACAAAATCACAAAAATCATAACGAATTTCCTACCTCAGATCCTACGTAGTAGTCTTCGAAGAAAGGATGGCGCTTCCCGTTCCTCGCTTGGCAGATCACGATCCTTCCGCTTGACGCATCCAAAAACCTGCACACATGTAAAGGATACAACGATACACAACATAAAATCTAAATCTTGTAACCATACATCAGTCAAAGAGGATGTAATTCATTGCATCAAGAAAAAGACACATGAACGAAACCATAATCAAAGTTGCTTATCATTAAAATAAAAAAGGAAAGATACAACCCAAAGCTCTGATGCTTGACCTTCCTTCGGCGGGGCTGACAGCGGAGCACGACTCAACGTAGCCTGTCGGAAATGGGACAAAGCTCTCTCTCTTTGGCTTGGCTCTCAAAATTTGTCTGGCTATAGTCTCCTTGCTACAAGTTCAGCTCTAGCTTGCTAAGGGAGAATGCAAGCTTTTCTATGTGGAGGAAGAGGAGTTGGGATCCCTACAATCATGGGATTGGCCCTATCTCTAAGGAAGCTTCCATGATAGGTGGAAAAACACCTCCCATACATGGAGATCCGAAACCAAACCACCCAACTCATTTTAGAGACTCGTTTAGGAGTTTGTTGAAATCAAACTTCCGCCATTTACTTTTAAAAAACATCCCTTATTAATCTTGGCGTGAGTGAGACACCGGGACTGAGCACCAGTTGGCGCGCCCTCTATGGTGGATTTCCCCCATTGGCGCGAGGGTTGAACTAGCTAGTTGCGCCAAGGCTAAAAGATATATTTTTAGGGTTTTTTAGAGGAAACTTTCTTCAAGGGAATGCTTGTCTTTATCAAAGGGGATGCCATGAAAGTGGTTTCAGGTCATGTCACTGCTCACAGGTCACGGGAATAACCCTCCAATGTGCGGGACGGGGAATTGCAAGGACGGTGACAAAATGTTGTGTAACAACTTGATTTACCACTTTCCTAAGTCTAATAAAAACTTATATTTTCAATTCTATTCAGTTTGGAGTTATCTTAATACTAAAGAGGTGATAAAGTCATGGTGGAAAGAACTAGCCAAATTTTGCAAGAAGCCACGAAGTACTTACAGAAACTAAGTGTCACAAAATGTTGTACTAGTACTTAATGACTATGTGTTGCTGACTTCATGGATAGAGGAATAATGAATCCTTACCCAAAGGATGGTTCTGCGTGTTTTACCCAATCATCATGGAAGGGAAGATATTCAATTGGTCACATCTAATGTCTCAACAATTGCAAGTTGACTTGAATAAGGAGAAAAAACCACTTAAAGGAAAGAAACCATAGTTTTACATGTTTGGCTATTTACTTGATGGAATATGTGCGCGCTATGAATTCCTTATTCTTAAATGGAATTGGACCCCAAGAGACCTCCCTGTCCATGAATATTGCAAACATATGTCAGAGTATAGTTATAGGGGGAATGTATAACAAACTTGTTGATAATTTCTTCAAGGTTTTGTAGTGGCTAATATTTGGGGAAGAAACTCCTTGCATGTCCCATGAGGCAATGAAGAGAATGGAAGAAGTAGCATATTGGTTTTCCTCACCTAATGGCACATACCTCAGAGTATTCGGTTCACATAGACCTCCACTTGTTTTGTCGAGATATGTGATAAATAAGGTGGTCATGTAGGAGGTTTCTTATCACCGTAGCACATGTCTTTCTCAATAGTTGCAAAAGAAGAAAAAGGCACCTTGTCTTTTCTTCCCTCTATAGGTGGGATCCTATGTGCTCAAGAGCTTAAAGGCCATAGAAGTAGAAGTAGAACAACTCAATAACCTTAAGCTTGGTAAGATGAGCTTCCACATGTACCATTCCATAGGAGTGTGAAAATGACACTATTCTAAGTTTCATTTTTCCTACGCCCGTCAGTCTTATTCTAGATTAGAGGAAGAGGAGATAAATAACTTCTATATTTCTTCCTGGCCGCATGGACGAGGCAAAGAGGTATTTCCTTCCAATGCAATACCTGAGGAGAGTGTTACCTAGGAAGGAAAGTAGCAGAAATTTCCCACCCCAATTAGTATCAAATATAAGAGGAAGGGTGTGCGTAATATATAAGTGAAGAATAGCACAATTTCAAAGAAGATCCTATTATCCTGAGAGGATTCATTGTAGTGGAGAAGAGGAGAAATCAATCAAAAGAACTAAAAATAAAGTATCATGAAGAAGATAAAAGTAAGGAGGAATAACAAAATCAAGAGGAGGAACAAATGCAGAAGGAAAAGAAAGAGAGGAAGGAAAGAGAATATATGTAGGCAAAGGAAGAAAGGAGAAATAAGGTAGAAGAAGGAGAAAGACAAAAATAGCTTGAATACGAACAACAAAAACAATTGGAAAATGAGGAAAATAGGAAAAAGGAGGATGAATAATTTGTACGAGAAATTGAGGAGTAGATGTAGACCTAAGACATGGATATTGAGCGGGAGGAGGAAAATCAAGAGGTCGACATTGTGCCCATCACGGAAAAATTTAGTAGTTAGCCTTCACCTCCTCTTACAAGTGGCCACATCTCATTCAATGAAATGGGATTATCTCCTCCAAATGAAGATATGGTCATGAATATTTCCAACCTGACCTTTGATCAACTGAAGATCATAATCATACATGAAACACAGAATTATTCTCCTAATAACCTAGTTCATCACACTTCCATCCATACATTGAGGTGATTGTGACCCACACCATGAGAAATATAAAGACGGTTGGAGCAACAAATTTGGAGCTACAAAAGTTAATAAATATTTATTGATGGAGGAGAATAAGAAACTTGTAAAATATCTAGCTACTGCAAGACAACAAATTGATTATCTCCAAGTTGGGAACCAAAGATTGTATTCCATTTATTCTCACTTGAAGGAGCTAAAAGCAACGATATATAATGAAATCCAATCATTAGGAGACTCCATGAGACAACTATATGAAGAGATGACCGCTATGCATAAGGCGGTGGTGCCTTTTCTTGACACGCAAAAGAGATCGTGGGAAAATATTAAAGTTTTGAAGGTGATTGATGCAGTTATCAACGTGATCTAGGAATGGGGAACCAAGCAAAAGAAGGCACCATCAGAATTAACCAAAAATATAATATAGGAGGAAGAATTGGAAAAATTTGAGGTTAGAATACTTTTACAAAGTAACAAGTAGGTTGGTACATATGTGGCCAACATTATAACTTCCTATGCAAGGTTGTATCATAGTTTGGTCACCTTGGTCAAAGCACACAAGGTTTATTTTGTTGGAGCATTTGTAGAGACAAAGGGCATACATTTTATCAAGCAGGAAATCCAAGAATGCTTAAACAAATTGAAGCAAGTTACTACCAAAG
This sequence comes from Pinus albicaulis, assembly GCA_034641835.2. Lineage (NCBI taxonomy): Eukaryota > Viridiplantae > Streptophyta > Pinopsida > Pinales > Pinaceae > Pinus > Pinus albicaulis. The sequence goes on from CM076584.1 coordinate 958,839,273, forward strand.
ATAAATAAAAAATTGCAAGGAATAATATGGAGTTCTATGTAGTTGTACATGCTCAAGTAAACATGAAGTTTTTATTATTATGGAATGAATCTCAATTTGGTTCCAAAACTATATACCTAGATTCTATGCAGGCAAGAGTCCAATATAAGCCAAATATTCCATCCAAGTTTGAGGACATAGAAAAACAATATAAATCTTGGTACCAATATGTTACACCAGAGTGACAACTGGAAGCTTCTGGCCTAGAGTTTCCTAAAACTCAATCATGATGTATAGCATTTGTCTTGGTAGGATCTAGCCCATTTTGTCTTATGTGGGGAGTTTTGTCTTATTGTATTTAGAAATATTAAAATTGTAAATGTAAGTGGAAGTCCAAGAGTCAAGTCTGGAATATGAAGAGTCATTAGTTTGAATAAGGGAAAAAGAGGTATAAAAGTCATGAGGGAAACTCGAAGGTAACAAAGGGAGATGAAAGATCATCCCATTTTTTATAAAAAAACTCTCATAAATCAAACAAAGAGTTGGGAACTTGAGATTGGTATGCTTGGCTTCTCTAGTATAGTATAGGAGTGAGTGTCATTCTTTGGAGTTGCAAGTCACGTGGCTTCACATTTGACTGTTGGGGCTAGTGTTATATCATTTTAATTATATACGTGGAACTTTAACTTATTGATAAGAATCTCTTAGAGCCGGCACACTTTCATGCATATGTTGTGGATGTTGTAAGACTACTCTTTGTATGTTTGTGGTATATGTTATTTCATTTATGCTAATGTCAATGAACTATTTTAATAACCTTAGTACGTATCTTGTTGGATGTGTGTTTTATATTCTATCATGATCATTATTGTCTTCTAAACTACTTTGCAGGCTAAATAATTATTCTTTCATTCACTCGTGTCTCTCTTTTGGAATAGTACTATTACTTGTATTCTAGAGGATCGCTCCTTTTCCTTTTGTGTGAAAGAACCTTTTATGAAATAAAATTGATAACTCACAAAGTTCACACACTTTCCATCACCAAAGATATGTGTATGCCTTCCCATGTCTTTATTGTAGCCATTCACATCTTTAAGATCACACTTACGACAACCGGTTGTATTTCCAATTGGGGCTCCTATTCCAAATGATTTGAATTCTAATTCGAACTTCATATCAAGGATATCCCCTTGGTTGACAGTTTCCAACACCATCAATAGAACTAGAGCTCCCACACAAAGGGCTTATGAGAAACACCCCCCCATAAAGGGACATGGCCCTAGGTGACCAAAAAGAACCAGAATCCCAACACCAAGAATAATTAAACTAGAAAGACAACCCCTCACCCCAAAACCAACCCCAACATTTCCCCTCATTGTGCAACTCCCTTTCCAAGAGACAGTGATGAAATTACAAAGAGGGAATTTTAAAAATATGAGAGGCATGAGCTCTTTAGGTCAAAATACATTACCCTTGTCTCCACAATTCACACTAGATAACCATAAAGATTTTTCTAGGAAAGAGAAACCACCAGAAGACCAAGGAGCTGAGAACCAATACTTCAATATCTTGAAATTCTATATGACACGAACATACACTGGAATCACAATTGAAGGCACAAATGATAGATTTATGTAAACATTGACTTTGGACTGCTCATAGATGATATCAACGACACTACTCCTAGGTCATGAAGGAAGCCTCATGCTTCCCAAGCCAAATCCAATCGTTCGACCACTATAAAGAACCAACCTTCGTTCATGAATGGACCTGTTAGGAATTTGTAATTTTAGCAGATTGGCAAGACTAAAGCTGCAGAGACAACATTATGAACCACTTTGGGATTCCAGGATCTAGCCCTCCTGAATCTAGAGAGGGATCTCTCTATAAGTGCAAAGATTGATTTATCTTTTAAGGTCTTTGGTATGATATTAGGCTAGTTATGAAGAACAAGGGTTTTTGTTTAGTTTTGGATGGTTGATCATGATTTTTAATTGAGTGGAAAGTCCTAAAATGAAAGAGTTTCAAAGGGGTGAAGATGTGAGAAATCAGAACAAGGTTTGGCTAATAGGATAGATATGAAACTAAACTTAGTCCATTGGGCTATGGAGTCATAAAAGGTTTTAATTGTGCAACAATTTCAAGAGTGGTCCAAGGGGCAAGTCATCTATATCAAAGGATCTTTTTAGATTAAATGATGGAATGGAACATTAAAAGTGTTGAAAAGGTGAAAAAAGTCAATAATTTCAACGATGATTTGTCAACTTTGCAAACAAGAAAAGCCTTTTAAGCAACTGTTTGAAACCAACCATAGGATAGGGCTAACCATAAACTTCTTTGGACAAGCTTGTATTAAAGCTAACTTAACAGACAAACAATCAAGTAATCCACATGACTACTTTCAGAAGGGATGAAAACAAATAAGAAAACAAAGTGCAGCTTAAGATCAAGCAAGATACATCAAAATCTAAACCTGCTTTCAGCATACTCTTAGGGAAACTTTTGAAACTACCTTTGGAGATAGAAACTAGAAGACAGGGCAAACCATAAACTTTTCGAGTCTAACTCTACTCAGCATATAATGAAAATATCATTCAAGAACTTCCTTTCAAGCTTTGCACATCAAGACAGGGAGAAACCAACATTCCTTGATAATGTTTACACTTAACTTAAGTCATTCTTAAACACACAATTTGGAGGAAAACATAGGGATAAAGCTTATCAGTGAGAGTAGGGTACTTTTGATAGTAAATCCTAGCTCTATATTTGCTATTCTTTATCAGAGAATAAGTGAACAAAATGGCATACATGAAAGGAAAACAATAACACAGTAAGAAGTACTTCACCAATGATATAGACCAGGATCCCAAGAATCAGCTTGTGTATTGATTTCAATCCAGTTACATACTTCAAGTCTAATGTTTCAGTACAACAATCATCATCTCTTCTTAGCCTAACTTATTTGATCACAAACAGAGCTTCAAGAGCCTCTGAACACTATTTACATGTAGAAAGTTTCTAGCACAAGTATTATATCAAAGTTCAGCAACCAAACCTTTACAATGTGCTCCTCAAGAAGATTTTATAGGAAAATGAGGAGGTGGAAATATTTCTAGGGTTCAAGGATCATAAATTCTACAGTTAATGCAATTCTCTACCTTGAAAACCATGCAAGGCATAAGGCAAGAATACATTCGAACTATATCTCTATTTCATAACTCTATTGTGTTTTCGAGGCTTAGTGGATTAAAAGATTTGACTTTAAGGCTATTTCTTATCCTTGTAATAACTCTGCTGACAGTTTGTAATAAGTTTCTTTGATTTTAAATAACTATCAGCTGTCTTTATGCTAATATCTTCTGTTCTGGCAATAACTTAGGCCTTCTTCGATTGCTTTGAGGCTGCAGGTGTCTTTCTGGCAGTTGGAGAGGATTCAATTAGCCTCTGATGTGGCAGTGGAGGCTTTCTCGAACTGATAGATATTATTTTTTTAACCTAAAACATGACTAATTTGCTTTTGATCTGCATTCTAGGCTTAATTTGGCTTAATCTCTATCTTCATGTCTTCAAACTGTCTTCAATTGGGGATCAGGCCTTTGATTAATCGAATTTATGCCTTAATCCTTCAAAAACTGTGTTAACAAACTTCAAACATGATTTCTAATTTGATTTTATCCCTGGATACTGATACTCTTTATCGGATCAAGGTTTACTGTGTTTTGTTTGCTACGCAGGCATACAGAGGGTTTTATAATGTTGCTAGTGTTCATGAGGCACCAGTAAATCATGATGTGAAACCCTGCATAATGATCCCCTTCATGAATAGTGGCTTGAGGGATCGTCATCCCCGGTCTTTGATTTTCTTTTAAAACAATGGAAAAAACCATTAAAACCTGCACAAATAAACGAAATTATAAAAAATCCTGCGAGGTAAGGTTTAAACTGCTTCGGAGGTTTAGGTTAGATCGTGACCGTTGGATGAAAGTCATCAATGGCGAGGATTGCTCGCTGGGGTCATATGGGGAGGCGCTTGGATAAATGGTGAGGAGATTAAGTTTGGGCCGTTGATCTGCAAAGATCAATGGCGGAGATCAATCGAGATTATATAACACAGAGGGGGTGACTTTATAATGAAATGGAAGAATTTATAAAGGAAATGGGTGAAAAACATTAGGCGAAAGGGAAATGGGGTTAAATGAAATTTGGGGTTTTCGAACGATTCTGGGTCATCAGATTAGATTTAGCCAACAGAGATCAACGATGGAGATTCATTTATAAAGTCCTTTGGAAGAATGGTGGAGGGCGATGGTCTAAATGGCAATATTAAACTAGGACCGTTAGATCTCAGAGATCAATGGCGGAGATTTTTTATAAGAAAATGTAATGGAAATGGGAATGATGGTTTCGGCCATAAAAACCACTAGTGTCGCGCTGCTCAAAGGCGGTTTTCAAAATTTCCCAAAAAAATGCGATATGGGTCCCTGGCCGACACGTGTCCTTTAGAAACCGCCCATATCATGTAATTTTTAGGAGTTAGCTTTCGGACTTAAAATTATGCAATATGGAGTCTTGGCCATCGGATGAAAGGCGGACAGATCCAACGGTGGAGATGAGGGTGCGATAAGACGAGTTGCTCGGGCGTAAGAAGGGGGGGCAGGGTCAAGGCAGTTTTGATTTGGGTCGTTGGATCAGGGAATGGACGGTCAGGATTTATTTATGGGGAGGTAGGTCCCAAAGGAGTTGGGCTTGCCGGGTTGAATATGGACTTTTAGATCTTCAAGATTAACGGCTCAGATCAAATCTTCGGAAATTGAAAGCAATATGAGATGGGGGTTCATGTGGAGATCGAGGAATTGTGGACTGTTGATATGCAGAGATCAAAGGTGGGTATTCACCGAATGATTTACATTGCGGGGCCTTGCGAATTAACAAAGGGATTTGGGTTTGATCTGGACTGTCAGATCTATGAAACAGACAGCCCAGATCTGATCGCAAGCTCGCGAATCGGTAGAGGAGAGAGGAATGGCACAAAAGGATTTTTGCGATGCGATTACATACTGACCGTCGATCTAGGAGTAAGATCGACGGTTGAGAGTTAATCTGAGGGATAAACGCGGAGAAATATGGGCGGAGTTTTGATTAATCTGGACCCTCAGTTCTTGTGGATTCGAGAGTCTAGATTGGATCGCAGGATTGCAATCAGAGGAGGGAGAGGGAATGAACAACAGGCTACTTGCGTTGCGATTGAGTAAGAGCCATCGATCTTAGAACTGAATCGACGGGGGAGATTAAATCATGAAGACCAAAGGCGGAAATGCGGGCTTTGGAAGGAAGCGATTGGGACCGTCGGATCTGGGCACGGTAGAGAAAATCAACGGTCAGGAATTGATCGCTGGATCTCCAATCGGAGAGGGGAAATAAACCATTTAAAATACGTCCAATGAAAAATTGCGATGTAATGTGCCGACGACCGTTGATTGGTATAGATCAACGGCTAACATTCACCAAACAATGAACTATCGGGTTTATAGAAAATCAAAGGGAAAGTCGGGTTTTAATAAGAAAAAGACTTAATCGCAATTGGAGTTTTTAAATGCAAAAGGTAACAAGACGAAAAGGAATGCCCGATTGCGATTGCGCGATTAGGCCTTAGCACCTGGTCACGGCTCCGGGTTATGTGAAGAAGATGAAGGGATCGGGGGTTTTCTAAAGGAAAGGGCCTAATCGCATCAGAAAATTTGAAAGGAACCAATAAAGGGTTATTTGTTTATTTGCGATGCGATTAGCCGAAAAACGTTGATTCGGTTTTGGATCAATGACCAATATTCATTTAAACTCCGAACTATTGGATTCATGAAATATCAAAGGAAAAGTCGGGTTTTTATGAAATATAAAGGATGAAAAGGTTTCGGAGGGGGGTTTAAGGACTTTTAGCACTTGGTTGCGGAGCTCAGGGTCCCATAAGAGGTGGGGGTTATAGAATTTATGACCTCGGGGGCTAAAAATTATATATAATGTAATATAAGCATTTTTAGGCTTAAAAACAGGGTTTTTAAACCAATTTGAGGGTTCTGATAGGGGAATGAAGGCTTTTTAAACCAAATGGTAGGAGACCAAAGGGTTTTAAAAGGGTGTTGAAGATATTTTGAAGGTAAAATGATGCTTATGGAAGGATTTTTATGAAGAAAAAGGGGTGAAAATGGAGGTCAATTATGAGTGAAAGGAGGGGAAAAATGAAGGGAAAAATGGGTTTTTTGAGCAGTTTTTCTCCTTATAAATAGCAGATTTTTTAGGATTATGAGGGAAACAGTAGTGAAGATTAACTCAAGGATAATTTATCTTCATAAGACTTCAATAACTAATAATTTGGCCAAAAAATTGTTTCTTGAAGGCTTTAAAAATGATTTTAGCCACCATTTGATATGGAAATTTTTTATAGGTGGCTAACAGCGGCTCCAACTTGGGATGGCAGCTCCTTGGAGGTGTCAAGAACCTTAGAGATGTCTTCTCTAGAATCTGATCAATGCCTCATCCATTGGGCTGCAAATTTCTTCATTTTTTTTATCTTCTTTTGCTCTGACAATGTTAGTAGCCATGAAATATAATGGAACTCCATCAAAACAAGCTTTCTACCTACCCAATCCTAATGATCTAACAATTTTTTCTTCTTTCAAAGTGCATTTGGATTGGCAAACTCTTTTACAAACATTTTTTTTTATTCTTTTGAAAACATAAAACTAATCTAAGTCTACTTATTTCTCCATGAACTCAGATTAAGCAGTTGAGTTCATAAGCTTCTCTACCTAACTACTATCTGTTAGGATTAGACTGTCTAATAGATTTTTATTCTCTAAATTCTAAAACAAGAAATTCAAAAGCAGACAAGTCAGGATTGAACAGTCTAACTTGTTGCTGATCTATGGCATAAAAACAAGCTGCACATAGATTATTTTTTGCAGAAAATTAAATCAAAATGGTGAAGGCTTAAGATCTGAAAGTTTTCTAAGAACGTCCTTCTCTTTTCTTTAGCTCGGTTTTTAGCCTTGTTTGAGTTGTTTTTCTTTGTTATCTAGTTCAAGTTTTGAGCATATCAGAACCAGTTTACTTCTATCCTTGGCTCGAGATTTGATATAATTAGAGCCATTCTTTCTTTTGGAATTTATAGGTTCATATTTTGAGCTTGTTTGAACCTTTATTTTTCTATCCTAATCTAACTAACTGATAAGCCAAGATTAATCTTTTTGGAAAATCTATTTCACTAACCTATCAGCAGTAAATTTAAAACTAATTAGTCATGATTAGGCTGTATGACTAACTAGGAGTGTGTTTCTTAGGAGTGGAATTTGAGCTTGCACACTTTCAGATTTTGTTTATCTTTTTGGTATGGGGCTATACCTTTCTTGTTTTTACAATCTGCCCTCTTTTCTCTTTCTATTGTTTTCGTAATGCTCTGTTGTAGACTTCCTCTCTGGTTTGTTGAAGAAATATAGTTTGATTTATTCTTCTTATCATGTCATTGTCTTCAGACTGTACTTCTTGGATCAGCTTCATGACTGGCACTCCTAGGTTGGTTGGAAAATTTGCATATATCCCATAAACAAGCTGGTAGGGTGACACCCCAATTGATTTTTTAAGTTTTAATCTGTCAGCCCAAAGTGCATGTACCAGCTTTGTGTGCCATGATTTCTTATTTTCCTCCAGCAACTTCTTGATTATGTTCACCAAACTTTTGTTTGAGGATTCTGCCAGTCCATTACCTTGAGGGTAATAAGCAGTAGAATGGCCCAATGTAATCTGATATTCGTTACATAATTCAACCATATTTTTGGATCCAAATGCAGCAACATTATCAGTGATAATCTTCCTAGGATAGCCAAATCTAGAGAAGATATGATTTTCAATGAATTTTATGATGACAGAGTCATTGGCTTGTCTAGAAGGGATGGCTTCTATTCATTTGGTAAAGTAGTTTTTTGCAGTGAGAATCCATCTATGCTGGGCAGATGAGGGTGGATGGATTTCTCCTATGAAGTCTAGACCCCACTGTTGAAAAGGAGCTTCAAGAGTGAGTGGATGCAAAGGTAAGGGAAGCAATTTTCTCTTGCCTTCAAAGAGTTGACATTTATGACAGGCAATAACCATTTTATGGACATCTTGAAAGAGGGTGGGCCAAAAGTAACCAGCTCTAAGGATTTTATTGGCAGTTGTCTTCCAATAGAGGTGGCCTCCACATTCTGCTTCATGGAACTCATGCTTAACCTTATCTGCATCATTCTCAGGAAAACATTTTAGCAATAATCCACTAGCATTTTTCCAATATAGACATTTATCTACAATGCAGTAATTTACAGCTTTTAACTTTAAAAACCTTGCCTCTATTTTAGAAAAACTAGGAGGTGTATTTAAATTGAGAAAAACATATAAAATATCATCATACCAAGAGGAATTTATAAAATGATCTTCCACAATTGGAGTCGACAATTCCTCTTGTTCATCTAAGGCATTTATCGTGTTTATATCAAGAGCTTCAAAATTTTATTCGGCCATTAGTCTTGCTAGTCCTTGGCCTTTTATGAGTTTAGTGAGCTTGATTTCTAAATCATATTCATGTATCATAGCTATCCACTTCCCTTTCTTACCATCTGGGTCCTGTGTTAAAATGTCTTTCACAACTGAATTTGGCACAAATGCAATTATGTGGGAGTGTAGAATGTAAACTCTGAAGTCTTTTAAGGCTTTGACTAAGGAAAATGATTGTTTTTCCATGATATTGTACTTCAGAGGTGCATCTCTCAATGCCTTACTAAATAATGCAATTGGCTGCTCTTGTCCTTTTAGATTTTTCTGCAATGGGACAGCAGCCACTATATATTCTGATGCAAATGAAAAAATGAAAAAATCTTTTGTAAAATCGGGACTTATAAGAACTGGTGTTTTGGTTAATGCTTGTTTTACCAGTCTGAATGACTTCTTTGCTTCTAAGGTCCATTTAAATCTTTCTTCTTTCTTTAACATGTTTTTTATGTTTATAAGGAGTTCAGCTAAGTTGGGTATGAACCTTCTCAAGAAATTAATCTTCCAAATGAAAGATTGAAGTTCCTTGATATTTCTAGGATGGGTGATTTGCAATATACCCTCAATCCTCTTTGGGTCTATCTTTATTCTTTCTTCTGATATGATGTGTCCAAGTAGTTTACCTTCTTGGAGACCAAACATTGTTTTCTTTGGATTTAAAGATAACCCATACTTTCTATATTTCTCAAAAACTTTTCTCAAGTGTTCTAGGTGTTCTTCATCTGTTTTGGAAAAAACCATGATATCATCAAGGTAAATAATGTTGAAGTAGCCTAATTCTTCCGAGAATGCAATATCCATGGCTCTCTGAAATGTAGCACCAGCATTCATTAAACCAAAGGGCATTTTCATATACATGAAAGTGCCCCAAGGTGTAGTAAAGGATATCTTTAGTTGATCATCAGGATGTACTAAAATCTGATTGTACCCTGAGAAGCCATCAAGCAAAGAAATTCTTTTAGAACCAACTACCTTTTGCAAAATGTGATCCATCTTGGGTAAAGGGTAGTTGTCCTTCAATGAGGCTTTTTTTAAGTTCCTAAAGTCAATACAAAGCCTTATTTCTCTTGTTTTCTTCCTAACCGACACTAGATTAGACACCCATTCTGAATATCTAATAGGAAAAATAATTCCAGCTTCATACATTTTCTTGATTTCCTTCTCAAACAAAGGTAACTGAACAGGGTTTATTCTGTGCATTTTTTGTTTAAATGGCTTTTGGTTTTCTTTGAGGGGTATCTTGTGTTGAATTATTTCTATGTCATAGGACTTTAGATCTTCATAAATCCATGCAAAAACATCAGAAAATTATTTAAACAAATCTATGTATTTCAATTTGATGTGAGCTGGTAAAGTTTTAGACAGTTTGATCATCTTTGGTTTTAGTTCACTGCCTATGTTGCACTCTTCAACTTCAAATTCAACAGGCTCTAGCTTTGGTTTCTTGGCCACATCATTGAAATCAAACAACTCTTCTAAAGGGACCAAACCTTTTGGCAAACTTTTTGTATTATATTGCAATGTTTCTAATTCTTCTTTTGGTAAATCTGCACTAATGTCTGTGTTATTTTTAAGTTGATTAGCTGACAGATTTATAACAGCAACCTCTGGAGAGTTTTCTTCTTCATCAAGTAGATTTTCTTCACTAGGACATTAATCTTCGTACTCTAAATCTGAACTTGGCAGTTCAAATTCATTTTTGGACTGTAAGAAGTCTTCTATTTGTTTGTCTCCATCAAACACTTGCCAATATTTTTCATTGTATGGGACAGCTGGTCTGAATTTAATTTGGGTGGTGCATTGTTTGGTTTCATAAGGTGTTAAACATGTTCTAGCAGCAAAAGCTAAGTTGTGGGCAAGGGTATTTTGTTCTCTTGGGACAAAGATAAGTTGGGATTCCTCAAAAGTTTTCAATAGGTCCATGACATCATTTCTATAGGCTCTAAGTCTGGGGTGTTTGGAACTATATTCCCCATTCACTTGCCTAACAATCAACTCTGAATCCCCATGAACTTTTATCCTTTTGGCTCCTAATTTCTTCAACAAGTGTAGGCCTAAAAGGAGGGATTCATACTTAGCTATGTTATTTGAACATTGAAAATTTAATCTGTAGGAATGGCCTTCAGTGTGATTATTTTCAGTGTTATGTATCCAAATTCCTACACCTGCATTGTTCTTAGTGCAAGATCCATCAAAATTCATACTCCAAAGAGGACTAGTTTCGGGTTCACTAGCTTGATTACTATCCTCTTCATCCAATGTGCTTTCAGTTGGTTCTTAAAGATCAACACTTTGTTGAATTTGTTTTAGTTACTCATGTTTTTCATTGAGTTGAGGACTTTTTTCTTGACTATCAAGGTTGAGAAGCAATGGATGATTGATTTGTAGCTCTAGACCTGTGTTTTGTTTGCTGTATTTTTCTGATCTAGCAAACTGTTTTGACACTTCTGTCTTGTCTTCCTCTTTCTCTATATCTGCCACTAATTCAGTTAAGGTTACTTGATCAGTGAATGTTTCATCATTGAAAAGGATAAATGAGTCAAGGCCTGTATGTATAGAATAAAGAGGAGAGTTTTGTGGTCTCTCTTGGCTAGTAACCATGTACTGCATATGAGATTCCCTATAAAGTCTTCTAGTTTTATTAAACACAGGGATAGTAGCATATGTTATATCCATTTGCATAGTTCCTTGTAACTTAGCTCCCCAAGATCTTGATAACAACATACCATATTTTGGGGGTACATCAGCCACTACAATATCCATAACTAAACACTTGGCTGGAATTTGTGCTAAGTTTACACAAAGGTCTTTGATCAAACCTAAACATTTCACTCTGCTTGAGTCAAAGGAGTAAAGATATTTTTATAGTCTGGTGATTTCAAAGCCTAGGCTCTCCATTACAGTTTTGGGCATTAAGTTATGAGAGGCCCCTGAATCATGCATAGCGTTGTGTAAAATTTTGTCATGAATCTTTAAACTAACGTAGAAAGGAGGAACTGGTACTTCTTGATATTTACCCTCAATCATAGGACCAAATATGAGTTCTGGTTGGTCATCATTAAGATTGACAGTGCCATTATTTTATGTTATGTTAAAATCCTTCAAAATTTGTGATCTATATACATCTTGCATGGCTAATTCCGTAAGAGGAACAGAGATTTTTATTCTGGAAATTTCCTGCTCCAAACTAAAGGCAGCTGAATTTTTACAATGTTTGTTTAGCCTTATTAACCACCATTTTATCAACAAGATCAGCTTGCTGATTTCCTCTATTTACATTGGTCAAAATTGTTTTTATAGGAGCACTAGCTGAAGTGCTAATGCTGCTAAAATATACACTCTATTTTTCATTCATTTGAGTGCCCTTCTCTTTGTTTTTATCGGAATCTACAGCCATTGTTTTGTCTTTCTGTTTTGTAATTTTGGGTTTATTTACAGGGGTGTTTTTTGCAGAATTTTCAGAGGTTTTAGTTTTGGGAGTTTCCAGATTCTTTTTACTCCTAAGGTCATACTCTTTTGGAGATTCTATGATGACATTTTCCAACCCTTGGTAGTAATATTCATCTTCTGGTCCTTTATCATCATAGGGTGTGTATAGACCTTGTTTTCTATTGTAATGAACTTCAAAATCATCATTGTCTACTCCCAACATGTTTATGTCCTCTTCCTCTGTTTTTTCAATTGTTTCTTCAACCTCACTTACATAGTTTTGGTGAAAAGGAGGTGTAATCTGCTGATCATCCTCCCTTGGTCTATTTTGAGGCTGATTTCTCCTGAAATTCTGATTTTGGTTTTGAGATTGGTTTCTGTTTTGAGTAGCTGATTGATTTTGACTTGCTTGTGCTCTCTCAAGTACGCTCATCTTTTTCATCATCCCTTCCATCATTCTTTCCATCTTTGAGCTAGATGTGGAAGGTGTAGATTCCTCTCTAAAGGACACTTTCTTCTCATTCCTCATTCTTGCTCTTTTCTTTATTAAATTAACTTCCACAGCAAGAGCTCCTTTTTGCATATCTTCAAGAGTCAAAGGATCTCTCTCTCTCAGTTGATAGGCCATTTCAGGATCAAATCCTTCAGGAAAATTGTTTAAAGCTGAGCCTTGTGGAGGTTTTAAGTCTGGGGGCAGTGCATTATAAACACTATTGAACCTAGTGCAATAAGCTTGGACACTCTCCCCAATGTTTCTTTGGAGATTCTTGTAATCAGAAAGGATTTGGAGAGGGTTTTTCCTGACTTCCCATTTGTTTAAGAATAACTGATGGAAGGCTTGGAGATCATTAATACTGTGAGGGGTTAAGCCTTTAAACCATTTTCTTGCTTCTACACCTAAACTTTGAGAAAATAGTCTAAGTTTGATTGTTTCATCATCAATCTCATTTGTGTCAAAGTAGTCATTCATCTTATCCACATGTTGTGAAGCAGTAGTAGCACCACTGGCATCATACAATGGTATCTTGGACTCATAGTCCTGTGGAAGATTGAATAGAGGTAAAGGAAGGACTAAGGGAGCATACCATGTTGCCATGATAGGAGGTTGTGGAAAAAGTGGGGGGTTTACAAGTGGTGGATTGACAAGAGGGAAATTGGGCTGGAATGGAGTGGTTTGGATAGTGGATGTATGAAGAACAGATGTGGATGGACCAGCAATAGATTTTTGAGCAGATCTAGGATGAGAGAAACCAAAATTATGAATGAAATCTAAATCGGGTGGGGTAGTTGCTCTGCTACCAAGATTTTCACCTCTATCTTGGGATGAAGGTGGAGACTCAAGATCTATATAATCTATATCATCAAGTGACCTAATTCTAAATGGGTTTCTTAAGTCAACTTGTGATTCTTGTAGAGCTGCAAGGTTTTCAGGGGCAGATCTAGCTCTATGGAACAGTCTGACAATAGTTGAAGATTTGGCCTTAGGAGACTTCCTAAGTATTATTTCCGAGTTATCAACTATCTCAAGAGGGTTTGGGTCAGGATAGGCTCTAGTATGAATTCTTCCAGGAGCCACTATGCTATATTTTTCAGACCAAACTTATAAGAAAAATTTTAACCAAATATGACAGTCTTTAAGAGGCTAAATGATCTTTAAACAAGAAAAATTTAATCCTTAAAGCCTTCTTAACTGAGTTTATATGATGCTTTGATGATAATGGGTTTCCCAGTGGAGTCTTAAGGTCTGTTTGGATTGTGGAGTCACCAGGTCGAAGTTTTTAGCTCTTTTGGAGGTAAAAATGTTTTATGGTCCACCACCATGTTTATTTGAATACCAATCTGAAATATTTTTGGGTTTTCTGAGTTTTTTTAGTCCTATGGGTTCTAAGAGTGTCCTAAATCTGTTTCAACACTTAGCTACTGTGATGAGACAAAGAAAGTTTACTCTTATGACTAAGCTAGCTGATTCCTTCAAGGTTTGATAAGCTCTTATGAGAATCCTAAGTGTTCCTTAGTTTTCCACTGACTCAAATAAGTTTTATCATGATTACCATTTTCTTTGGTAGTGCTTGAAAGGGTGTCTAAGATGAAAATTGAGTCAAAGTTCCCCAGCGGAGTCGCCAAAAATGTTAGGAATCTGTAATTTTAGCAAATCAGCAAGAATAAAGCTGCAGAGACAACATTATGAACCACTTTGGGATTCTAGGATCTAGCCCTCCTGAATCCAGAGAGGGATCTCTCTATAAGTGCAAAGATTGATTTATCTTTTAAGGTTTTGGTATGATATTAGGCTAGTTATTAAGAACAAGGGTTTTTGTTTGGTTTTGGATGGTTGAACATGATTTTTAATTGAGTGGAAAGTCCTAAAATGAAAGAGTTTCGAAGGGGTGAAGATGTGAGAAATCAGAACAAGGTTTGGCTGATAGGATAGATATGAAACTAGACTTAGTCCATTGGGCTATGGAGTCATAAAAGGTTTTAATTGTGAAACAATTTCAAGAGTGGTCCAAGGGGAAAGTCATCTATATCAAAGGATATTTTTAGATTAAATGATGGAATGGAACATTAAAAGTGTTGAAAAGGTGGAAAAATTCAATAATTTCAACGAGGATTTATCAACTTTCCAAATAAGAAAATCCTTTTAAGCAACTATTTGAAACCAACCAAAGGACAGGGCTAACCAGAAACTTCATTGGACAAGCTTGTATTAAAGCTAACTTATCAGACAAACAATCCACTAATCCACATGACTACTTTCAGAAGGGATGAAAACAGATAAGAAAACAAAGTGCATCTTAAGATCAAGCAAGATACATCAAAATCTAAACCTGCTTTCAGCATACTCTTAGGGAAAATTTCGAAACTACCTTTGGAGATAGAAACTAGAAGACAGGGCAAACCATAAACTTTTCCAGTCTAACTCTACTCAGCATATAATGAAAATATCATTCAAGAAATTCCTTTCAAGCTTTTCACATCAAGACAGGGACAAACCAACATTCCTTGATAATGTTTACACTTAAATTAAGTCATTCTTAAACACATAATTTGGAGGAAAACATAGGGATAAATCTTATCAGTGAGAGTAGGGTACTTTTGACAGTAAATCCTAGCTCTATATTTTTTGTTCTTTATCAGAGAATAAGTGAACAAAATGGCATACATGAAAGGAAAACAATAACATAGTAAGAAGTACTTCACTAATGATATAGACCAAGATACCAAGAATCAGCTTGTATATTGATGTCAATCCAGTTACATACTTCAAGTCCAATGTTTCAGTATAGCAATCATCTTCTCTTCTCAGCCTAACTTATTTGATCACAAACAAAGCTTCAAGAGCCTCTGAACACTATTTACATGTAGAAAGTTTCTAGCACAAGTATTATATCAAAGTTCGGCAACCAACCCTTTACAATGTGCTCCTCAAGAAGATTTTATAGGAAAATGAGGAGGTGGAAATATTTCTAGGGTTCAAGTATCATAAATTCTACAGTTAATGCAATTCTCTACCTTGAAAACCATGCAAGGCATAAGGCAAGAATACATTCGATCTATATCTCTGTTTCATAACTATGTTTTGTTTTCGAGGCTTAGTGGATTAAAATATTTGACTTTAAGGCTATTTCTTATCCTTGTAATAACTCTGCTGATAGTTTGTAATAAGTTTCTTTGATTTGAAATAACTATCAGCTACCTTTATGCTAATATCCTCTGTTCTGGCAATAACTTAGGCCTTCTTTGATTTCTTTGAGGCTGTAGGTGTCTTTCTGGCAGCTGGAGAGGATTCAATTAGCCTCTGATGTGGCAGTGGAGGCTTTCTTGGACTAATAGATATTATTGTTTTAACCTAAAACACAACTAATTTTCTTTTGATCTGCGTTCTAGGCTTAATTTGGCTTAATCTCTATCTTCAGGTCTTCAAACTGTCTTCAATTGTGGATCAGGCCTTTGATTAATCGAATTTATGCCTTAATCCTTCAAAAACTATGTTAAAAAACTTCAAACATGATTTCTTCTTTGATTTTATCCCTGGATACTGATACTCTTTATCGGATCAAGGTTTACTGTGTTTTTTTTGCTGCGTAGGTGCACAAAGGATTTTATAATGTCGCCGGTGTTCATGAGGCACCGGTAAATCACGATGTGAAACCCTGCATAATGATCCCCTTCATGAATAGTGACTTGAGGGATCGTCATCCCCTGTCTTTGATTTTATTTTAAAACAATGGAAAAAACCATTAAAACCTGCACAAACAAACGAAATTATAAAAAATCCTGCGGGGTAAGGTTTAAATTGCTTCGAAGGTTTAGGTTAGATCGTGACCGTTGGATGAAAGTCATCAACGGCGAGGATTGCTCAGTGGGGTCAGATGGGGAGGCAGTTGGATAAACGGTGAGGAGATTAAGTCCGAGACATTGATCTGCAAGGATCAACAGCCAAGATCAATGGAATTATATAATGCAGAGGGGGTGACTTTATAATGAAATGGAGGAATTTATAAAGGAAATGGGCGAAAAACCTTAGGTGGAAGGGAAATGGGGTTAAATGAAATTTGGGGTTTCCAAACGATTCTGGGCCGTTGGATTGGATTTAGCCAACAGAGATCAACATCAGAGATTCATTTATAATTTCCTTTGGAATAATGGTGGAGGGCGATGGTCTAAATGGCGAGATTAAACTGGGACCGTTAAATCTCAAAGATCAACGATGGAGATTTTTTATAAGAAAATGTAATGGAAATGGGAATGGTGGTTTCGGCCATAAAAACCACTGGTGTCGTGCTGCTCAAAGACGGTTTTCAAAATTTCCCAAAAAAACGCGATATGGGTCCCTGGCCAACACGTGTCCTTTAGAAACCGCCCATATTGCGTAATTTTTAAGAGTTAGCTTTTGGACTCAAAACTACGCGATATGGAGTCTTGGTCGTCGGATGAAAGGCGAGCAGATCCAACGGTGGAGATGAGGGCACGATAAGATGAGTTGCGCGGGTGTAAGAAGGGGGGCAGGGTCAAGGCGGTTTTGATCTGGGCCGTTGGATCAGGGAATGGACGGTCAGGATTTATTGATGGGGAGGTTGGTCCCAAAGGAGTTGGGCCTGCTGGGTTGAATATGGACCATTAGATCTTCAAGATTAACGGCTCAGTTCAAATCTTCGGAAATTGAAAGTAATACGAGACGGGGGTTCGGGTGGAGATCGAGTAATTGTGGACCATTGATCTGCAGAGATCAAAGGTGGGTATTCACCGAATGAGTTACACTACGGGACCTTGTGAATTAACAAAGGGATTCGGGTTCGATCTGGATCGTCGGATCTATGAAACGGACGGCCCAGATCTGATCGCCAGCTCACGAATTAGCGGAGGAGAGAGGAATGGCACAAAGGATTTTTGTGATGCGATTACATATTGACTGTCGATCTAGGAGTAAGATTGACGGTTGAGAGTTAATCCGAGGGACAAACACGGAGAAATATGGGCGGAGTTTCGATTAATCTGGACCGTCGGTTCTTGTGGATTCGACGGTCCAGATTGGATCGCAGGATTACAATCGGAGGAGGGAGAGGGAATGAACAACATGTTATTTGCAATGTGATTGAGTAAGAGTCGTCGATCTTAGAACTGAATCGACGGGGGAGATTAATTCAGGAAGACCAAAGGCGAAAATGCGGGCTTTGGAAGGGAGCGATTGGGACCGTCGGATCTGGGCACGTTAGAGAAAATCAACGGTCGGGAATGGATCTTTGGATCGCCAATCGGAGAGGGGCAATAAACCATTTAAAATACGTCCAATGAAAAACTACGATGCGATGTGTCGATGACCATTGATCGGTCTAGATCAACGGCTAACATTCACCAAATAATGAACTGTTGGGTTTATAAAAAATCAAAGGGAAAGTCAGGTTTTAATAAGAAAAAGACTTAATCGCAATCAGAGTTTTTAAATGCAAAAGGTAACAAGACAAAAAGGAACGTGCGATTGCGATTGCGTGATTAGGCCTTAGCGCCTGGTCATGTCTCTGGGTTATGTGAAGAAGATGAAGGGATCGAGGGTTTTCTAGAGGAAAGGGCCTAATTGCATCGGAAAATTTGAAAGGAACCAACAAATGGTTGTTTGTTTATTTGAGATGCGATTAGCTGACACATGTTGATTCGATTTTGGATCAACAACCAATATTCATTTAAACTCCAAACTATTGGATTCATGAAATATCAAAGGAAAAGTCGGGATTTTATGAAATATAAAGGATGAAAAGGTTTTGGAGGGGGGTTTAAGGACTTTTAGAGCCCAGTTGCGGGGCTCATGGTCTCATGAGAGGCGGGGGTTATAGAAGTTATGACCTCGGGGGCTGAAAATTCTATATAATGTAATATAAGCGTTTTTAGGCTTAAAAACAGGGTTTTTAAACCAATTTGAGGGTTCCGATAGGGGAATGAAGGCTTTTTAAACCAAATGGTAGGAGACCAAAGGGTTTTAAAAGGGTTTTGAAGAGATTTTGAAGGTAAAATGATGCTTATGGAAGGATTTTTATGAAGAAAAAGGGGTGAAAATGGAGGTCAATTATGAGTGAAAGGAGGGGAAAAATGAAGGGAAAAATGGGTTTTTTGAGCAGTTTTTCTCCTTATAAATAGCTGATTTTTCAGGATTATGAGGGAAACAGCAGTGAAGATTAACTCAAGGATAAGTTATCTTCATAAGACTTCAAGAACTAACAATTTGGCCAAAAAATTGTTTCTTGAAGGCTTTAAAAATGATTTTAGCCACCATTTGATATGGCAAATTTTTATAGGTGGCTAACAAGACCCAGGGTCGCAGATAACTTTTTGGTCCTCAATTGCATGTAGAAACGCTCCATAGATCCAGACAACAGACGCAGTCATTTTCCTCCACCAGTCAAAACCCCAACTTGGCCCTCCATAGAGGTCTCCTAAATGAACCAAGCATCTAATGCCTTCCAAACACCACAATTTCATTTTCAAGTTAATTCTTCGACTCACCACTACTAACGCCAAGGGAATAGTAGCCCATGTACATTCACAAAGATTCAGTTGCAAACCACAAAGCCCGACGTACTTACCACCCAAAACATTCATAATTGTCGTGTGTGAGGGTAGATATTGGCCTGAGTTAGTGTGATTTCCAATTTAGTCACCCGCAACGGGGAATTCAATTACATCATATTAAAAGGGAGATGTGTGACTCATTTAATTTTTAATATAAAAAATATATATGATATTTAAAAAAATGTTAATAATAATAAAAATATTCAATGTTGGTCATAAATAAAATATTTCAAGGCTCATAATAAGTAAAATATTTCAATGTCATATATATATGAAGAGAAATTAAAAAGAAAAATTCTTGTGGTTAAACCAGCTTAATCCATGGTAACTTCGGATCTATCAAGCTCCAAGAAGGATCAAATTTCTCAATGTGCAAACATTTCCTCAAGTTTTGCACTCAAAAAAGAGGTTTGCATGTTGAGAGATTTATTCTCTCATGACACTTTAGATTGAGAATTAAGATGGATCTCGTTTGGGGTTATATATATATATATTATTTTTAAATTTTTGTTGGCTTAGACATAACATTACAACATCTCTTCCTCGCTCGAAAATGCTCCTTGCTTAAAGATTTTGAAATATTTGAAATACTCGCACTATTTTACATTTTTAGCCTTTTTTCATGTATATTTTTTTGTCAATTTTGTCAAAAATCTAGCAAAAATGTTTTGAAATTGTAAATTTAAGTTGTGTAAACTAATCAATCCTAGTTCATATGGAGACTTTCAAAACATTATATCCATTTACACACTCAAAATGCAATTTAAGCAATGAAAAATTAAGTAAACATATGTATATACATACATTTGGAGTGTATATGTATATATGCTTACTTAATTTTCCATGACTTAAATTACATTTTGAATATGTAAATGAATATAATGTTTTGATATACATATATGCAATTTAAACAATATAAAATTAAACATAATAGATATATATAAAGCTTGATTTTTTATTTTCATTTTTTACACTTTCAAAAATAAAATGATTTTTCTCAAATTTGATAAATCCGTCATTAAATACTTGTACTTCACAAATGACATTTAACATTTTTCAATATATTTCACAGATAGCAGCTGCCATACCTAACTCCCTAAATTATCGGAAAGCCCACAAAGTCATTGTACTTTACAGTTATCGGAGCCACATCCACACACTCGATTGTCGACTTTGGGACTTTGGCACTGGACGCGTAGGCTCATGACAAATTACGGGTCCAGCTTCAACCGCCTTTGGACAACTTACCCCAACCTGGCTTGCTGTAGCAAGTTGCAACTCTCCCGGTCCCCAAGACTCGGGAGGTTCCCGTTTCGTACGTGATATTTTTGTCTCCTTCCCACACTATCTTCCCTCCAAAATGAGGAGAACCGGACTCAGTTGCCTCGATCTTTCTGATATTATTTTCTCACTCCTATCCTTATCTCCTCTCATGTCATATCAATCTTTATCTTCAGCATCACAAAATGTTTTATTACTAAAAATCTTGAAATTATAGATTTGTTTCAAAAATATCTTTCAATCTACAGCAATATTTTATACGGCTGCGACCGCCTTTCTCGAAAATTAAAAAAAAAATATGGACGAAATATTTGATTTCCATAAAATATCGCTGTGGCCGCCTTCTGACTCAACATTATTTATTCATATTAATTGGATGTCGCTGTGGCCGCCTTCTGACTAAACAACATTATTTACTAATATTAGTTGGATACCGCTGTGGCCGCCTCTTACTGAAGAGCATTTAGTCTTCGAAAAGTTAAGCATAGTCGGTTTGGTGCTTGTCATCAGTAATCGACGAAGAGGGAAAATGATGAGGTTTATTAATTCTCTATATATATATCAACGATGAAAATCAATCTCTACATTGTTGTTCTCCTCTTCTTTGTCCCTCGTTCACTCATATCACGATATTCAGCAATCACTGTTGGATTTCAGTTCCCTCGTCGTTGGTGATCCTTCCGAGTCCATGGAGATTGGAGTGTGACTCTGTCATTTGGCCCATCTGGTGGATCTTGCAGCAGAGGAAGAGAGATGATGAAGGTAATTAGCTACCTTCAAAAGTTTTTAGTTCCAGGTAATTGGTATACCATTTAAATTTAAGAAGGAAGTGTTAGTCAGGTTACAATTTTAATTTAGAAATTGCTAGTTATTCATGTTTGAGATTAGCATATCTTGTCTTGGCGGTTTTGAGTAAATTTAATCATATAACTTCGAGCAATAGCAATACAGTCAATGCAATTTAATGAACAACTGATCATATCAAACTAATTATTTTATTGTGTGATTTCTTCCTCTCCATCTATAGCCATGCTCTGTCCAGTTGTTGAAGGATTCTAGAGGTCAAGCCAGTTCAGTTTCACAAGGAGGAAGCTACATCCCAATCTGCCACGGACTCGATAGGATCAACGACGCTCACGAGGGATCTGAACGCCAGCGGAGGTTGTCGATATTGTGATATGAGATAGCCCGAGGCAAAGAAGAGGAAGAAAAAGGAACACTGTTAGAGACCTTGCTCATGATATTTATCTATGATTTACCCTATTTGATCTATATGAAGATGTAGCCTGTAGCTGGTTGGATTGTTAAGGTATATTTGTATAGAGACCTTGCTCATGATATTATTTATGATTTATCTTATTTGATCTATGAAGATGTAGCCTGTAGCTGGTTGGATTGTTAAGGCATATTTGTATAGAGATCTTGCTCACGATATTTATCTATGATTTACTCTATTTGATCTATGAAGATGTAGACTATAGCTGGTTGGATTGATCTATGAAGATTTAGACTATAGCTGGTTGGATTGTTAAGGCATATTTGTATAGAGACCTTGCTCTTGATATTTATCTATGATTTACCCTCTTTCATCTCTATATGAAGAAGATGTAACCTATAGCCGTTGGATTGCTACGACATATTTGTATAAAGACCTTGCTCATGATATTTATCTATGATTTACTCTATTTGATCTATATGAAGATATTGTCTATAGCTGGTTGGATTGTTAAAGGCATATTTGTATAGAGACCTTGCTCATGATATTTATCTATAATTTACTCTATTTGATCTATGAAGATGTAGCCTATAGCTAGATATTTATCTATAATTTACTCTATTTGATCTATGAAGATGTAGCCTATAGCTAGTTGGATTGTTAAGGCATATTTGTATAGAGACATTTCTCATTTACCCTATTTGATATTATGATGATGTAGCCTTGCTCATGATATTTATCTATCATTTACCCTATTTGATCTTATGAAGATGTAGCCTATAGCTGGTTGGATTGTTAAGGCATATTTGTATTATGAAGATTTAGCCTATAGCTCCTTGGATTATTAAGGCATATTTGTATAAAAACCTTGCTCATGATATTTATCTATGATTTACCCTATTTGATCTATATGATGGTTCGATTGTTAAAGCATATTTGTATAGAAACCTTGCTAATCATATTTATCTATGATTTACCCTATTTGATCTATACAGATGTAGCCTATAGCTGGTTGGATTGTTAAGGCATATAGATTTTACACATCACTTTCAACTCCCCTAAGGCCAAACCAAGGGATTATTCTTCATCCTAATGGCGGGTTAGTTGACAGCGAATATCGTTTTGTATTCATAATAATCTCCATGTCTCGTGATACAATCAGGCATATTTGTATAGATTTTACACACGGAGCACTTTCAATTCCGCTGAGGCCAAACCAAGGGATTATTGTTCATCCTCATGGTGGGTTAGTTGACAGCGAATATCGTTTTGTATTCATAATAATCTCCATGTGCCGTGATATTATCAAGGAATAAGAATAACGGCAGTTTTATGCTACTTATGCTTTGTATAGATGTCTTAGATTTATGTTAATTATCTTATGTATAGATGTCTTAAAATTTAGCATGTTTTTTATTGTATGTCCTAAAATTAGGACGGTGGCGTTGTTGGTTTACATTGAGAGACTACTATGAACAAAACTGAGTTCAGATTAAATTTTAAATGATATCAAACTTATTATACATTTTAATATTTTTTTATAAAAAAAAATTTAAATGATATGAGACTTATTATACATTTTAATATTTAATATTCTAGATTTAATGAAGGTGATTGCCCGTTCAGTGGTTGCAGTGCAGTAGAAACATGAGTTAGCGTGAAGTAGTATCAGTGGAAGGTTATCAGTGAAGTATTGGGCCTTCGGTCGAGTGTCTAAAGACCGTACATTCAGAGGCAGCATCTAAAGGCTAGGGAGTTGTGTTCCCCGAGCTTGGTCTCGGATCTTGCTATGGACCCGAGCTTCTGGGAAGGGGGCTGGTCTTTGGGCAGTGATCTTGCTGTGGACTTAATGGATTGTTTGGGTTATAAAAAAATATTGTTCAGATTCAAATCAACAAATTAGTTGAGATTAATTTAAATGATATCAGATTTATTATATATTTTAATATTTAATATTATAAGATTTAATAGATTGTTTAACAAATTAGTTGAGATTAAATTTTAAATGATATCATATTTATTATACATTTTAATATTTAATATTCTAAGATTAATGGATTGTTTGGGTTATAAAAAGCAAATTAGTTGAGATTAAATTTTAAATGATATCAGATTTTTTATATATTTTAATATTTAATATTTTAAGATTTAATGGATTGTTTAACAAATTAGTTGAGATTAAATTTTAAATGATATCGGATTTATTATATATTTTAATATTTAATATTTTAAGATTTAATGGATTGTTTGGGTTATAAAAAACAAATTAGTTGAGATTAATTTTAAATGATATCAGATTTATTATACATTTTAATATTTAATATTCTAAGATTTAATGGATTGTTTGGGCTATAAAAAATAAATTAGTTGAGATTCAATTTTAAATGATATGAGATTTATTATACATTTTAATATTTAATATTCTAAGATTTAATGGATTGTTTGGGTTATAAAAAAATATTGTTCAGATTCAAGTGATATGGATTAAATATTGTTCAGGTTCAACTGATGGATTGTTTGAGTTATATATTTTTTTTGTTTCACGTTCAAGGTGATATGGATTGTTTCCTCATCAGATGGCTAGTTGATTTTAGCATTTACTTTATATATGGAATGTATATGAACTCTCTTTATGTTATATGAATTTAGACACTGTAGTAGGAGGACAGCTAGCTCATGTTAAATACAGACTGATGAAACAATTTCAGTTTTGGTATGCTTTTCACGATTTCAGGTGGCCAACAAACCTGGTTTCCTACGGGCAAGTTGAGGTCACATCATGAATTCTATATTTTGTAACCTATCCTTTTATTAGACATAGAAAATAGAAAGGTCCCACCTAATTTACAAAAAAAAAAAAAAATATGGATCGTTTGGGTTATAAAAAAAATATTGTTCAGTTTTAAGGTAAGGTGGTCGTCAATGATTTAAATGTGGTTAAGTGTTTATAATAATTTTGACTACTATGAATAAATCAGTTGAGATTAAATTTTAAATGATATTAGAGATTAAATTTTAAATGATATCAGACTTATTTTGCATTTTAAGATGTATAATTTAACTTATTATACATTTTAAGATTTAATGGATTTTTTTTTTTGTATTTTTGTATTTTTGTTTTTTTTACTTCAGTTGAATCAGTTGAATCAGTTGAGATTAAATTTTAAATGATATCAAATTTATTATACATTCTAAGATCTAAGATTTAATGGATTGATTGGGTTATAAAAAAAATATTGTTCTGGTTTAAGGTGAGTTAGTTGGTGTGTTAGTTGATGGTGAATATTGTTGTGGTTCAAGTTGAGTTAATTGAGGGTGAATGATTTTAATATGATAAAGTCTTTATAATAATTTTCTTATAATCATTAATTTTTTTTTTTAATAATCATTAACTTTTTTCGAGATATGTTTTAAATTTTAGGTATTCATAATAATTGAGTCTTTTTTGGATATATGTTTTAAATTTTTGGATGGATTTACATGGTATTTATTAATTAGAATTGTGGGGTTTTGGATCCATTAAGTTTTTTTTTGGATATATATTTTAAATTTTTGGATGGATTTACATGGTATTTATTAATTAGAATTATGAGATTTTGGATCAATTTCTTTTTTTTTTAATGGAAAAGAGCATTTATATTATACAATTTTTTATATTAGAAAATAGAGTATACAAATTTGTATATTAGGAAATAGAGTAAGTCATTAAAAATTTCCAAATGTTTTTTCTTTTTTAATAAGAATACATCTTTTAATAAGAATACATGATTTCTCTATGTGAACAACAAAATGAGAAAAATTTTGTAGGTGAATACTTTACAAAACTTCTCAACAAAATACAAAATTTGCAACACAACATTGTTAGGGAATTTTTTATTAGACTTAATTCAGAGGTTATTATAGTACAGGCTTGATTTTGGACATTAGTCTTTAGTCTTTTCATGATGTTTTTCATAAAATTTTCCTTAGGAAATGAGCCTTGGCCCACATGATGCAAATTTAGGATAGAATCTCCCATTACTATAAGTGTGTCCACTTGATCTTCTTTTGTTAACAAAAGTCTCTAGTAGGTGAGATCATATATATATGATTGATAATTTATCATATGACCAAAGATATATATGTGCTTGATTATTTGTCATATGACCACATTGTCCTCATCGAGACCATATAGTACCTTATAATAGAAGATTCATAACTTAGAAATAATGTGCAGAAACAATGTTCTTTCACCTAGAAGAAAATTGATTATATAATTAGTTTGTATGTAATCAATTTATACAATCAAAGATTATATAATCTTTTTAACCAGTAGTGATAACCATATTGACTCAGAAGCCAATTGATTCCCTAATATATTTTTAAATTTAAGATGTGGTTCCATAACAAAGTTTTAAATTTAAAATGTATTTGCATGAGATGTCTAGAAAAGAGAAGTGTTGGACAACTATGAATAATTATAAGATGTATTTGAGATTAATTTTTAGATGATAGGAAGCTAATTGAAGAAGATTCATAACTTGAAATAATGAGTAAAAAATAATCTTTTTAATTAATAAAATGATTCATTCAACCACATAATGTGGTTGATATAAGTTGTAGGTTTCAACCTATTTGAATGTATAATAATACACTTAGGTCTAATTTTTTTTTTAAATTATTTAATAATTTAATGATTTTCCTTTAAGAAACAGTACTACCAGAGTGTAATTAAAATAATATAACTTAAATTGTCCTCTTTATGTGTATACCACAGTGCATAGAAGGTCGGTATGATAACCCCTGAATCTACAGTGCATAAAGCTCCCATGTGAGTTCTTAATTTTTTTGGGTTTGTCTGTACGATTACGTTAATCTTGAAAGAGATCTGTAAAAATTTCAGTAGTGCATTGAAACGAAGCGATATATTAAATTGGAGGTTAGCCAGAAACATGTTAAATGCATTTGATTTAATAGCGAATATTTGTTTACAATGTATTTGAAAATTGTAATTATAATTTTTCAATAAAATATAAATACAAATTTCCATTTTTTTTTAAATAAACTCAAAAGAATATGAAAGATAAGACGGAGGATAAAGAACCAATGATATTTTGAATATTAAAAAATCGAATTCAGGTTTTTATTTGAAATGTAGCAAATTGGTGTTACGTAACTCCTTTTTCGGCTCTATATTGGTTTTTAACTCTATCTCAATTTTAACATAAAGTATATTAATTTAATCCTGATAAGTTTGATATACATCAAAATATTTAATTTATAATATAGAAAAGATAATTAAATTAAAAATGTTGAATTTTTAGTATTATTATTATTACAATATGATATTATATATATTCACAAAGATGCAATTTTGAAGATATATCCTTATTTTTCATGTAGATTTTTACTTTATAAATAGATTTTGTTATAATATTGGTTTTTAATTTTATCTCTATTTAGTATAAAGTATATTAATTTAATCATAATAAGTTTGATATACATCAAAATATTTAATTTATAATATAAAAAAAAATCGTTAAATCAAAAATATTAAAGTAGTAGTATTATTATTATTACAATATGATATTATATACATTAACAAACATGTAATTATGAAGATATATTCTTATTTTTCATGTAGATTTTTAATTTATAAATAGATTTTGTTATAATAATATGGGCAAATATATTTGCTTATTAACACCACACAGTAAAAAAAAATCATAACTCCCATACATCTGACACATGTTTACATTACATTTTATTTTAAATAATCAATTTGATTAAAAGTGAAAAAAAAGACAGATACTTTTTAAAATCTCAAACTTTGATATATAAATATTACTAAGACTATTGTAAACAAAAGAAGTTAATTATTTTGTTGGTTGAGACTTGAAGATAAGTATCACAATATGAAACACCCACATTACTAAAAATTTATGACTTCAAGATAGCATAAAGTCATCCATAGCTGATCTTTGGACTTATTAGAAAAATCTAACTTCTATTCTCAATCAAGCCATGAGATCCTACATTGTACACACTTAAGTATAAAGCATGAACATTAAAGTGTGAAACTTAAAGGTGAAGGGCCATTAATATTCTATATAAAACACTAACTGGATTTTCTTGTTTATGTCTGTGAAGTGTTTATTTTTATTTGATTTGAATTGTTTTATGTAGTTTTTTTTTAGTGTTGACATATTAGTGATAGATCTTAGTTTTTATAAATGGGTCTATTTATTAGTTTTCTTTGAAAGATCTATTTTTCTTCCTTGTCAAAATATTGTGAATTTCTTCAAATCCATGTTGTGCATATTAGTATTACTTGATATGGTAGAATCATCACAAATTCTTATTTAAAAGTGGTTTAAAATTTTCTTTAAAGCTAAAATTGATTGTTCCCCTTCAAAATATATTAATTTTAATGGGTTTGACCAAGCTACTTGAAAATTTTTCAAGAATGCTTTAGCATAATTGTAAATTCTTTGAAATTATGTAAATATTCACTATTCATAATTGCACTAAATCATTAAATAGTTTGGAATTAGGAACTATTATGGTTGAATATTTTTTATGTTTTAAAAAAAAAAAAACCTATATTTCTATGAGATTACTTGTTAAAGTTTATGGTCAAGTCCAAATTAAAAAAATTATTAACACAAAATTTATATAAACAAAACAAAAAATTTACATTCACAACAAAAAAAAAATTAATAAAAACATATGATGCATGATATTGAAATGATAGATAAAATTAAAAATAAAATGTTATAAAGCATAATTTTAAACTCAAATTATGCTAAATTTTTTTACTGGACTAATACTTACTCTAAATCTCTACCATCTACTTGGTAATTAAAAAATTATAAAACATGTAAAAAAATTAATAAAATTATAAAACATGTAAAAAAATTAATTTTAAATAATTAATGCTAAATAAAAATCATCATAGTATTTTATCTAAAATCATTTTACTATTTTAAACTATCAAACTCAACGTTGAAACCAAGATATGGAAATTTATAGCAAATTTGTTGAGCATTCCAAACATTTCTCATACCTATAGACGTAGTATTCCAAACAGATTTACAGTTTACAAGATTCTGTTGGATAGATTGTTGAAATTTTCTTGACAAATTCTTTAACATACAGACAGAGGAATAAAACAATTCCTCTTTTACAACACAGAGATTTAACTCAAATAGTTGTAGACAAAGATGCATAAAACAACAATTTCATTAACCATAAAACTTTGTTACAATATGATAGATCCTCCTCTGAATCTTTAGTTCATGATTATAAAGAAAAAATAAACTTCCTGACTGCTGCAAAATTCTCTGTCTCTCTGTTTCTGCCTTCGGGCAAATTTTAATATACAACAACTCACAACTGCACAATACCCTCACAACATATTTTAACATTACATATATATATCATAAATATTCCATATTTATAATATATAAAATATAACCAAAGTTAAAATAAATCTATTGCGGTAAAAATAATTCACATGACTTTAAAAATAAAAACATATATCGGAAATAAAACTTAACTCAAAAAAATTAAATTTATGCGAAGGTTTATAACCCATATTCCCTTCATACATTCTGGGGGCTTCATGGAGTCCATTCTCGTGTGTTCCCTCATCCCCCAGAATTCTTTGGTTTGTGAAAGAGGTGGGTCAAGGGAGGAGTGACGTCAACTCCTTCGGGGTTGCCTTCCCTCTACTGCTTTGAGCTTTGCTGCCCCCTCCAGAATGTTGCCGCCTCTGCAATGAATATGGTTGGTGAGTGTTTAAAGTGGTGGTTGCTGCTGATAAGAATGCACCGCCTTTGCATTCATGTCACCGCTCTTCAAACTCCCATAAGCCATTACTCTGCTATCTCTTCATGCCCATCAAAATTACTTCGTTGTCCTGTTGATTTCTGTGGGCAGTTGGAATTAATATTCC